>JADBJO010000337.1:42500-70000 GCA_016801955.1 Conus betulinus | reverse complement strand
AGTGTAAATAAAGAAACGGTCCCGTGTACACTGTTCTACGGTTGAAAAGTTATGTCACAAATTCCTCGAAACATGTACATCTTAAGTCCATTTTTTAAAGCGTTTAAGGTTTAAATGTTTCTGAGAGAGAGATTGCAGATGGCCGGAAGGACCAGGAGACAGGAGCTCCACTGTAGACTGATCTCAGGCCAAATGATTTGAAATTAATTCTCTTGGGACAAAATAGTTTTTTCTTCAGCACAGGATCCCAAAAAGCCACATGGCTCATGGATTCGATGGAGAGAAGAGAGAAAGATGGTAAGATCCATAGAAACAACGAAAAGCCGACACGGAGATTTTGAATTTAATTCGGGTGCGACTGGCAGCCAGCAGAGTCCATCACGTTCTTGATGATTTCTCCAGAGAACTTGCAGACAGGCGGGCGACCAGGAAAGCAGCAGGGATAATTATGTCCTGATGTGCTGATCTCTCTAATCTCTATCACTGTCTGTCACGTCACCATGCATTCCTCTGGGGGAAATTCGGATGGACCCTACCTAAGGGACAGGGCGTCTGGTTGTCGTCCCTCCACTCCCCCATCTCTCTCTCTCTCTCTCTCAATGTATCAAGTCTCTCTCTCTCTCTCTCTCTCTCTCTCTCTCTCTCTCTCTCTCTCTCTCTACAAAGAAGGAAACTGCGAAACCAGAGTATGTTCATCAGTAACAAGACTGAAAAGAATGAAATTTCCAGATAAAAAATCACGAGGAAACTTTCAGAATCAACTAAAATATGGCAACCCAGTTCTCTTAGATTAGTGTTGTGTGTGTGTGTGTGTGTGTGTGTGTGTGTGTGTGTGTGTGTGTGTGTGTGTGTGTGTGTGTGTGTGTGTGTGTGTGTGTGTGCGTGCGTGCGCGCGTGCATGAGTGTGTGTGTGTGTGTGTGTGTGTGTGTGTGTGTGTGTGTGTGTGTGTGTGTGTGTGTGTGTGCGCTGTGCGTGTGTGTGTGTGTGTGTGTGTGTGTGTGTGTGTGTGTGTGTGTGTGTGTGTGTGTGTGTGTGTGTGTGTGTTTAAAGGACAGAAAGGGTACAGAAATCCGACCAGACATGTCGACTGGATTGATTGGCATTTTAAAGATGAAAAACGCTTTGCTTAATATCTAAAGCGCGTTCTGTCTGTCTGTCTGTCTGCCTGTCTGTGTCCCGTCCACAGTCTGTGGTCTTTGTTTGCCAGAGTTTTCACCCGATCTTCTCCAAATTTGCCTAGGTGACTAAGGAGAGATGGTGGGTGTTGAAAGGGAGGGTGAAAAGGCGGAAATGGAACGGGGATCGGGGATGGGGGAGAGCGTTGGATGAGAAACAGAGAGAAACGGACAGACAAGGGAGGGAAGGGAGTGACGGGGAAAGGGTGTTCAGGAATAAATACGACTGGTAATGAAATATAGATATTATAATGTTAGGCAATTTCAAAAATACACTCATTTAAAAAAGACAATCCTGAATCAAACATATCAATTCTTAAGTCTCAGACAATCAAGAATAATAATTAAAGATATTAAACGTATGACCAATTCATCAGAAATGTTAATTTATTAGTTATACGTTACCAATATCAGAACGATCTTAGTATTAGTTCACCTGCCTATGTATGCAGGGTCCCTTTCCTTTTATTGTACATGACAGGAGATACGTTACCAGAATTCCTGAGTTAAATCATATTTAGAAACTTTCCTTCTTTGGATCTCAGAGATTTTTTTCTTTGGACTCTAAATTAAGCATGTCAGTGCACAGATCTAAGGCAGGTTCTGAAAATATGACAAAATGTTTCCTACGTTATACAACGAAAATGCTCCTCTTCAAATCAGAAGAGTGAAGTGCAGATAAAACCGCGTTGGCAGACAGAAGAAATAGAGAACGCTGTATTTCAATGAGAATATCTCTTTCTTCAGAACCATGGCTCTCGTAAAGAATACGAAAAACAAAGCAAAAAAAAAAGTGACCTCGCTGATACGAGAGAATTTTTGTTACTAAATCTGACTAATAAGATGAATGACAGCAAACCATGTGCGGAAAGTCCTACAATGATAAACTGAAAAAAAAATCGTACTAACTTTACAAAACATGCATCTATTAATGAACTGTACAATCACTTTACCACTGCTGCGAATCAGATGATACAAATGAATGGGAAAAGGCACGTACAAGGTTTACAGAAGAACTGCCATTTTTTTTTTAAATTTAAAAAAAAAGATCCATCCATTTCATTTGCGACATGAGCTATTCAAGGAGTTTTCATTTCTTTCAGACGGTTAAAGAAGAGAGCCATGCATGGACTTGCTGGGATATATGGAAACATTCTCAAGATACTATACCATTGTAAAAATCAAGAAAAAAAACCGATCCATCCAGTCCATCTGTAGGCCTATTTTGATTTTTTTTTTCGAAAGTCGCCTGACCAAAATATTTTCTTTGTCGTATTGACAAATATCATCTAATACATCTTGATCAATGTGGATTTAAAACCAAAATTTTCTTACAAAACAATTTTTACCTAATCGATGGCTTTGAAACGTAAACAAGCACATTTTCAAATTTTTTTTGTGGATTTTACTACAGCTTTGGACATCATAAATCAGCCATTTTCTGCTCAGAACTTTGACTTTTTACTGACTATCTGTCGACACCTTAAACCTGATTTAATCCTTTGTTTACACCAGTGAAATTATGATATATTCAAACGCACACATATCCAATTTTGTTCCAAACAAACCTGGTGTTCTACAAGGATCGGCACTGGATCCTCTGTTGTTCTCATTTTATATCAATGTTCTACCTTTAGACTTAGAAATGTATTGTCGAATGTTTTTTGGTGATGCTGCACTTACACATAATTGTGAGACTCAAAATATTTGTCTTTCCTTCACAAAAATATTTTTCGTGTAAAACGGACTCAACTTAAGCATACAGCTCTTCATCCTCATAAAATTAAATTCATGCTGACTACTGGAACGCAAGTAAGTCAAAATCTTACCAAAATTTGCCCCACATTGCCAACTAAAAAAAAACATCGAATCAAAAAGTGTCAAATCCCAAAGTGTTTTTGAAATAAATCTTGATTATGATATGTTTTGACCTGAATATTTAGAATATTTTGCCAAAGAATCTTGCCATAACAGTATATAAGAGCTGTCAGAATAATCACTTACAAACCCCTACTGGTACACTTCGATTTAAAACGAGTAGGTTTCTTCCCATTAAGTCTAATCTCTATGCAAATAAACAAACGGCTGTCCGTCTGTAAAATTTTTCATCCCCCCCCCCCCCCCCCACCCCACCCCCCCTTACCTTTTCATGAATATATCTACTTTTACTGATTATCGATGTTCACTTAGAATAAACATCTATTTCCCGACCGTTCTATGCAAATCAAATCTTGCTTATTCTGATAGTTAACTATGGAATCATTTCCCCGAAAATCTAAACTGTTAAACTTTCAAGCTAGTAATACATATCCACCAAATTATTTATTCAGATCTGATCCAACTTTATCCACAGCTGCACCGACCATACATCAAAAATTGATAGATTCTACTGTTTTGTTTTCCTTGTTCCCTTTTCCTTCCCACTGCCGTTCAACTAGCCCCCCCCCCCCCTCTCTCTCTCTCTCTCTCCCCCTCTCTCTCTCTCTCTCTCTCTCTCTCTCTCTCTCTGGATAACGCTAATGGTCCCTATGGATATTGCAAATGTCACAATATGAATACCGTTAATGTCACTGTGGCACTATGGATAAAACAACGGTGATGCAGTGCCACGTGGACAAACGGCAAGCTGCTGTCACTACATTTCAGAAACAGCTCACACCAGAGTTGAGGGACAGAATATACGTTCCGCGCTCACAGTCACAGCATAGCTCCGTGCGGTTGACAGGGCTTAGGCATAAGTTGAAATGTGGTCTTTTATATATAGCGCGCCGTAATTGAAAGACAAAATAAGCCTGTTGATATTTTGTTATTTGCTTGACACATCTTTGGGTACTTTTGTCCCAGATTTCAGCCCTGCCGACTACTTCCAAATCACACAGACGGTGTTACTGTGACAGTGTACTGGAGAAGATATTTTGTTCGCAAAACAAACCCACAAGAACTGTCTAATAAGCCTTGTGTTGTTCCCAAGGCGAGAGACTCCGGAGACTCTTTCAAGACATGTTCTAGTACAAAGCGTGCACTGTGTATGTCTTTAAACGTTAACATATGAAGGGACTGTGGAGTTAAAATCTATGACAATACCCCACATGACCAGGAGCATCATCTCCCTATGTTGTTGCGGCTGTACATGACGATTCAATCTGACATCGACTCGTAGACAGCCATATGTCGCATAACGTATATGGTTTCCTCATGCCAAATAAAGTGGATTTTTTCAAAAATGAAAATAATATACGCAAAAACGAATTTGCAAATGTTTTTTTTTATCCTACTAAACAGGTGTGCTCGTCAGATAGTTTGCACAGATCACAGCTGTGTCGTCGGTTTTGCTTGTTTGTTTTCAAGTTTTTGACCTAAGTATCATTTGATAGTAAACCGTCGATACTTGAAATTCTCAGAACATCTAGTCTTTTCTTGATGCTGGTGGTTTGAACTGAACAGGATTAGATCTACGATCACCTGTTTCCAGTGCTGGCTGCGATCTGGGGAATATAATTTCGTGCACATTTTAGGCTTGTTGGTTGTGGTGTCTGAAGAAGAAATATTTGTCGAAAATACCCGTGCCTGTTTTGTATTTTTATTAAAAAAAGCATCAATTGTGCTCTGTTTAGTGTGTTTGTAATACCCTAGACCTGCAGTCGTTTTATTTTGGTTATTATCTATGTAGTTGCCATTCAAAAGTTTCATTACTGTAAACAGCATCATGGATAGTAAACAATGCTGACTGCACGCAGCAAAACACTAATAAGTTTGGATTAACATTGATAGCTGTCAATCCAAACTGAACTGTACTTTTATAAAGTTCAAACTGAGCGTTGATGTACAGTTGTGACACAACCGACTCTCAAACCGCTGACTTCTAAATCTATTTAACGTGTATTTGTTTATTGTCTCAAACGTAGCCTACAACCATTCTTTTTCAAATCATTTGAAAGCGCCATCTCATCGCTGACTACATTTGTTGTTTGTACAAATAAGGTTCCAGTTTTCTTTTTTTTCTTTCTTATTTCCCCATAGCTATATTATACTTCCGCTTTTCAGTGTCATTTTTTCCACGCCGTTCATTCTAGCTTCCCCATAATAATAGCCACTCCCGGGTTCGTTGTGTTGTAGCGCCAGCGCAGGCAGTCTACAGGGAGCAGTCAATATCAAATCACTATGACGCAGCCCGCTAAAAGGGACACAGCGCTGCTGCTGCGTCACTTCCGTGTTCAGTGGTTCCTGTTCCGGTTCAAAAGACGCAGTGCTTGCTAAACCCCTCACGGACATTAACAATTAGTCTCTATGCCAGCATCAGTGGGCGCTCACACCGGACGATACTCTCCAATGAGCTTTCAGCTACCGACGACTTTGACACTGAAACTGGGGTCACCATGGTGACAGGAAAGCTGAAACTGGGGGTCACCATGTGACAAGAAAGCTGAAACTGGGGGTCACCAGGGTGACAGGAAAGCTGAAACTGGGGTCACCAGGGTGACAGGAAAGCTGAAACTGGGGGTCACCAGGGTGACAGGAAAGCTGAAACTGGGGGTCACCAAGGTGACAGGAAAGCTGAAACTGGGGTCACCAGGGTGACAGGGAATGAAGGGCCACGGAATCTAGACATCTTTGTGTCGTGATTATCCGTGAGGATGGGAATGATGAAGATGACGTTATGGATTTCCATGGTGATCAAGTAGTACATGACAAGACTGTACTTTACGCTTTTTATCATAATACATCACAGCGTCAGCCAGGCCCCGAGAGACACAGACACTTGTAATGTTAGCCAGGAAGTTTAAGTTACACCCTCGGGGAGGATTCTATGACGTTGATGGAACTCGACTGTAAGGTCCCAGTTCTCCTATCTTACCCTTTAGTGCATTCAAATTCTCATATTTTTGTTAATAAGAGCCCGATTGAAACTTGTTTCCCATTCATTATAACATTTACGTGATCTGCTATAATACCAGAAAATATCATCATTAATTCATTTCTTTTTTCTAAACTGAAAGATTTTAGGGGAAAAAAACATAATTTTCGATCAACACAAGCATTATCATCCAAATATTTTTGTCTTTTTCTCTGCCATTTAACGTTCCGCACCAATGTACATCAAATATTAATTTCGCAAAAGATAATAATAACATTTGTTCGTAATCCATCACGTTTTCATCCCCATCCCAATATTTTACTTCCAGGACGAGTTCTTTGGAATCGACAAGCATTCTTTAAAAAGAAACAAGAGGGGGGGGGGGAGAGAGAGAGGGGGGGAGAGACAGACAGACAGACACAGACAGACAGACAGACGGATGGACAGACGGACAGCAGACAGACAGACGGACGGACGGACGGACAGCAGACACAGACAGGCAGACAGAGATGGTGGAAAGAGAAAGCGAGCACTGTAGAGACCAGGAGAGAATGGAAGAGAGGGAGGAAAACAACAAGGGGGAAACAGCTGTGAGGGAGGGAAGGAGAAAGCGAGATAGCGTGAAGAGCATCAGAGAGAGAGACAGAGAGAGAGAGAGAGAGAGAGAGAGAGAGAGAGAGAGAGCGCACACAAACGACGACAAAAAAAAAAAAAAAGAGTGAAGGGACATGTTGGAGGGGGGGGGGGGGGGGGTCTCTTGCAAAGGGGGAAGGAAGGAAAGAGTGAGAGGATGCGCTGTTGAGGAGGTCAGCCCAGGATGTGTCAAGAGACAGACAGATAAACAGAAAGACGTTACACCAGTATGTCATCCCAGGCAAGGTGCTCCACAGCCCTCCAGGACAACCAGAGTTCAAACCACCACCGACTTCATGCGGAGACACGAACACAAACCTGACAATGCTTCGAGTGTCTATTGGAAATCGCCTGTTTGTTTTTTTCACAAAATCGATGACAGTGCGTTGAGTTTAAAAAATTTCAATTTTTAGTTTTTTTTTCTTCACAAAATCGACGACAGTGCGTTGAGTTTTAAAAAGTTTTTATTTTCAGTTTTATTCTCTTCCTTTCTTTCTTTTCGTGTCTTTGTTTTCTTGTTTCAAAATAAATTTTCCCAACTCTGTTTCGTACAATATAGTTTTCATTGAATTATGTTGCTCTGTGTGTGTGTGTGCGTGCGTGTGTGTGTGTGTGTGTGTGTGTGTGTGTGTGTGTGTGTGTGTGTGTGTGTGTGTGTGTGTGTGTGTGTGTGTGCGGATCTTTTGTTTTTTGTCGTGTTATTATGTTCCGTGTTTTGTTATACTGTCGTCAAGTTTCGTGTAGTTTTGGGATGTCTCGTGTTGTGCGGTCTTGCGTGTTGTGTTGCATTACATTGCCTTGTTTTGTTTTCTGTTGTGTTATGTATTGAGTTGTTGTGTTGTGTCATAATATCACGTGGTTAAGCGTCGTTATGGCCTCTGTTGCGGTTTTTATGTTGTGCTGTTATGTGTGGTGCTGTGTTTTGTGTTGTCTTATGTTTTACGTTGTCTTATATTATACTCCGCATTAAGAGTAATGCACTGTGTGTGTGTGTGTGTGTGTGTGTGTGTGTGTGTGTGTGTGTGTGTGTGTGTGTGTGTGTAATTTTGTGTGTGTGTGTGTGTGTGTTTTACGTTCAACATTTTCTTGTTTATTCAATGTATTTGTTATGTGTAGGCTACTAATGTGTTGTATTTTCGTCCTGAATTCTTCAGTCTTGAGTTTTTATATTGACGACAATAATTGCTTAATCGCTGAGCCAGCATGAGTGAGATCTCCCTTCGGAGGACGACACCATGTCCGTCTAACGACAGCCCCCTTGCACTTGCCTAGAACCTCACCAAGGGCCTCACGTAGATGAAATCGAAACCGAAGTCACCAAGAGAACAGAGAAGGGCTACACAATTTCAGACTTTTTTATGCTGATCGATGAGGATGAGAATGGCGAGGATGATGCTCAGAATTTCCATTCTGGTCTGAGACTGCAGGATGTAGCTGCAGCCTACGCTTGCCTTCACAAGATATTCCGGCGTCAGCAGGCTTGAGAGATACAGACACCTGCAGTGTTGAAACAGGAAATGTGAGCAATACTTTCAGAGACGCATTTATCAAGTGGTTTAAACTCGACTGTGCAGTTCTGGTCTTCCCAACTGAGCCCACAGTAACTCAGGTCTGGGCAGGAGTTGGTCGGGGCAGAAAAATCCCCCCCCCCCCCCCCCCCCCCCCCCCCCCCAAAAAAAAAAAAAATCCTTCCGGCCGTAGTCCGTGACGCTAACCACCTCGCCACGGCGGCTGATTTTGTGCCAAAATTCTAAAGGTTCGACAGAAATGGTGAAATGATTGCACATACACCCGTTCTATACCCCAGCTCTACTCTCCTTTCTCCTCTTATCCGGGTTTCGCATTTAGTTTAAACAGAACTTTATTCAAAATAACAGTATAGGATTGTATCCATGGAAAGAGCTGCAACAAGTTTATATCGCGCTCTGAAATATGCATTACACTGACCGTTTACATGGGGATCTGCATTTGTATGCTCGTATCTCATGTGCTGGTGTGCACGCGCACACACAGAGATTTAAAAAATCTATTTCTCTTGTCTTTTCTGTTCTTCATTTTCCTTTTTTGTTAATTCACTTCTTTTAAAATTTAGGACAATATCCTTTTTGTCTAAATACAACGTAACAGTGTTACATGATAGATATGCCAATTTTAGTTCCCGTCGCAGTTTTTATGTGTTGAGGAAAAAAGCAAACAACACACACACACACACACACACACACACACACACACACACACACACACACACACACACACACACACACACACACACACACACACACTTTTGCACTCACACGAATGCTTGCATGCATGTACACACACACTCATGCACGCACGCACACACGCACCCGAGCGCGCCCGCACACACACACACACACACACACACACACACACACACACACACACACACACACACACACACACAAGCACGCACGTGCGCGCATTTATGCGCACACACACGCATGCACAAACACATGCACATCCACGCGAGCGCGCAAGCGTGCGCACTAATTCACACAGACAATGGCAAGGGGCTGTAGTCTGGTAGACCCGTCCGAATCTTTCAAAAAAAAAACAACAAAAAAAAAAAAAAAAAAAACATAACTCTACTGAGAAGATGTTACAATAAAGTACAATAACGTGGCTCTGTTTCGCTTTAATCTTGTGGACAGAGAGAGGGGAATGGGGGAGGAAGGGGGGGAGGGCAGACAGGGCAGGCAGACACACAGACAGGCAGATAGACAGATCCATCTATCTTCTGTTTCTGCACACACACACACACACACACACACACACACACACACACACACACACACACACACACACACACACACACACACACACGTACATCCTGCTTTCCTTCCTCTCTCTCCTAGCAGTTCTGCTGGCCTTTGGACGGCACACATCAAAGACAATCAGCCGCATAATGAACAGGGGAGAAAGACAGCGAAAGGGCACAGAGCGACAGGAAGGTAGACAGAAAAGAATGAAGAGAGGGAGCCAAGGTAGGAGGATGAGAGAGGAGGGGGGAGGGGCAAGGCTGATGGAACTGGACAGACACGGGGATGAGGGTAAGGAAAGGAAGACAAATTGAGGAAAGTGTGAGAGACCACAGCAAAAGAACACAGAAAGAGACAGATAAACGTCGACTAATGAAGAGACAGAGACAGACAGAGACAGAGAGAGAGAGAGAGAGAGACAGACAGAGAGGCACACAGACAGACAGAGACAGAGAGAGAGATAGACAGACTGGGAGAGAGGTTATTGAGGGATGGACATGCCCACACAAGCAGGTGATCTTTGCTGTCGTGAGCACTACTCTCATTTTCCAAGAAATTAAGAGAGAAGGGGAGGGGACGGGGAGAGGGAGAAAGACACAGAGAGGAGGAGGAATTAGGAGAGATGACAGGCGCACTCATGCACGTGATCTTTGCTGTCGTAACCTTTTCCCCTCATTTTCCCAGACTTTAAAAGAGAGAGAGAGGGTGGAAGGGAGAGAGGGAAGGAGGAGAGAAAGAGAGAGAGAGGGGGGGGTGGACAAACAGACAAAACTGCAAACAGACAAAAAAAGAGATAAGTCAAAATATATAGAGACACAGAGATACAGACAGAGATACAAAAAAAAGAAGGACAAACACACAGAGCCAGACAGAGACACAGTGACAGACAGATGGACCCAGACAGAGAGAGAGAGAGAAGAGACAGACACAGACAGAGAGAGACAGAGAGAGATAGAGACAGAGACAGCTACAGAGAAAGAGCATCAGAAACAGAAGACACAGGCAGAAACATAGAAAAAGACTGACAGACAATCGTGGAGACAATAGCACAGAGAATGGCAGGTGGACATAGACACCAACAGAACAGTAGCACTAACTGAAGCTGGCACACACCACACTTCAACGGATCTCATGGGGACACACAGGCAGCAAAACTCCGGAACATTTGTTGCCAGTTATGACATGTATTATACAGACATTAGATATTGTGGATGATAACTGTGTTCACCTGAGAACGATGATTTATTGTTCGAAAATATTTATATTCCTCGTGCTAATAGTTGCTTTCATGTCAAATGCGTGTTGTTTGGGGAAGTGGAGCTAATCATCGCGTGAAAACAACTTTAATGTGTGTGTAACAGGATCTGTGTTTAGTTTGGTAGCGTCTCTCTCTCTCTCTCTCTCTCTCTCTCTCTCTCTCTCTCTCTCTCTCTCTCTCTTATAAACTAACATGCGTGCCGCATACACTAACAGGCGCAAAAACATACACATATACACGCTCACACACTCATCATGTAAACATACACACATGCGAGTACACGCACATGCAGAGAGAGAGGCAGACAGACAGACAGGCAGACAGACAGACAGACAGAGAGCCGACAACAACTAAAATAAAACGCAGTGACGAGTTTAGCATCAAAGAGACAGACAGACAGACAGACAGACAGACAGACAGACAGACAGACAGACAAGTAGACAGACAGGTAGACAGAAAGGCAGACAGACACAGGAAGAAAATGAAAGCCGAGAAGCGGATAGTGATATAGAGAGACAGAAAAAAAAGACAGACACACAGAGGCAGACAGAAGACAAACAGACAGACAGACAGGGACGGCGCGAAACAAAGTTCCAAGCCCTATCTGCCTTTTTCCGTCTCATCTGCGGCCCTCATTTCCTGTTCTCGTTGCAGCCAGCAGCCAGCCTGGCCAGACTCCACAGTTCCTGCAGACATCTCTCCTCCCATCGCTGCAACTGTCAACAGATCGATCTGTTCCCCTCCCTTCTACGTATACCCCCCCCCCCCCCACCCCCACCCCCTTCGTTTTCCGTCCTCCAACATACCCAGCTGATAAAAAACCAACCTCACATTCTCTCTCTCGCAGTTTTGTTCAACAAAACCGCGGAAGTGTGAACCACGCACGAAATGACTACCGATCTTGTCGTTAACATGATGTAAAGGAACAAACTCGAAAGCAGTACATCATTCGAAAAACACGTTTCCTTTCTGACCTCTGCCCCTCAAACACAATACCTACTTGAAGACATTCGGATTGTTTTGGCAGCATTTTTGCTGTTTTCATTTTTACTTTCATGACTTGCAGGCCTTCTTTTTTCTGTTACCTAACAGCCTCGTGTTCATTTCAACACCTACCTTGCGCTGAAGAAAGCTAAGTGACAAATTCGTTCATTTTCTTTGTACTATTCGTTTGTGTGTCTAGCCTGAAGAAGACCTAAGAGGTCGAAACGCGTCGTGTTTTGTCTTGTGACTCGTTTGTCCACGTTTCTTGGCGGTTCGCTGACATTTGTTTAAGATTTGTCAAACACGAGACTAGGAGAAACAGGTTTATTTCCTATGTCTGTTCTATTTCAATGTAGAATGATTTTTTTTTTCTTTGAGGTGGGGGGGGGGGGGGTGCAAGTTTATGTGAGAGTATAAGCAATACAATTCTTCTGTATCGTTTTCGTTCATCAAAGCAAGAAATCAATCTACTGACCCATCAGCCTTCTCAGTTGTCTGGACAAGGATATGGAAAGAATAGTGAACGCAAGACTACTGAAACACCTTTAAAAAAAAAAAACCCTGTTCAGCAACACACTGTCAGCTATCGGAAGAACAGCAGTATAGACGATCAACTGGTATATCTTGTCCAGGAGACACAGAATGCCTTTCAAGAGAAAAAGAAGGCATTCGCTGTCTTCATGGACCTGACAAACGCTTTCGACAAAGTGTGACAGGCAGGACTGCTCCTGAGGTTTATCAACAAGAAAGTGGAGGGGAAGATGTTCCTCTGGATACACGACTTACTCCAATACCGAAGAGTAAGAGTGGAACTGGGTGGAAAAATCAGCCGCCGTGTCACTCTCCAGCACGGCGTGCCACAGGGAGGAGTCGTATCTCTCCGACACATTTTCTCATTTTCATTGAAGATATCATAGAAGAACTCCCCAAACATGTCTGCACAGCCCTCCATGCCGACGATTTTGAAGCCTGGAATGTTGCGGAACACAACATGTCCCCCAGCCACAGACACAGACTGCAGGAAAAACATTTGTTCACACTGGGTGATGGGCTTTTGACTGGGGTGCGGAAATCACCACACCAGACAGTTTCTTCAGTTTTCTCCGTGTCACAAATGCCAGATACCATAAAACTGAAACTGAACGGAAGGCAGCTGGAAGAAATGCCAACAAATCTGATTGTGAAAGTTAGACTAACGCTTCAACTGGACATCTCAAGGACATTCAAAAGAAAGCAACTGGGAAGCTCGCCATCATGGAGAAGCAGGCCGGAAGCTCTTGGAGGGCTACCAACAACATCCTACAGAAGACTTACGCAGGTACCGACACACTGATCCTAGAATACGGCAACACAGTATCAAAATGAAAACAAATCGCCTGGGCAGAGTTCAACATGTAGCACTACGGCTAACCACGGGCAGAATAAACACAACGCCCATCCGGGCAATGGAAAAATACACAGGTCTTCTCCCCTTTAAAGGCAGACTCGAGAAGAAAGTCTACATCCATAGTGAGACAGCTTCTACGCAAGCCCTCCTTCCCAATGCAAGCCCAGCTGAAAAATCCCACCAAGAACAAGGTGAAGCGGAAAAGTTTCGACCACATCTCCAAAAGCCTCCGAAGTGAAGACCTGCTGCCTACGTCCTCAACTGAAATGGAAATGTTTCCCGACTTAGAGGAGCAAGATGGCCACCTGAAAGAAGTTTCAGTCATCACGGAAGTTTCTCGCATAGACAGGAAGGATTGCCAAGCCCCTCAGATTTATGACCAGTACAACCTCAGTGAGTGGACTGCAAGTCTCCAAGGATGGACCCTCAGAGGGAGCAGTGAAGAACGGAGCAGCAGCCATCTCCATCAAACATACCGATGGAAGACAACCCCCCGGAGTTTTTCCAACTGGAAAGAAATTCCTCCAGCTACACAGCAGTGTCAGCAGATCTACTCCATGCTGCAAAAGCGTTCACAAAATCAAACAAGCCACCATCGGAGATTCCTTTCTTCACTGATTGCAGATCTCTGGTGCAGGGACTTCAGAGCAACAGAAGCGAGCAGCAGCTGAAAAAGATAAGAAAAGCCCAGCAATATTGAGCCGTTCAGCCACCCAGTGACCTTCAGAGAGGTCAAAACTATCATCCACAACCAGTACCAAGATTAGTGGAAGAGAAGGCAGGGTGCAGACAATGGTGTTGATTCCATCTATGAATTCCAGAGATACCAGCAAACAACCCTCTGCAAATTGAGAAATGGCCACCGCCGACTGCTGAGCCACCTCGCCGCACTAAGATTGCCCACACAGACGAATGTCCGTGCAGCACTGGATCTCAGATCCCAGAACATATCTTCCAACACTGTCCAGCCCATGATGTTCTATGGCATCAAACCAGGCCAGAGGGTGCAGAGCTGCAGATGGAGCTTTGGGGCAGCCGTCAAGACCTCGAGAAGGCTGTGGGATTCATCGTGGTAACAGGATTGAACATCCAAATCAATCAACCCAATCGACAGCAGAAGGAGAAGAGATTCAGTTTATCAAAAGTATATAATCGGAAAGTGGCTTTGACTGTGTTTCGCATTTCTACACATTTCACAATACGTAATGATCTTGTAACCACATCACATACAGCGTAAAAGGCATGTGCGTCATGTCAGGAAAACAGCTTTTTTTAAAGTAGTCACAAATGTTTTATAAACAGACATGTAAAACACAGCTTTAGCCGGTGAAAGGGTATTTCTACTACACACACACACACACACACACACACACACACACACACACACACACTTACTCACTCACTCACATATTTATGTATTCACTAGAAAAGAAAGAGACGTCAGACACGTTTATCCTCTGCCTTTTCTGTGGCCATGGTGTATAGACAGTGATACACTTTAAAAGCAAATCAGCATCTTAAACGACCTACACATCCCGATAGTGTTTTAAAAAGCAACAGATTATTTGAATAGTCAGTGTCATGGCCACATTTGATGATCGTACAAGAAAAAACGATCATCGTGCTTCCTGTTCAGTACGTAGTATGACTATGGAATAAACTGCAGCAAAATGAAAACACGTTTTGATTTCAATTATTTAGTTTAGAAACTATGGTAAAAGAGTAGAAGGGTGATTAAAAGATTGCTGAAGTTTAGACGTTGTCTTACAAAGTGAACGATATCTCCATTTGAGCCTTTTTCACATTTTTGACAAATGCGTAGTTCTCATGAAAACACGTGAAAATCGTTCCACTTGAACGCGTCGTCTGTGGCTGCAACATCTGAGCATGAATAAATTTAGAAATATTTTGGAGTTAGAAATATCGTGTTCTGTATTTCTTAAGTGTTGCAAAATTAACCTCTCTCTCTCTCTCTCTCTCTCTCTCTCTCTCTCTCTCTCTCTCTCTCTCTCTCTCTCTCTCTCACACACACACACACACACACACACACGCAAACACATACACACACGCGCACACTCACGCACGCACGCACGCACGCACGCGCGCTCACACACACACACACACACACACACACACACACACACACACACACACACACACACACACACACACACAGACACAGATACACACACACACACACACACACACACACACACACACACACACACACACACACAATAGCAGGTTGTAAACCGTGTGCGTTACGATCAATAGAGCCTCTGACTTCCCATTTGCCAAACGTCAAATCCGCTGTCGGCCACACTTGCTCATCGGGAGACTAACATATCTCTTTTTGTTCTGATTATCACTATTTCGGGTTACCGATCGATGTGCCTTTAATGCAAAGCCTGACACACACGGCGGGACGCTGGAGAACCGGGCTAAGCTGAGCTGAGCCGGCCAAAGAATAATGCCAGTCCATGGCTTTTCAGGAGAAGGGGGGGGGGGGGGCTACCTCACCACAGCTGTGCTTGGCGTTACTCGTTAGTCTGTGTACACAGTTCACGGATAATTCTGAATGGGAGAGTGGAGGGGGGGGGGGGGGGTGCGGTTATGAAGAGGATGGAAGAGATGGAGGGGAAGAAGAGGGGGCGGGGAGGGGGCATGGCATGAGGCAGTTCCAGATTATTTTTTAGGACAGAGTTCAATGATGTCATAAAAAACAACACATAACAAAACAAAAGTCTCTCTCTCTCTCTCTCTCTCTCTCTCTCTCTCTCTCTCTCTCTCTCTCTCTCTCTCTCTCTCTCTCACACACACACACACACACACACACACACACACACACACACACACATCATATATTTTTTTTATCTATCTGTATTATCTATTTCTATCTGTGTGTATAGATAGATAGATAAATAGATAGATATGGATAGATAGATAGATAGATGGTAGATAGATAGATAGATAGGTGTAAAGGAGTTTAGCTTTTGTTGAGAGAAACAGAGACGGGAGAGAGAAGAGATGCATCTATATATATGCATACATATGTATACTCACACATACATACATACACACCCACATACATACATATATACAAACACACACACATACATACATGCATACATACATACATACATACATACATACATACATACATACATACGCACACATACATACACACATACACACATGCAAACATACATACATACATACATACATACACACACAGACAGACACACAGACATATCAGTGACTTTACTGCATAATGCACAGCACCCAGAATGCAACAGTTAAATCTGAAGTGTTCACTTCAGCAACAAGTTGACCAGCACGTTACATCCCTGGGCTGACTGTTTTTTGAAGGATAGTGATCATGGATCAACGTCAGATGACAAAATCAACCAGAGCAATGTGAAGGCACGGGAACTCTGGTCGCCATTATCTGACGTCACACACACACACACACACACACACACACACACACACACACACACACACACTTACTGTTTGACGTCACACACATACATTTATTGTTTAACGTCACATACATACACAACGTACATACATACATGTATGTGTGTATATATATATATATATATATATATATATATATATAGAGAGAGAGAGAGATAGAGAGAGAAATAATGAGAGAGAGAGAGAGAGTAGAGAGAGAGAGAGAGAGACATACCGTATGTAACAAGATCACACGACACCAAAAATCCAATGCTGCTTAAATGCTGATGGCATTGTGCTTCTGGTCACAACAGAATCAGGGTTACAAAATGAAAGGGATCAGCTGACTTAACAGATATAAAACAGACTATGTGTCAGTTTCAAAGCAGGGTAACAACACGCGGAAACCGAATGATAAAAGTGTAATGACTGAGCCGCAAAGCGAAGGGATGATCACTTTGTAGAACAGAAACAGCCATGTCTCAACCAGCTCTGGGTCTTCTTCGAGCAGGACAAACAACATTCAAAACGAAGCAGAGGACGAACAAAGGTCACTTATCTTTTCGATCTGGTGAAAATAAAAGGTGTTTCAAAATGTATATAATGAAAATGGCACTAAAAACGTTTCCATTTTGAGGTGGTGATGGCATTCGAACAGCAGACAGATAAAAAGTACGTGGATTAATTTTCCATCACACCGAAAATTTCAACAAAATGAAAACCACAATGCCGAACTTGCGAATAAAGCAGCATGTGCTCGTATAATAAGTGCGCGTGGGGAAGAAACAGAAATAGAGACGGCTGTAATGATGCGTTTGTTCGATAGAGTGGCAGCTTCGATTGTCAGAGACAGAGCTGAGGTTGGGCTCCTATCTAATAATACTACTCAAAAAAAAAAAAAAAAGAAAAAGAAAGAAAGAAAGAAAGAAAAGAAAAAGGAAAGAAAAAAGAAAAGAAAGTCGGGCCCATGTTCTCTTAACTGTTCAACCGGTATAGCGCCCTTTGTCTTCCATGTGCTCATGAAAGAAATTTCATAACCAGTTCCGATAGATTTAGACAGACACGCTATTTCCCTAACCAACGAAACGTAGCCAAAACAACATCAACTGTATTCCAGGCGATATCATTTGGGGTACAACAACAAAACAAAACAAAACGAGAACAGCTACCCAAAACGAACATAAAATAGGATGCAGTTCACGAAATCACAAAAGAGGGTTCCTTGCTGAAGCTTTTTTTAGGAATGGGTCGAAGTCAATCGGTTTCTCCTATAAAACTCAGGCATACCTACCGTGAAGTAATATAGATCTTCAGCTATGACAGTACAGATAGTCAGCCATGAATAACGTTATCTTTACTTACGAAAACAGAGATTAAAACAGGATAAGTTCGACGCTTTTTATGTATATAACAAAATGCAATGCACCTGCACCTCCATCCGCTTTACTCGATAAGCTGGAAAACGCCACAGACAGATAAGCTGGAAAGCGCCCCAGATAGATAAGCTGGAAAGCGCCCCAGACAGATAAGCTGGAAAGCGCCACAGACAGATAAGCTGGAAAGCGCCACAGACAGATAAGCTGGAAAGTGCCACAGACAGATAAGCTGGAAAGCGCCACAGACAGATAAGCTGGAAAGCGCCACAGACAGATAAGCTGGAAAGCGCCACAGATTAAATAAACATGTACTGCTTCCTGTTAACTGCACTGGAAACTAACACAGAGAGGCTGCTTTAGCATATCCATAAAAGACGTCCATGTGATCACCCTGTTTATAGTATATTATCTTATCCAAGATGAAGAGACGTTAAATAAAAATCACCAGAAATCAACAGCTAACAAGATAACTACCTCTGTAAGTATCGACAAGTGTTTTTTAAACTAAGGAAGTCAAAAAAAAATATTCCCCATGCTGATACTTACATTACATAACAAGGCATTTGGTTGGTGGACTGTACTCAAACTTTTCCCAAATTACATTTCATCCATGGTCATAAGCAATACAAAGTCTTCTGCTTTCCTCTTCTTCATTTTCTCTGTTCTTTCGTGTTCTTTCTTCTCGGATTTCGTCTTTACTCTTCTCGCTCAACTTCTTTTTTTTTTTTTAATCTTCCTCGTCTCCTTCTCCTCCGAAATCCCATGTGTCCAATTCTTCTTTGCAATTTTCTTCTTGTTCACACTGTCCTGGGCGTTCAGACGATAGCAGCCAGCTTCCCGGTCAGGGAAAAAAAAGTGATATGTCTCTATGCCAACCAGAGAGTCTCCCATCCCCCCCCCCCCCCCCCCCCCCCCCCCCCCCCCCCCTGCTCCCTCCGGTTAGTCAGTGTATGGATAACCGACAGATCAGAGGCAGCGTTGTTTCACGCACGCTCCCTGGACTATCGTTATGGCCCTTTATGACCAGATTAATGGTGATATCGTAGAGATGGTCGCTGGATGCCCTGCGGAGCTGGTTAGTCTGGGGGAGGGAGGAGGAGGAGGAGATGATGATGATGATGATGATGGTGGTGATGATGATGATGATGATGATGATGGTGATGATGATGATGATGATGATGATGATGATGAAAATGAAGAAGAAGTAAAATAGTAGTAGTAGTAGCAGTAGTAGTCAAAGAAACACATTATCATCATATATCACCGATAATTTGCGCGAATTAGACACTGAGTTCGACCCCACTCAACAAGTTTGATTCCTGGTAAACAAGAACAAAGATTCCTTTTCCCTCACCTCTCGCCTCTTTTCTCGCACCCCCAGCCTCCCTGTCCCCCTCACACACACACACACACACACACACACACACACACACACACACACACACACACACACACACACACACACACACTTCCCCGCCCCATCCCAACCCCTTCCCTATTCGCAAAAAACGAATAAGTTAAGGGCACCTCAAATCCACCTTTAAACGATTCGCTCTCTCTCCCTCAACAATTTGTTTTTGTGTGTGTGGTACAGAAGTAAACCTCTAACGGAATCGGACACTCTCTCTCTCTCTCTCTCGACCCTCCCCTCCTTCCAAACCTCCCGTGCCGCGCTCTGCTCCCTAGACTATCCATTTCTAAGCGCCTCTCAACCCCTCCCCCGCCCACAGCGTCCATTTCTCCCCACCCCCCACCCCCCACTCCCCCTCCTCCCTCACACTCCCGCCGGAAGAGATCCGCCCTGGTGATTCGGAGAGGTCCTGCGAAAATCACCAGCAACTTTCGCGCAGGGAGCCACAAGGAATTCCTTCATGTGCAGGACGACATCAAGGGAGGGTATCAATAAATCGAAGGTAAACAAATCTCTCGGCTCACAGAAGGATACTGGCGTGCAGCCTTCGGTTTGACATGATTTAGGTGTAGATTCCTTCGCTTTCCCATAGGAGATCTTTTCCGTCAAGGCAAGTTCAACGCACAGCATTTTTTTTTTTTTCCACCACCACCCTCCCAACACACACACACACACACACACACACACACACACACACACACACACACACACACACACACACACACACACGTTTTTTTCAGGCATAAACATCGACATGCTCGTTGCAACTTATTGCATTAATACGCAGAATATTCTTAAATGCCAACGCAGCATCCCATCTGGCTTTGTCCAGAGCTTTTCTTTTCTTTCTTTTTTTTTTTCTCTTTTTTTCATAATTCAACTAAACACTTCGCGGATGCACTTATTAGAGGGGATGCGATATCTTGCTACTTGGACACATCATTATGTATGTAAATACGCAAGATGTCATTTCTGACCTCCCGCTCCTCTAACATGGCTTCTTTCCCCTTAAGCCAGAATAGAGCATTGAGGTCAGTTCAGTAACAGTTATGTACAACCTTGTGGCGTCTCTTCCAAGGCCATTCTTAAAGAAGTAATAAATTAGCATTTTTCTTCGGCTGCCTAAGGCGTCTCTCTCTCTCTCTCTCTCTCTCTCTCTCTCTCTCTCTCTCTCTCTCTCTCTCTCTCTGTATATCTATATATACACATATATATATATATATATGTATATATATATATGTGTGTGTGTGTGTGTGTGTGTGTGTGTGTGTGTGTGTGTGTGTGTGCAGCGTGCGTGCGTATGTTTCGGTATGTATGTGTATGCAAGTGTGTCTGTTGGTGTGTGTGAGTGTGTGTGTGTGTGTGTGTGTCTGTCTGTCTGTCTGTCTGTCTGTATGGCCGTGTGTGTGTTTTGTGTGTATCTAAACCCTATGTGTGTGTGTGTGTGTGTGTGTGTGTGTGTGTGTGTGTGTGTGTGTTGTGTGTGTGTGTTATTGCTGCTGTGTGTTGTTGTTGTTGTTGTTTTGTATGGCGTTTTTATATTGGTTATTACAACTAGCAGCCTTGGCCTGCATGGTTACAGGATGTCGAACTAATGTCCCAACGGTTTAAGCTGCATAAGATCTTGAAGATGGCTGTACAAACAAAACGATAGAAACAACCAGCAAACAAAAAAAGAGGAATAAAAAAATTATAAATATCAATAATTTCGTTATCATCATCACGGATATCTGTCTGTGCACGCGTGAGGAGCTCTGCTCCCGGCGCTTTAAAAAAAAAAAGAAAAAAGAAGAAGAAAATCATACATGATCAAAAGAACTGACCCAAGAAAATGAATAATGACCACACCTGACTAAAACACACAAAAGCGCTTCCAACAACACAAAGCCATGCACGGGAGAGATGGGGGTGAGTGGTGGAGGATGAACATACTCCTATCAGTTCCAAAATTCATGTTTCGGGGTAGCTCCGATACATCAGGACTGAGAAAACGGGGATCTTATTATTTTAGAATGCCAGGTTATGAGCTGGGACTTGAATGAATGGAAAGCACTAGAGTGATGCCTGAGGATGAAAGACGTATTGTTCCAGACGGCTATGGCTTGGTATGGTGTCAAAGATCTCTCGAATTAAAGATCGCGGTCAACCTAGCTGTGCAGGCTATTTTCACGCTTGTAAACTTTTGGCTCCAATGTCACAACCTAGCTGTGCAGGCTATTTTCACGCTAGTAACCTTTTGGCTCTAAGGTCCCAATGAACTTTTGTCACTTGGTAGGCGAATCACCTCAAAAGAAAGGTCTTGCTGTCACGTCTCTACCTAGATGAAGTGGTAGCTGACAACTGAATTTGGACGTTGCGGGTGTGTGTTCCAGCTGAGCGTTACGTCGTCTTTTTCCTGTGACACCAATTCTCTTGCCTCGCCCGCTACACTGTTCATCAAGCTTTGGAAAAAGCACAGTTATGCGAACTTCATACAGTCAATGTAAAAGGTCATCAGTCACAGTTCAGCAGAACATTCAGCGGAAGACGACGACGATATCGGGGGCCAAAATGGACAAAAACACCATAAACCGAGTGGTTAAGGTGAACGAATTCAAGATGCACCTACTCACCAAATTCGAAGTCAAACCACTCACTGGTTGAGTGTGGGGGGGTGGGGGGGGGGGGGGGGGTTCCTGCTTTTTCACGCCAAGTTTGTACGTTTGATCTTTTTATACAAAGATTGTTTTGAACTTTTTGAGACAGCGTAAATTCCGTGTCCACGGGTCCTTGTCAGAGTAGTGGCTGGCAGTGCCTGTCACATGTCTGAACCTGGGCAGTATTACAGACAAGGTAGTGCCCTATCCAGTGCCTGGATCGTGTCATTATTCAAAACACTACCTTCGTGCAACGGTAGTGGCTACCAAGTGCCTCAACGTGGGCATCACCCCACACACTACCCTCAGCGTTCAGTGTAATAGTAGTGCCTTCCAAGTGCCTCAACGTGCGCTTTATTCCACACATCGCTCTCAGTGTTCAGTGTAATGGTAGTGCCTTCCAAGTGCCTCAACGTGCGCTTTTATTCCACACATCGCCCTCAGTGTTCAGTGTAATGGTAGAGCCTACCAAATGTCTCAACGTGCGCATTATTCCACACATTACCCTCACCCTCAGCGTTCAGCGTAATGGTGGTGCCTTCAAAGTGCCTCAACGTGGGCATTAACGTCCCCACACATTACCCTCAGCGTTCAGCGTAATGGTAGTGCCTTCCAAGTGCCTCAACGTGGGCATCATCCCACACATTACCCTCAGCGTTCAGTGTAATGGTAGTGCCTTCCAAGTGCCTCAGCGTGAGCTTTATTCCACACATCGCTCTCATTCTTCAGTGTAATGGTACAGCCTACCATATGTCTCAACGTGGGCATTATTCCACACATCGCCCTCAGTGCTTAGTGTTATAGTAGCGCTATCAAGTGCTTCAACGTGGGCATTATTCCACACATCATCCTCAGTGCTTAGTGTAATGGTAGTGCCTACCAAGTGCCTCAACGAGGGCATTATTCCACACATGCCCTCAGTGCTTAGTATAATGGTAGTGCCTACCAAGTACCTCATCGTGGGCATTATTCCAAACATCGCCCTCAGTGCTTAGTGAAATGGCACTGTCTACCAAGTGCTTCAACGTGGGAATCATTCCACACATGCCCTCAGTGCTTAGTGTAATGGCATGCCTACCATGTGCCCAATGTGGGCATTATTCCACACATCATCCCCAGTGTTCAGTGCAATGGTAGTGCCTACCAAGTGTCTCAATGTGGGCATTATTCTACACATGCCCTCAGTGTTCATTGTAACGGTAGTGCCTACCAAATGCCCCAATGTGGGCATTATTCCACACATCGCTCTCCGTGTTCACGGTATGGTAGTACCTACCAAGTACCTCAACGAGGGCATTATTCCACACATCGCCCTCAGTGCTAAATGTAATGGCAGTGCCTATTCAATGCCTAGACGTGGACATTATTCCGGACATTGCCATCAGTTCTCAATGCCTATCAAACACATGGACGTCAGTGTTATTCCAAATGTCGCCCACAACGCCCTGCATACCTGCGAGTAGTGTGCTTAGCAAGCGTCCAGGCAGGGGCATTACCTCGATGCTCAAGAGTAATGGCCTATCAAATGCCTGAACGTGGGCATTATTCGAGACATCACCTTCATATATAGAATGCTTGTCCAGTGCCTGGACGTAGACAACATTCCTGACATTATCCTCGAACCGTGGTGCCTATCAAGTTCCATGACGCGGGCATTATCACACTACTTTCCATACTCCGTGTAATGGTGGTGCCCATCCAATGCCAGCATGTGGGCATTAATCCAGACATTGCCTTCAGTGTTCTGTGTAATGGCGGCCAGTGCCTACAAAGAGCCCGAGCGTGGGGCCATTATTCCACTCATCGCCTTCAATTTTCAGCTCACCTTTAATGTCGGTGTATATGGTGTATATGGGCTTCTGTTGTCTTTGTCGGCGGCCATCAGGAGATCAACACTTTCTACAGCGAAGGACACGCCACGTCCGCATGTACACACACACTCTCTCTTCTCTCTCTCTCCAGTCTCCTTCCACTCATCTCCTTCAATCTCACCTCTCTCTCTCTCTCAACACTCTACAGCGAAGGACACGCACGTCCGCCTGTACTCTCTCTCTCTCTCTCTCACACACACACACACACACACACACACACACACACACACACACACACACACACATACAAAGGAGACAGACAGATAGACAGACACAGACCATACAGACTGACAGACGGATACATAGACAGACTGATAGGCAGACAGGTAGACAAGAGAAACGGAGACACACACACAGATGGAGAGGGTGGTAGGAAGTTAAGGCCAGACAAAGACTGAGAGACAGACACGCAGGCGTGGACGCGGGGAATGAGAGTGAGAGAATGACACACAAATACACAGAGGGTCACTGAGAAAAAGAGACACAGGCAGGGACATAGAGACAGAGAGACGCCGTAAATTTCATCGCCAGCCATATGGTTCACGTTTTTTCTGTCGTGCGTGCAGGAAACACACAAATCAATGCCCGTGCGCATGTTGGTGATCACACCACTGTGGCAAGCGGTAAACTAAGTAGGCCACATAACCTGCCCTCACTAAACCTGTGCCGACTTTTTCCCCTAGTTCTGCCTACTCTCACTCAGCCCTCACATTTTGCCTTCCCAATAATCTGCAGAGGGTGGAGATGCTCCTGATCGATACCTCGAAGCTGAAGACAAACGGCCAGATAGGTTGTCATGCGGCTGCTTTTTTTCTGTCTCCCCTACACAATTGAGTGGTTGACGTCATCCATGCGCTAGTCTCCGAACTGGGATCAACAATGGCGACGTAAAGAAGTAACATGATGAAGCCGTGTGCGTTGTCTTCTCCTGAGCTTCAACATTCATTTTTTTTTTTTTTTTTTTTTCGCCGTAGCTTTCATGTTCGTGAACTAGTCTATTTGCTTGGGTGACTTCACGAACACTCGTCTGATGTAAATCGCCAGCAGGGTTGTTGGAAGACCAATACGTAAATACGTATATCTACAGTTCCACAAAGTACTGAAATGTAACCGCTAAAATATTAACTTTTTTCCAACTTTTATGCTTTGTTTTCCGTGTGGAAGTTTCTCAAAACCAGAAATCAGACATGAACAGGCCTATGCAAACATTCAGCATATAATTAAACATAAATAATTATAAAACACATATTTTACGTCAATGTCTATGAGCATATTCTGACTTCAATGATTCATAATAAGTTATTGAAGGTAATGACTCTTTGTTTACTCTTCCGAAGAACTCTGGTCTACGGGAATCACTCGCTAATTTAAATTACTCTCGCTTTTCCCCCTAACAACCCCCCCCCCCCCCTCTCTCTCTCTCTCTCTCTCTCTCTCTCTCTCTCTCTCTCTCAACATCAGCTTTGCCGGAGCCCTGATTTCTGATAAAGTTTTATACTGATATTCACGCCGACTTCTTCAAAGTGATCCAAATATAGATCTTCAAACAAACGTCTTAACATTCAAGACGAACCAGTGATCCTGATATAGATTTAAAAAAAAAAAAAGGAGAGAAAAACAAACGATAATTCAGATCGTACCAGTGGACTTGAAACAGAACTTTCAACAAGCTCTCATTCAGAAAATACGGATAAATAAACTAATGTCTTATTATTCGCATGATACCAATGATCTTGATAGAGATCTTGGAGACAAATATTTTATCATTCAGTTCGTTCCACTGATCTTGATATAGATATATAAAAAACCAAACAGTGTCATTTGATCTTGATATACATTTAGTTCTCGACGCATTTCTATTGCACCTCACACTGAAAAACTTTTTGAAAGAATTATGAAAAGCAGAATGGAACTTTTCCTTGAAAAAAATGGACTTTTATATCTATATTTCAAGTTTAGCCAAGCGTTCCCTTAACACTTCTCTCGCTTGCACCTTGGGGGGATCATCGGGTGCATACTTTGGGACTTAAAACTGGATCCCCTCAAAACAGCAGTTGCGTAGCAAAAGTGTTGGAGAAGACGGGTAGGCTGGAATATATACAAGTTGAAAAATGATACGACGACTATCTAGGAAATAGTTCCTAAGTGTGGTGCTGCAGGCGGAAATTGAAAACAATTTTAAAGGAATTTAAAGTAAATCCTCCAGTTTACATAAACCAACAATTTATAAGACAAAACACGACGCGTTTCGACCTTTTAGGTTATATTCAGGGGCAATGAAAAGGAAATGAAAACGAAAGACAAATCACTTAATTTCTCAAATTCGGCACAAGATGGGCGTTGAGAAATTGCTCACATCCATTAGGGTTGGGGGAGCAGGTTGAATTCTTCAACTCTTACGGGGATCTCAGTGGAAATGATAATCCTCTGTTACTCTTACCCCGTGCCAAAGCCAGATAGACAGTAACTACGGCTCCTATTTATACAAATTCACAGATGGTTCCGTTTTAGATACTTCTCATGTAGTTGTTGCTTTTTTTAATACCAACGCTTAATCTTAAGACATTTCTTATTACTAATGGATGTTCAATATTTACTGCAGAGTTATATGGCATTTTGATAGCAATAGATTTTATTCGTGACATCATTGTTTAGAGAAAAAAATTCACAATCAGTGCTAAGGCTCTACATTGTCAATCGAAATCTAAACGCTCAGACATGTTATGTGAGATCGCACTTCTAATTAGACATGGTATATGAGATCGTACTTCTAATCTACCAGTTAATAAAAAAAAGAGTTCCAGAATAACTTTGTTGTGGGTTTATGGGCATTGCAGAGTACGGAACAGTGACTTCGCTGATTCTTATGCGAAAGAAGCTGCAAGAAACACATCTGATGTTTTTATCTGTGACGTCCCTCTTTCTTCATCTGAAGGGGGTCATGCCATTGGTCCCAAGGTCCATTGGTCTCAAGGTCTGTTGGTCCCAAGGTCCGTTGGTCCCAAGGCCCGTTGGTCCCAGGGTTCATTGGTCCCAAGGTCTGTTGGTCGCAAGGTCCGTTGGTCCCAAGATCCGTTGGTCCCAAGGTCCGTTTGTCCCAAGGTCCATTGGTCCCAAGGTCCATATAAATCTGTGAAATATATAACGGACCTTGGGACCAACGGACCTTGGGACCAATGGACCTTGGAACCAACGGACCTTGGGACCGATGAATCTTGGGACCACTGAACCTTGGGACCAACGGACTTTGGGCCAATGAACCTAGGGACCAACGAACCTTGGGACCAATGGACCTTGGGACCAATGACACGCGCTCCCATCTGAAGCAATCCGTGTTCTTACACATTTAGTTTGAAATATGAGTTTGGAAAGCAATCCCTCGAAGATACAGTTTGGAAGCTTAGATGGAATCTGACTAGTCCCACAAGAAAATGTCCTAATCCTACAGGCGTGTTCCCAAACTGTAACTTAATAACTAGATTGCTGGTTAATGGGTAGTTTGACAGGCAAACCGACACCTGCACGTGATCACATTCTTAATATTCCTCGGTTTCTTTCTTTCTTTTTAAAAGTTTTTTGTTTGTTTGCTTGCTTGCTTGTTTTTGTTTTTTGTTGTTGTTGTTGTTGTTGTTTTTTTTTTTGTTTTGTTTTTTTTTGCTTGATTGTTTGTTTGA
>JADBJO010000337.1:17500-35000 GCA_016801955.1 Conus betulinus | reverse complement strand
AAGTCTATATCCGCACACCCAGCGGACACACAGATCGACATTGACATACAGGAAATGTCACAACACCATCAATAACATACCCGAAATGTCATCAACATCACCAGTAAGCAGAAAAGTCACTGAAATCAATATATCTGAAATGTCACTCATACCACAAACACTGCAGAATTGTCACTGCCCCACCAGTACTGCAGAACTGCATCGCCAGAGAAATTTCATCGCCACCACCAATACAGCAAAAATATTGTTGACATCACCAACAAACATGAAAGTTCAGTATCATCACTAATAGTCATGAAACGTCTCTGACATCATCTACACAGCAGAAATATCACTGACACTAGCTGTGCACCTAACAATGTCATTAACACCACAACTGTATCATATATGTCATTAGCACCACCAATTCATGAGAAACGTCACTTACATTACCGATACGTCAGAAATGTCACTGACATCACCAATACATCTGAAATGTCACTTATACCACAGATTCGTCAGAAATGTCACTGTTACCACTAAACACGTCAGAAATGTCACTAACAACACCAAACACGTAAAAAAAAAAAAAAAATTCACTGACACCACCAACGCACCACAAATGTCACTGACATTACTAGAACAAACGTCATCAACACAACCAGCACAGCAGAAATGTTACTGACACCATCCAGGCACCACAGATGCACTGGCACCACCAATACGCCAGATGTCCATGACCACTATCTGACCAGAAATGGCAGTGAGGAAGCGCGGCATGTCAACAAGTAGTAGCATGGTAATAAATGTCCCCTGAACTCTCTCCTTACGGTCAGTCTTGCCTAAAAGAAAAATCTGTCATTTTGTTGACCAGTGTCCATGCACTACATACCAAATCCCCGCTGTTGGTTTAAATCCTTAGAGCCTCCTGTGAGGAGGTCTCGCTCCCTTAACCACTCTCCCCCACTCTGAAGACAATACCCTGCATTGGTTAAAATCTGTGGAACAGCGCTCCTTATTCTCTCACTGAAACCAACTGAAATCTACGTCTCTCTTTTTAGCCCACTCATACAGAAATACGAACACAAATACATCGTAACAATGAAAATTGAAAAGAATACATGCACTAACAATAAGCTAATACCAGCATTGATTTGCACACACACACACACACACACACACACACACACACACACACACACACACACACACACACACGGGGGGGGGGGGGGGGGGGGGGGGGGACACACACACACACTCAAATACGCGAGCGCGCGCGCACACACACACACACACACACACACACACACACACACACACACACACATATACCATACACACACACACACACACACACACACACACACACACACACACACACACACACACATATATACACACATATACACATGCGCGCGCGCGCGTGCGCTTGCCTCTGTGACTGGAATCAAAACTAAATTTACAACCGTCGATAAAAAACAGGAATTTGAAACGGATGAATCAAACGAAGTAGATTTTTTTTTTTTTAATTGGAGGCTGTGGTAAGGGGAAAAGCTGGCGGGATGGGGGGGTGGGGGGGGGGGGGGGTAAATGAGAGAAAGAAAATGAGAATGAGAAAGCGGACGTTAGAACGTAAATATCAAATCCCTAGCAGCATATGGGGACCATCAAGGTGCGTATTGAAACAGAACCATTTAAATCGCTGTCCAGAATCGACTTTTGTCCGTTGAATCGGGCTGAACAGTATAATCGGCCTGACATCAAATGGATATACAATTAATGGTATTTTCACAGCCAAGGTCTCACAACTCCAATCATACAGTGTCCTACAGCAGCCAGAGACAGGGTAGAAAAGCAAAATAAAAAAAGAATACTTTAACAACATAAACTGCATAAAAATCAAAATCAATAATTAAAGAATTCAGCGAGATCTCAGAGTGCATTTAATCTGAAATTAGTTCGTATGCAGTTTCGATCCCTGTCTGTATCAAAGGTAAATTAGGTTTAAATTGCGCACATTACAGGAAGTTCTATATGGGCTGAATCTTTTACTGATTTCAATGATGTGACTTGACACTGACAGTCAATTAATGTTTGGAGAGAGAGAGAGAGAGAGAGAGAGAGAGAGAGAGAGAGAGACACAGACAGACAGACAGACAGACAGACAGACAGACAGACAGACAGACACAGAGAGAGAGAGAGAGTACACGAATTCGAATATTTTAATTCAGTTGCGCCTCAGCCCCTCATAAGAGAGAGAGAGAGAGAGGGATAGAGAGAGAGAGAGATAGAGAGAGAGAGAGGGGAGGGGGGGGAGGGAGGAGAGAGGGAGAGGGAGAGGAGAGAGAGGGGGAGAGAGAGAGAGAGAGAGAGAGGAAACGGATACGGATAATTTAGTCCCAAAAAGGCCGCTCATGAAGGGAGTGATATATACATACAATGCATGAATACAAGAAATCGTACTTCCAGTACAACTAAAAAAAGAACAACATCAATCACGAACACAAGAAATTGTACATTCAACAACACACAGGAAAGGAGAACGACATCGATGAGGTAAAGCTGATGGAGCGGACTTGGAACACCTTATAATACAAATAGATGGCAAATTGTTTTAAAACACCTCCGTGCGCAGAACTGACAAGTACAAGTCTAAATGTGAAAGGATGTCTTTGATATTTTGATGGCATAACGCGGGTGTGTTGAAAGATGTAATGCGTGACAGGCAACCCATTTCTGTTAACAGTGACGATAATGATATAATTAACAACTTAATAAAAGACAAAAGCATTTTCTTTCTTACATTGGCATCTTAATGGATTGATTCCGAAATTAACTGAGAGAGAGAGAGAGAGAGAGAGAGAGAGAGAGAGAGAGAGAGAGAGAGACAGACAGACAGACAGACAGACAGACAGACAGACAGACAGACAGACAGGCAGATGATAATACAATGCATCGATACCTTGCACAGTCTATGCACAACATAACAAAAGAACACACGGCAGTGCAGCAATATCCTCGGGAATTTTTCATTACATTTATTTTGTTGTTGCTAGACTGCATGTCCGTACGTATTAAGTAAGGAGGGATCGAGCTTGCGTGATGTGTTGAGAGCCTATGCGTGTGGACTGACTCTCTCTCTCTCTCTCTCTCTCTCTCTCTCTCTCTCTCTCTCTCTCTCTCTGTGTGTGTGTGTGTGTGTGTGTGTGTGTGTGTGTGTGTGTGTGTGTGTGTGTGTGTGTTGTCCTGTGTGTGTGTGTGTGTGTGTGTGTGTGTGTGTGTGTGTGTGTGTGTGTGTTTTCCTGTGTGTGTGTGTGTGTGTGTGTGTGTGTGTGTGTGTGTGTGTGTGTGTGTGTGTGTGTGTGTGTGATATGTCAGTTTATTTGTTTTTATGTTTTATTTTTTCTGAAACGATCATTTTCAGGCCGGCACGAAGAAGCTGACAGCAGGGAGAAGTTGATGGACTCGCCCGACCCATCCCTCTCTCCTCCTCAATTACACCGCTTGCTTCTAGTTAGCACCTTTCCTTGGCACTTGAACAACATTCTTCATGTTTGCTTAACTTCATAGCTACATCTGCTGCAAAGAAGCTCACACCCCCAGAACGAGAAAAGGGGACTGGGAGAGGAACGGGAAGGTAGTGTTCGCAAGCCTCTCTCCAGTTTTAACACGTCTTTGAGCGTGAAGTTGTCAATGGTTGGAGTTCTTCATTTTCACTGTGTTGTTGTTGTTGTTGTTGTTGTTGTTGTTGTTGCTTTGGTGGGGGGGGGGTTTCGCTTATGAATAGATATGTTACACTGATCAGTAAAGACGCTGTCAACGTGGCACATATTAGAACAATTACATACGAAATCAAAGAAAAGGAGACTACTGGCAATTCCACAAGGCCCACACTCCATACTACCAAAGTACATTACCCATTAAGCCAATGATTTCCAGTATTTGCAATATCATTATTCAATTTGATCATATTTTCCAGACGTCAAAGGACAAAGGTAGATGGACTGAAAAGAAAGAAATCAGGAAAGGTCACCGTGTGAGACGGAACCTGGGACTTCATACCTTCTTGCTTTTGAAGGGAAGGTTTCATCCACTGGGCCACTCGTCCACTAACAAGCAGCCTACAAGCCTCCTTTGATGCACACGCATGCACGCACACACGCACACGCACGCACGCACGCACGCACACACACACACACACACACACACACACACACACACACACACACACACACACACACACACACTTTGCCCTCTGTCATACAGGATTCATTTTGTGCTTAAATGTCCAGACGTAAACTCTTAACAAACATGAAAAATGTCAAAGTTTTTCAGACTCTTGCTCTATCTTCAGTGACATCAGATTCATTCGTCCTTAAATGCCAAAGTTTGAAAACTCCTCATTTTTCCTTTCTGATACAAGATACAAACGTCCTTGGTTGGAAAAGTTTCCAAAGGTCTCAGATTTACCTACTAACGCAGGATACATTCGTCCTTAAATGTCAAGGTTTTCAAACTCTACTCTTTTGCCCTTCATGACAGTATACTGATTTGTTTTTAAATGTCAGGTTTCAAACTCCAGCTTTGTCCTTAAAAAAACACAAGATTAAGTGCTCCTTAAATGTCAACATTTTCAAAATCTTTATTCTTTCGTCCTCCGTGAAATAAGATTCATCTATCTCTAAATGTCAAGATTTTCAAACACCTCATTTGTTCTATGTGAGATAAGATTCATTCGTTCGTAAATGCCATCGCGCTCAGTCTCCTCATTTCCGTTTACTAACATAAGATACATACGCCCATCAATGGCAAGATTTTCAAACTCTTTATTTTTCCTGACTGACACAAAAATACGTTCTTCCTCGACTGATAAAGTTTTCCAACCTCCTCATTTTCGCTTGTGACACGAGATACATTCGTCCTCAAATGGCGAGATTCTCAAACTCCTTATTTTTTCTTATCGATACAAGATGCATTCGTCCGTAAATGGCAAAGTTTTCGAACTCCTCATTTTCTCTTATTTTGTCCTTAAATGCAAGGTTGTCAAAATCCCCATTTCTCCTTATTGACAGAAGATACATTCGTCCATAAATGGCAAAGTTTTCAAACTCTTCTTCAAAATCTTCTTTTTTCCTCAGTGACACAACACACACTTTTTCTTAAATGTCAAGATTTTCATGCGACAGGTTCAGTTCGTTAGTGCCATGTACCAAACGCAAACGAAAAACAAAGTTTATACACAAACAAGTCTATCATTAAACTTCTTTGATATCCCCTTCATCTTCAAAACAAACGAAAAAATGTTCACTGTATGGATTAGAGGTTAAAACATAAATAAATAAATAAATAAATAAATAAATATAAATGAAAAAAGCTTTTCTAATGATTATTTTCCCCAGTAGTCCATACTTATACTCATGTATTAATGTCCTCTGATAAGTTTGCAAAATGTTCGCAAATCTTGCTCGGATCGCAAATCCTTCATTTGTTGCATGCTTTCAGACAATACTGACAACAGACAGGGAGGACAGCAGGCGAGAACAATGAGTGGGTACAGAGGTGAAGTGCCTCCCGTCTGAAGTAATCCATGGATAAAGGATGCACACGGACGCACGAACAGACACAGACTAAGAGGGGAGAGAGGGGCGGGGGGCGTGGCTGGTGGGCAGAGGGGGGGGGGGGGGGGGGGGGTTACGGGAAAGGGGGGAGGGGGGCGGTGACAGGGAGGGAAAGAATATATAGGAGGGGAAAGGGTAGACTAACCATCACCAACTGTACTGCAACAGCCACTCACAGCACACGCTAAGAGAGAGAGAAGAGAGAGAGAGAGAGAGAGAGAGGGAGGGGGGAGGGAGAGAGGAGAGAGAGAGAGAGAGAGAGAGAGGGAGGGAGGGAGGGAGTCTTAAAAGGTCAGATCTTCATTGCTAAAAGAGTCAACAGGCGATGTGTTTGTACTTGTCAATACGAATGTCAGTGTGGCTCCTTAAATATTCTGATATATGTAAAGCCTGTGTAAACATTCTCTCTCTCTCTCTCTCTCTCTCTCTCTCTCTCTCACACACACACACACACACACACACACACACACACACACACCAAACACACACAAGTACACACGCACGCCTGCACTCACACGAGCGTGCCCGTGCGCGGACACACACACACACACACACACACACACACACACACACACACACACACACACACACACACACACAACCTCATACATGCACAGACACACACGCAAATGCATGCGCGCGCTCCATGCGCGAGACCACACACACACACACACACACACACACACACACACACACACACACGCACGCACGCACACGCACGCACACACACACACACACACACACACACACACACACACACACACACACACAGAGAGCAGATAACAAAGCTGCCTCTGAGCGACCCTGAAGCTCGTGCACCATGATCAAGCAATCAAGTGGTGACGATGTCCCTGACCTTTTCCAATGCTGCCTGATCAAGTCGTACAAAACACGAAGACCACTTCCACTATCTGCCAGACAGTGATGAAGCAACTGCAGAAGCGTAACTCTCTAAACGCAGATCATTAACGAGCCGATGTCATGTCCGTAGTAAGTGACGTGTTTGGACATCTGTCTTGTCAATAACAGATTTCTAAGGATCGTTTGCTAAGCCAAGCGAATAAGTTTTTTACTGAAATAAGAGTCTGCTACCATTTTCATGTCTTTTTTTTTTGTTGTTGTTTTGTTTGTTTGTTTGTTTGTTTGGGTGGAATGTTTGCTAGTTTGTTTTTTTTTTTTTTTCATGTTTGACTCAATTATGCAAAGAGGTGAGTCCATGTAACAACGCAGTTTTATTGTTCGTGTGTGTGTGTTTACGCATGCATTCGCACATTCGTGTGTGCGTGTGTGTCCATAGTAAACTTAAACACTGGCATTTCATCAGCAAGTATAAATATTCTTAAGACCTTTCCAGCTATTCCACCGTAATGGTGTCACCGATCTGCAACGATTATAAATATGAGATTGACATTTTCAAGAACAGTTTCAACAGAACATTGTCCTTTTCTCTGACATTTTTGCCATTCACAATGATTGCGATTTGTACAAGGCCAAGTTGCCGATGAAGAAAGGGGAAAAAAACACTTTACTACATATACAAGCAACAGATACATATTGCCAAATATAGATAAGTAAGACGAGTTCATGATTTATGGTGAATAAAGCAAGTGAAGATCCATTCAGCTGACAATTCAAACAGCCTTAATAGTTTATTGGTCATAATCTTTAAAGAAGAAGAAAAAAAAAAAATATATATATATATATATATATATATATATATATGAAATATATGAAATTTAATGAATACATGGTGAATTTAAAGTTGTTTCAAAAATAATAGAAAGTTACCTTTATTGTTGGAAAACTCCGAAATGGATACATCAACTCTGCAGATAAGAGATCACCTATGATGTCACGTCGAACAAAAACGTCATTAGGTGGTAAGTTTTCAGATAGAAAGAAAGAAAACGTCACTGTGATTTTAACTAGTAGGTGACGCATATTTAGAATATGTCATCATTAAAACGTACTAAAGGTTGAGTACAGATGGGCGAGTGAGTTGGTGGGTGAGGAAAGGAGAAAGGAACGAGATAAAGGGAGTAAGCATATGCGTGAAGTTTGCGCGCCTCGGGATGGGGGCAAGAGGAGCTGGCCAATGGGATGCTGGACATGGCAGTTGTGTGATGTGCTGGCTGGTGTCAAGGTCAGGGCACTGCTGCTGTTCTTACCACTGGCCGACTGACATGGTAGGAACAGCCCAGATTTGTCCAGCAGATATGGACTGTAGATGGAGCAGAGGGTGGAGGAGGGAACATCATGGTCGAGGAGGTTGTCATCATGATTTAACTTGACTTTAAGTTTGCGTCACTTTGTGACTTCTTTTCGACGATTTTGCGTCACTTTGTAACTTCTTTTTTACGTCAATCGGGCATTTAAGCCTACAGTGCTAAAACTGCTTCACTGAAAACAGCAGACTGAGCTGAAAAAAAACGGTAAAATTCTGCCAATGAGGAAATGATTCGATCAGGGAAACAAGATCTAAACTGTCCCTTCTTTTTGTTCCATCCACCCTTTGTCCTTCGTCTATACATAGTGTTCAGTCACTCGTGTCAGTAGAAAAAAGCGATAGCCTTTCTGATTGGTTGTATTTAGACTGGTTTGGTATGTTTTACTTTGGTTGCTTTGAGCTCTCTCTCTCTCTCTCTCTCTCTCTCTGAAACAAGATATAAACGGTACCCTTATTTTTTGTTCCATCCACCCGTTATCCTTCACCTACACGTAGTGTTTAGTCACTCATGTCAGTCATACAAGCAAAAAGCCTTGGGCTGGTTTGGTATGTTTAATTTTCCTTTTCTTGGAGTTCTCTCTCTCTCTCTCTCTCTCTCTCTCTCTCTCTCTCTCTCTCTCGCTCGCTCGCTCGCTCTCTAAGTGTGTGTGACTTTTGCAACAGTCAGTTCAACTCGGTTCATGTTATTTTAAGCCAAGCCAACCGCGCGCAAGGAGGGTGGGGGGGTGGGTGGGGTGAGGGATATCAAGACTGTCCTTTGACAAAGTCAATTCCTTACATAGTTGTTGAAAAGCGTCAGTAAAACAATGTCGTTAGTAAGCGAAAATTGTTTACTTTTGTTTTGATTCCCTCAATTGAGACGGGACTTGCGTGCGCGCGCGCGCGCTCGTGTGTGTGTGTATGCATGTGTGTGTGTGTGTGTGCGCGCGCGCGCGCGTGTGTCTGTCTGTCTGTCTGTCAGACAAAGAAAGAGACAGCGGGAGAACATAAATGCACGTGAGACGCGCCTAAGCGATGATTTTTTTTTACAAGAGACACACAACTACTTGTACATCTCTGGTTTCCTAGATGCGTTATCAAGAGATCGAAGGTTTGTCGTTTGATCGGAAATACCAATGCCAGTTCACCCCAGCAATGGAGAAAGTCGATTGGTCTCCGTATTATCAATAACAGTATCAGTTACACACAGGTAAAGGTCAGAGAGATCGCTTGTGCACGATAGCACGTTTGTGTTTCACGAGCTATCACAACTTGCACTGTGACTCTCGGGTTCAAGCCATTGTGTATGTGTGTGTGTGTGTGTGTGTGTGTGTGTGTGTGTGTGTGTGTGTGAGTTTATCTGTGTGTAAGAGAGAGTGTGTGTGCATGCGCGCGCGCGCGTGTGTGCGAGTGTTTGTGCGTGCGTGCGCGCGCGCGCGTTTGTGTGTGCGTGTGTGTGTGTGTGTGTGTGTGTGTGTGTGTGTGTGTGTGTGTGTGTGTGTGTTGTTGTTGTTGTTGTTGTTGTTGTTTGTTGTTGTTGTCTTCAGTTTAACGTCTGTCCACAGTAAGTGAAATTAGACGAGTTTGTGTGTAAGAGAGAGAGAGAGAGAGAGAGAGATTGTGTGTGTGTGTGTGTGTGTGTGTGTGTGTGTGTGTGTGTGTGTGTGTGTGTGTTTGCGTTTGATTGTACATGCATATTTGTCCGGCTTTGAATACTTTTCCATTTTACTTCTATTTCTTTAGTTAGTTGGTTACTCGTTCATTATTTTCTGTTTAGTTCTTCCTTCTTTTTTCCAGTCTATCTTTCTCTTTCCTTCGCTTACCATTCTCACCATTAACACAAACCATATTCACAACGAAAGATCACTTCACCAGTTGCTGTGGCGCCATGGTCAGCCGACTGGGGGTTACTTGGTTTGCTTCTCAGCAGAGCCATTTATTTTTGGTATTTGTCGGCCCGAGCCGACTCCTACCCAGAGCTGAGTTTGCTATGGGCTCGACTGAGGAAAAAAATGGAACCACACAGTCGAGTTTCATCCACTAAGACGATGCGTCTCTGAGAGTGTTGCTCAAATTTCCTGCCGAACACGCAGGTTCCTGGGCATCCTTAACGCCACGATAAATTTTGAAAGAGAGCAGCGTGCCGCCCTGACATACATTCTCGGACAGGAATGGCACACATCATCATCTTCATCATCCTCATCTCCATGAATCAACATCTTAAATAAAAAAAAAAAAATAAAAATAATAAAAAAAAAAAAAAGGCTCCAATTCTGTGACGCTTCGTGCCCTGCTCTCATCAGTGATCTCAGTTTCGATTTTCTGTCCGCGTCTATACCCTTGGTTGGTGACGTGGTAGCTGATTTCGGAGGGTTCCATGGATTGTCGCCCCATCGACGTGGTTGCGCCCTCGCGAGGTGAAGGGCCACTCACGCAGGCTTCGCGACTAAGCAGTTACTGTCGTCAGTATGGTGCTTAGTGGTGCTTAGTGGGTGGTGTCGTGCGTTTGCTGATCAGGACAGGTACACTAAGCACCATCGAAGTACCTCGGCAGCAGTGCAGTGTCTCCTATGGTGGGTTGCCTCATGGTGACTTGACACTGACTGCTCCCTCTGGATTGCCGGTGCCGTAGCGACCGATTGATATATGAGGATGTGGTTGTGGACGGTAAACCGGAATGAGCGGCGTGGGGGTAATGCTACTGGCGCAGCTGCAGCTGAGACACGGGAGAGAGAGAGAGAGAGAGAGAGAGAGAGGGAGAGAGGAGAGAGAGAGAGGGAGAGAGGGAGGGAAGGGAGGGAGATAGCGAAAACCTCCACCCACACAACTCCATTGCATGCATGCCACGGACACTATCCTGAGGCAACTACGTTGTCGCTTTGTTTTAACAATCTGCATTAATTTAATCGTTCGTCGTTTTTTCGGCATGGTCTACTGTTCAAGTATTCAAGGTCAAAACGCGTTCGGTCTGACCTGTCACTCGCTTGTCCGTTTATCTGGTGGACTACTTCTTCTGTTCTCTTGCTTTTTGTCCGCTTATAGACACTCAACTTTTGCCCTATAAAGGACAGTGAAACACAACATGTCAGGCCAACCCAAAACCCAAAACCAATCAACTCAAACGACAGTACATCAATGCACACCAAGCCAACCCTTAATCCAGTCAAATCAATACAGGACGAAGATCTGAAATGTGGTGATTACCCACCCCCACCTACCTCTCTCTCTCTCTCTCTCTCTCTCTCTCTCTCTCTCTCTCTCTCTCTCTCTCTCTCTCTCTCTCTCTCTCTCTCTACACACACAAACTGAACGAACAAATCGCAACACAACAAAAAAAAAATTAACATGTTCAAATGTTGACGTTTTCTGAAATGTTATGTTTATTTCTGAAATTAAAGGGTTTTTTTTATGAAAAAGGAAAGAAACCATCCTAAGCCATGCCCGACCCCCCAAACGAATCCAATTAAACACATGCACGCACGCGCGCACGCACAGACAGAGAGGGAGAGAGAGAGCGAGAGGGACACACACACACACACACACACACACACACACACACACACACACACACACACAAACGCACACGCGCGCACACACACACAAACAACACACACACGCACGCACGCACGCACGCACACACACACACACACACACACACACACACACACACACACACACACACACACACACTGAAGGTATTACCAAGCCACACCCCAGCCAATCACAAGCCGGAACCTACCTGGAATGGCCAGACAGCGGGACTGACGCCGACGAGCGCCCCCTCGATGCCCGGTGCGGGAATTCGTCGAAGAGCGGCACGTGCAGACTATCAGGGGGACAGTGAGGGTAGTGGGTGTGTCCGAGGGTCAGGCAACGGCTGGGACAGTGGGTGTGGCTCTTCTCCCCCCGCAGGTCCGGGTGGGAGCGATGGAGAGAGATGAACCCGTGGTCATCCATGAATAGTCGTTGTTTGGTGGAGGCGGCGGCGGCGGTGGTGGTGGTTGGTAGTTATCGTTGTATATCGTATTGTAATTACTGCAGTTATTCCTGTTGGTGGCAGCGTTTCTAGAGATGACTGCTATTCCTGTCGTTGCTGCTGCTGTCGGTCGGGCGGTGGTTATTGCTGGTTACTTTCGTTGTTATCGATATCAAGATCAAATATCATCCCCGTCGTTGTTATCGGTTCTGCTACTGCTGCTAATGTTTCTGTTCTACCAACGTCGTTAAGACAGTGACGATGGACACTGGTCCACCTGTAATAAGATTTAAGCCGCCTATGCTCAGGAGGCACTTCGGGTTTTTCTGACGGTTATTCCCATGGCAACTGTTGCTGCCGCTCCGACTGCGGCCGATGCTGATGAAGACAGCCTACTAACGTCACAACGACTGCTGTGCAGACATCTTTGTTTCTTGTTTATTTCTCTGCATGTTTGATGTTCTCCGGCTGGTTTAGTTTCGCTGCTGTTGCTATGAGACAGCCAGTCCCTTCCTGTTGCTTTGTTTACTGTTTCGCAGTCAATGCTGCAATGCAGAAAGCTCTTGTAAATGCTATTGTAACTATTAAACACAATCTTTGTAGAAATAGCAACGCCTTTTGTTTCCTGTTATTGTTCTCGCGTCATTTTTAAATTTGATGTAGTTGCCGATACATCGGGAAAATGCTTTCTTAATTAGCTACTCCTTCCAGTGTTGGTCCAAAGTTTGCGTGGCCATTCTCTCCTCTTAGAGCAGTCTGCGTCCACACCAAAGTCTCTTCTGTTCCATCCGGAGGGATCACGAAGAGCGCTAACACGTTCCACTGTCAGCACAGTACCACACATTACATAAACACCAACACAAGGCACACTGACATATGACTGGCATACAGATGTGCTATCGCCATCGTTCAGCGTAATTATCGTTAACCTCTGTGTTTGTTGTTTTTTAATGTCATCATTTCTCTTAAACCTTTCTATTTATTTCATCAGTGTTGGGTTGGCATTGTTCACTGCTTCTTGTTACCTCTACTTTTGAATTTTCTGCTATCATCAATGTTTATTTTCTAACATTTATTTTATCAACATCGTCACTGTTTACCTCTGTTATTCACGTTTTTCAGAATTGTCATTGTTGATCCCTTTTACAGACTTTTTCAATGTCGTCACTGTTTACCTTTACTTCTGACTTCAATGTCATTATTTTTCCTCTACTATGCACTCGATTAACAGTGTCACTCTTTACCTCTACAATTACATGATCAACTTTGTCACTGTTAACCTCTTTGTCACGATTTACCTCTTCTACTTACCTTTTCAAAGAAATCATTATGTTAACCCTAACTATAAACTTCTTTGAAGCCGTCATTGATTGCCTCTCTCTGTGAACCTCCTCATCTGTATAACCCGTTTGCTTACGCGTACTATGAGTTCTATGCCATCTTTTGTTAATTCAAAAAGGAAGCCGGCAGACAAAGCTAGTACCTTCGAGATCACCCCAACTGTACATCTCTCTTCACGTCGTCATCATCATCTCGCAACGGCGTGTGTCTAGATGTTGTCGCAGTAGCTCTAGGACACGGTATGGGGGTCACAGCGTCACCTGCTTGTTTGTGCCCACTGAAGGCCAGCACGTGCGCAGACTCCCTATATTTTTTTTAACAGTCCTCTCTCTCTCTCTCTCTCTCTCTCTCTCTCTCTCTTTGGGGATGGGGATCATATACACTGCTTGCTTGCAGTTTAGATTGGTTTATCGACCTCTCTCGCCTCTCTCTCTCTCTCTCTCTCTGTCTCTCTCTCTCTGCTTGTTTGCTACATCGGGGGGGGGGGGGGGGGGGGGGGGGGGGGGGGGGGCAGGAGGGGGGGGGGGGGGGGGGGGGGGGGGCCTCTCTCAATCTTTGGGGGGGGGGGGGGGGGGGGGGGGGGGGGGGGGTATCTCTCTCTCTGTCTCTATCTCCCTCCGTCATGGGGGCCTTGTGCCCACTGAAGGCCAGCACGTGCGCCATGGGTCCACCTATCTGCTGCCGAAATGGTTGACTGGGTTGGGGGGGGGGGGGAGGGGGGGGGGGGGGGGGGGGGGGGGGGGGGGGGGGGGGGGGGGGGGGGGGGGGGGGGGGGGGGGGGGGTCGGGGGGGGGGGGGGGGGGGGGGGGGGACTCCTCTCTCTCCTCTCTCTTCTCTCTCGGTGGGGGGGCGGGGGGGGGGGGGGGGGGGGGGGGGGGGGGGGGGGGGCGGGGGGGGGGGGGGGGGGGGGGGGGCGGGGGGGGGCTCTCTCTCTCCGGGGGGGGGGGGGGGGGGTGGGGGGGGGGGGGGGGGGGGAGTGGGCGGGGGGGGGGGGGGTGGGCGGGGGGGGGGGGGGGGGGGGGGGGTGGGGGGGGGGGGGGGGGGGGGGGGGGTGGGGGGGGGGGGGGGGGGGGGGCCATTACCACTGGGGGTTTGCTGGGGTCAAATTGTTTGGGGGGGGGGGGGGGGGGGGGGGGGGGGGGGGGGGGGGGGGGGGGGGGGGTGGAGACGCGGCGGGGGTGGTGTTCGCCAAATACAAAGTCAATATAAAACAAATTGTTTTGGTGATATTATTTGTAACAAGTTTTATAAGGCAAACAAAGATGATGAAGAAATCTGTTTTGTATGACTTTAAGGAAAGGGTGACATCGACTTGGTGATAAATCTGTGATTAAATCGCAGTTTCAAAATATGCGGATGTCCCTCTATCTTTCTCGTTCCCACATGTCTTGTCATAAAATATGTGCCTTATCCATGCATTCTTACGAGATTTTTTTTTTTCATATCAGTCTATACTGAATGCCCGCGACGCAGATTGCCGGTGTAACAGCCCATTTCTTACCCCCCCCCCCCCCCCCCGGAACTTACCCCGGGGTAAGTCTGGACTAGTCTGCTTTTACCCCCGGGGGTCATTCCAGGACTAGCTGGAACTTACCCCCCCCCCCCCCCACCCCCAGTTGGAACTGACCCCCTACCCCACCCCCACCCCCACCCAGTCATCTACATTCTACAAGGTACACAGGCGCTCAGGAGACACTAATCAGCCGTCAAAATAGTTAAAATCTCTTATATACATTAAAGTGACCAATGGTCAGTGACACTGACCACTGGTTGTCTGCATTGCACAAGGTATACAAACGCTCATGAGACACTGATTAACTGTAAAATTGTCGAAATATCTTATTTACGTCATAGTGACCAGTGGTCAGTGGCACTGACCACCAGTCGTCTGCATTGTACAAGGTACACAGGTACTCGGGAGACTATAATAGCTGTGAAATAGTTACAATCTCCGATTTACGTCATAATGACCAGTAGTCAGTGGCACTGACCACTAGTAATCTATATTGTAAAAGGTACGCAAGCACTCTGGAAACACTAATTAGCTGTTAAATAATTAAAATCTCCGATTTACGTCATAATGACCAGTGGTCAGTGGCACTGACCACTAGTCATCTGCATTGTATAAGAAGCTAAGGTAGACAGGTACTCAAGAGATTCTAAATAGCTGTAAAATAGTTAAAAGAGGCAAACCGGGGATAAAGCAACAACTGTACTAAGTCACAACGGCACGTAGTCACAACGACATTTTGTCACAACTACGCTTGGTCACATTGGTACTTGGTCACCTTGGCACGTAGCCGTCTTTCTTTCCCACGCATGCACGGGCGTACTCACACACCCTAATATTGACCCACACGTGTAAGCTAGTGCGAGAAATGTTAATACGTATCTTTTAATGAACCAGGGGGGGGGGGGGGGGGGGGGGGGGGGGGGGGGGGGGGAGTAGGAGGTTCATCTATTGAGGAAGGTCTAGAACTACATTTTGTCTAAATCCAACTGACTGCATATAGGAAAATGGGAGAGGAAGTGTAAATATGCAGGCTAACACTTTTTTTTTTAAAGGCGGGTGTGTGTGTTGGGGAAAGGCAGAGGAAAACCCTGAATAACCCTCTCTTGTTTGAAGGGTGTGGTGGGGTGGAGGAAGATTCCAAATAGTCCTAGATTGACCCTTTGAGGGGGGGGGGGGAGGGTGTCCAGGCAAGCCCAAACTTACCCCCGGGAGGTAGGTTCCAACTAGGGGGGGGGGAGGGGGGGGGGTAAGTTCCAGCTAGTCCTAGAATGACCCTCAGGGGTAAAAATAAGCTAGCCCAGACTTGCCCCGGGGTAAGTTCCAGAGGGGGGTAAGAACGGGCTGTTACACTGTTTAAAGAAAAAAACAAACAAACAGAAAACAGCAGTCTCCCTCCCTCACCCCCTTCACCGCCATTTCCCATATTTTTCCCACAGGTTACCAACCATCCCACCACCACCACCCCCCCCTCTCTCTCTCTCTCTCTCTCTCTCTCACACACACACACACACACACACACACACACACACACACACACACACACACACACACACACAACGTCTTCAACCCAGCCACACTGAAAATTTCTTCATATGCTTCGAATTTAAAAAAAAAAAAAAAAAAAAAAAAAAAAAAAAAAAAAAAAACCCACGACGCTTATTCGGCCCAAATAAGCATTTTGTTGGTGAGTAATGCTTTTTAGTATGATGAGTAACACTGTTTACCACGAGTCAGTAAGTGTCCATAACTCCAAGAATCCGTACAAGTACGAGCGTGTGACATTTCTTCCTAGCCTCAGCTTCTGCATTCTGGATTGCACACTCCAGGCTCCCTGGCAACTACCAGTTCAAGTCTACTCTCTGATAACGCCAGCAACACCATTCCACCATCCACAGTAATTGTTGTCGGATTAAATCAGTGAGAGGAAGAGGAACAGACGGCGATGCAGCCTACCAGACTTTTAGGACCTACCAATTGTGTCCTTTCATGTTCCACTGACATGCCGAACACTTCCAAAACTAAGATATTATACAGACAAGTGCAGACCATGAAAATATAACATGTTGGACAAAATTAGTAGTGGGGGATAAAAACAATTGCTCGCTAGGAATTCTTCTGTATTCACAACAATGAATTGGCAAAGATTTAAATAAAATCAAAAAGAAAAAAGAAAATACGAAAAGAAAAGGGATGGAATGGTGGATATGACAGAAATATGGAGAAAATAAACCAAGATACGGGCATTATATTATAGCGGCATATGGGGAACATCGTAGTTCGTCATGAAAACAGATCCATCCATATTGCCTGCTCAGAGACCTTTCGTCTGCTGAATCGGACTCGTAAGTAGGACACGTTTGATTGTGTCGGTCCCTCTCGTCATCAAATGGAGAACACCACAGTATATAATTCTGGTATACTCTCACCACCAAAGGTTCAAAAAACAGAATCCAAAGGCATCTCAAAGCGGCCAATAAAAAGTAAATGAGTAAAAACAAGAAGAAAGCGGTGTATGGAAATAACCTGCTAAAAAAAAAAAACTAACTAAAATCATTACGTACAGAGTAATAAATACGAGGGAGAAATTTCTGAGCCTACGCTTGAAGGTCCTTTTAAGGATGCAAGGGAGGTCAAAAGTGGTGTCAACAGTCAGGGGGGTCAGCTCTACTGTTCAATAACTCAAGCATTGTCAGTCACATAAGTGCTGACAGCAGTTAAGAATAGCACAGAACAGCCTTTACTTGCTCCTAAAAGATGCAATCTCCCACTGATTGACCAAGCACTAATATACTGAACAAATCTGTAGTGGGGGAAAACAAATGAGGGCTACATGCTAACAATTAACAATACAGATGGGTGGATAGATA
>JADBJO010000337.1:0-12500 GCA_016801955.1 Conus betulinus | reverse complement strand
ATTTATTTGTGCAAACTCTACGCCAGAGATTAATTGACTGCAGATGGCAGGACTGGGAAAGTCATATAAAAGCAAGTGAAAGATTTAAATGTATAGAAGTTATACCTCTGGTCATATGGTGAAGACATATCTTCATTAATTTGGATATATATTTGCGGTTTCTTGTCACTAAATTTAGATTTGGCATATCTGAAATTAATGCACATGTGTATCGCTTTAAAAACTATATATGGTAATGAGTTAGTGTGTCCATTGTGTAAGGAATCTAATGAGGACGAGCTTCATTTTGTTCTGACATGTTCTGTTCTGACTGATCTTCGTGTGAAGTATATTCCAGCAAAATTCTATATGAATCCATGTTTATTTCGATTTTGTCTACTTATGTCGTCGAAAGATGAAAGAATAGTACGTAAATTAGCATTGTATTTGCATAAAGCCTTTCAGTTAAGGCAAATTCTCTTCTTTCGTGATTTGTAGTGGATAACAAATGCTTGTAATGGACTATGAATTCTGCTTGAAATTGCATGATGATACATGTTCACTTTTCATCGATCTGACGCACAGAAGTTAACGGTCGTTGTAACGGCATCGACCTATCACGACATACGGCAACAAAAGAGTACAGGCTTATTACATGATAGGATGCAACGCCAGCAGTAGCTTCGATGGCACACATCTGCCAGTCAAGGTCAATGCGCTAAGTGACGTCTGCAGCAGTTCTAGCAACCATCATGCATGCGTGTGTGTGTGCGCGCGCGCGCGCGCGCGCGCGCGCGCGCGCGCGCGTGTGTGTGTGTGTGTGTGTGTGTGTGTGTGTGTGTCTGTCTGTCTGTCTGTCTGCGTGTGTATATGTGAATGTGTTTGTGTGTGTGAATGTGTATGAGCGTGCGTGCGTGCGTGTTTGTGTGTGTGTGTGTGTGTGTGTGTGAGAGAGAGAGAGAGAGAGAGAGAGAGAGAGAGAGAGAGAAGAGAGTGTGTTTTGTGCAAGCGTGCGTAAATGTGTGTGTGTGTGTGTGTGTGTGTGTGTGTGTGTGTGTGTGTGTGTGTGTGTGTGTGTGTGTGTGTGCGGGAGAGAGAGAGAGAGAGACAGAGAGAATGTGTGTATAAATATTCGTATGCGTGTGTGTGAGCGCACGCTCGTCTGTTAGTGGTGTCTGGAAATGAAACGAGGAGAACGAACCAGTTTCTAATAAGAGAAGAGGCAGTTTCAATCACCTGGTGGGTCATGCTGGACAGGTCAGCTCATTGCCATGAAGATGGAGAACTGTTCAGGTCAAAGCCACAGGCATACTTTAAGAAAACGTCAAGAGGGGATACGTTAGACCAGGTCCACAGAAATAGGTCAGGGGCGGGGGGAGGGGGGTGGAGGGGTATAGTTCAAGTCTGAACCACAGGGATAGATCAGGAAAGAGAGATCAAGTCAAACCGACAGTGATAAATAATGAGGTTTAAACCACAGTGATATGCCAGGTCATAATCAGGGCTAGGTCGGGTCATAATTTCAGGGCTAGATCAGGTCATAATCTCAGGGCTAGATCAGGTCAAAATCTCAGGGCTAGGTCAGGTCATATCTCAGGGCTTGGACATGTCATAATCTCAGGGCTAAGTCAGGTCATATCTCAGGGCTAGGTCAGGTCATAATTTCAATGCTATGTCAGGTCATAATATCAGGGCTAGGTCATGTCATATCTCAGGGCGAGGTCAGGTCATATCTCAGGGCTAGGTAGGTCATAATCTCAGGACTAGGTGGGATTATAATTTCAGGGTTATGTCAGGTCATAATTTCGGGGCTAGGTCAGGTCATAATCTCAGTGCTAGGTCAGGTCATGACACAAGGTTAGGTCAGGTCATAATCTCAGGGCTCGGTCAGGTCATAATCTCAGGGATAGGTCAGATCATAACACAGGGCTAGGTCAGGTCACAATCTCAGGGCTTGGTCAGATCATAACAACAGGGCTATGTCAGATCATTATCACAGAGCTAGGTCAAGCCATAACAAGATGGATATATCAGGTCATAACCACGGGGATATGCCAGGTCATAGTCACTGGGCTAGTCAGATCATATCAACAGGGCTAGGTCAGCTTAAGACCACATGCACAACACTAGGCCTGGTCACAACCGCAAACAGGTCCGGAGGGTTATGTCAGATCATAACCAAAGAGACAGGTCAGGAGGGATAAGTCAAGTCATAACCACAAAAACAGTCATAACCACAGACAGGTCAGGAGGGATAGGTCAAGTCATAACCACAAACAGGTCATAACCACAGACAGGTCAGGAGAGACAGGTCAGGTCATAACCACAGACAGGTCAGGAGGAATAGGTCAAGTCATAACCACAAGCAAGTCATAACCACAGACAGGTCAGGAGGAACAGGTCAGGTCATAACCAAAGAGACAGGTCAGGAGGAATAGGTCAAGTCATAACCACAAACAGGTCATAACCACAGACAGGTCACGAGGAATAGGTCAGGTCATAAGCACAGACAGGTCAGGAGGAATAGGTCAGGTCATAATCACAGACAGGTAAGGAGAGATAGGTCAAGTCATAACCACAAACAGGTCAGGAGGAATAGGTCAGGTCATAATCACAGACAGGTCAGGAGGAATAGGTCAGGTCATTACCACAGAGACAGGTCAGGAGGTACAGGTCAAGTCATAACCACAAACAGATCATAACCCACAGACAGGTCAGGAGGAATAGGTCAGGTCATAATCATAGACAGGTCAGGAGGGATAGATCAGGTCATAACCACAGACAGATAAGGAGGGATAGGTCAGGTCATACCCATAGACAGGTCAGGAGGGATAGGTCAGGTCACAACCACACAGACAGGTCAGGAGGGATAGATCAGGTTATAACCACAGACAGATCAGGAGGGATAGGTCAGGTCACAACCACAGACAGGTCAGGAGGGATAGGTCAGGTCATAATCACAGACAGGTCAGGAGGGATAGGTCAGGTCACAACCACAGACAGGTCAGGAGGGATAGGTCAAGTCATAATCATAGACAGGTCAGGAGGGATAGGTCAGGTCACAACCAGAGAGGGTCAGGAGGGATAGGTCAGGTCATGATCATAGACAGGTCAGGAGGGATAGATCAGGTCATAACCATAGATAGATAAGGAGGGATAGGTCAGGTCATACCTATAGACAGGTCAGGAGGGATAGGTCAGGTCATAAGCACAGACAGGTCAGGAGGGATAGATCAGGTCATAACCACAGACAGGTCAGGAGTGATAGGTCAGGTCATACCCATAGACAGATCAGGAGGGATATGTCAGGTCATAAGCATAGACACGTCAGGAGGGATAGGTCAGGTCACAACCACAGACAGGTCAGGAGGGATAGGTCAGGTCATAATTACAAGCGTAATTCAGGAGGAATAGATCAGGTTGGAACCGCAGTCAAGTTTTCTCCAAGATGTTCCCACGACTGAGAAAACGGGATTTGCCCGTTATTCGCCCCGGTAATTACGCGCGGTGGCAACACAGCAGCTATCAGTTGTGTGTGTGCTCTGCCCATTGATTGAGCCATCCAGACAATAGCACTGTAACCGGTTTGCTGCCGGCTGCTAACTCGGTCAATGGAGTCACGAGTTCGGCGTTTTTTGTTGGTTTTTTTTTTCATGACTGGGAATGACCGGTTCGCACTGCTTGGATGTGAAGTGGTGTGTGTGTAGTGTGGTGTGGTGTGGTGTGGTGTGGTGTGGTGTGGTATGGTTTGGGTATGGTGTGGTATGGTGTGGTATGGTATGGTATGGTGTGGTGTGGTGTGGTGTGTGTGTGTGTGTGTGTGTATGTGTGTGTGTGTGTGTGTGTGTGTGTGTGTGTGTGGTGTGTGTGTGTGTGTGTGTGTGTGTGTGTGCGCGCGCGCGCGCGCGCGCGCCCGCGAGCGCGCGCATGTGCGCGATATTGTTTCGGGTCACATCGGCATGCTTCCTTTATTTTGTTAAACAATGAACACCAACATGATGAACGGAAAGGGAAAAGGTCTGTGTGCCCTCTACTATCCTCTTACATGGTGGGACTGTTAGTCCATCGACTTTTAAGGGGACTACCATGATCCTGACACTGACAAAGTATAAGTGCATCGGACTGCCGGCGATTATATCCTCACACTTTTCACATTTACCTACTGCAACTGGATTATCGCTATCCTCACGCTGCGTCAGTCACAAACGGAATATTATTATTCTCAAAGTTTAAATCCATCGGCTACAAACGGATGTTCATTATCATTACACTGTTCGGCACTATGCGAGTCTTTTGACTACGAAAGGACTTTCATAATCCTCATGGCGTTTAGCGTTGTGCGAGTCCATCAACTGGGAATGGACTATCATTATCTTTACATTGTCTGACTTTGTGTGTATCCATCGACTTCAAAGGGACCACCATTAGCCTCGCCCTGTTTGACACGCTCTAAATCCAACGACAACAAAGGAACCGTGCAGCACCGCGGGAGACCACAGCTACAAAAAAGTACTATCATTATCCAGACACTGCTTGGCAACGACTGAGATCACGACTACGGAGAAACTTCATTATCTTCACACTGTTTGGCACTGTTACAGTGCATACACTGTTAAAGAAAATCCTCATACTCTTTGGCACTGTTTGAATCCTTTTTTTTTTTTTTTTTTTTATACACATCAGTTCTCTTCACTATTCTCACACTATTTAACCTCTAGCGACCACAAGTAAATAGGATGTTAAATATGAAAATACTTAATTGAAGATTCAAACTGGCTGCGTTAATGTCGGTCATTGTATCAGCCGCCGTGGCGAAGTTGTTAGCGTCGCAGACTCCCGGCTGTGAGGTCATCGTTTCGATTCCCATCATAGTCATTTGGGATTTCTCTGGCCCGACGGCTCCTGCCCAGAACTGAGTTTGCTACAGGCTCAGCTGGGAAGAATGGGACCACACAGTCGACTTTCATCCACTTAATGGATGCGTCTCTGAGAGTGTTGCTCAAATTTTCCTGACCAACACTACAGGTGTCTGTATTTCTCGGGCCTGGTTGACGCCGGGATATATCATGAAAGGAAGCGTACAGTACAGCTCTGTCACGCAGTCTCAGACCAAAATGAAATCTGTAGCATCATCTTAATCATCCTCATTCTCATCAATCAGCATTAAAAATAATAATGATAAAATTTAAAAATGAAAAAAATGAAAAAATGTCGGTCATTGCAACAGGCGAGCACCGAAAGTAACGTGTCTAACATGCAGCACAATAAGCGAATACAAATTCAGATGATAATGAACTTCAGGTTGTCTCTTATCATAGACAAGATAGAAGACATTGCTTGAACACAGTCTCCAACTAATGACAGTCTGCATGACCACACTTTCGTCGTCAAAAAGATCTGCCCGCATGTCTGTCCCAGCCGTCATTAGTCAGAGGTTGTCCACAAAATGGCGCCTTAAATGGCTGCAGCCAACAGCCTTACTCCGACCATCAAAACCAGTGCAGACAGAGAATTGCCACCATTGTGATCTGGAGAGAATAAAAAATGGCAAGCAAGGACCTTTCGGGGAAAGCGACAGGGGGGAAATCTATACAAAAGAAAAAGACAACGAGTCAGGTGCAGATGTCAGAATAATGGGAAGTCCGTTTCCGTTCCCAGACGAGCTACATGCGAAGCCTCTGTCGTTGCAGTATTGACCCGAAGAACATCCCTAGCCGCCTCTCTTTTGCAGACATGAAAAAAAACGGCAGCGCCAATCCATCACTTTCCCAGACTAAGGAACGTCACAGACAAAGTAATGCCAATGTAGCAACTATCGCTTCACCATACAACACAACAACTAACGGCCACACCTGTATCAGCGCTAGCACCGAGCTTAAACGGGCGTTTTCCACCAGTTTTCTATAGTGCCACATATACCCCCCCCCCCCCTCCCCCCCCCCCCCCCCCCCCCCCCCCCCCCCCCCCCCCCCCCCCCCCCCCCCCCCCCCTCCTCGCCCTCGCTCCTGTTCCTCCCCACATCCACCCACACCGTCTCTCTCTCCCTCTTTTGACATCGTATCTCCAATTACGAAGATCAAACCACTTATTTCTTGCAATTTCTAATTCAGTTCAACTTCTCTTTTTAAACTGCGTGGTCTCGTCATTGTTTCGTAAACCAGACAGTACTATTCCGTAAATACTATTCACCTGTCTTTATTTATATCCCACCAACAATAATTCATCATCCACAATTTTCAGACTGTCAATTGTCATTGCCTATTCGGTGATGGTCGTGTTTCCCTGTCAGAGCATGATGTCATCTGAACAGACACCCCCCTGTTAACCGCTGGCAATGTCATGAAGTTCCGTTTGACTTCCATTTCAGCCCAGACGACCACACAGGGCCCTTCAGATTGTTCCAACGTTGACAAAAATGGGACTCATTTCTTTCACAGAAAAGACAGGCATACATGCCAATAACGTCATATATCGGTTTAAATTCTGCAAATCTGAAGATTTACATAACTAGATTGGTGGGAGCGGCAGCTATACTGTTCAATATATTGCAATCGGGTTTGAAAACACAAAAAAAAAAAATCCTTCAATATCACTTTCCAAGAACTTCTCAACACACCAAAATACATCACACTGCCATAAGCAAATAGCACAGCAGAGTACACAACTACCGCATCACATTGCCATATTAGCAAACAGCACTGCAGAGTACCACAACTACCGCCCATTCCAAAACTCTAGCTATCTTGTGTCTAGCATTTGATTCGTTTGTCCGTGTTGTTTGGGTGGTGTTATTTCAACACTTCTTAACATTTGCCTATCTAATTACCAGATTATAACCACGAAAACAAGCGAAAACTAAGGCTTTCTAGAGTACAGGTAGGTGAACGGCCATACAGAAAATACCGTGGCCCAAAAGTAAAGCAACCAGAAATTTTTTTTTACAAGCAGAGTGACAAGAAAGTGAAAATTACACAGCAAAGAATCTCCAAAATATGGGGATACAATTTAAACACAAACGTCACTACACACGGACAAATTAATTTCTGCAAATCTGAAGATTACAACTAGATGGTGGGAGCACACAACAACAGCACATACTGTTCAATATATGGCCAACAAAAAAAAAAAATCCTTCAATATCCTCACTTCAACGTCCAAGAACTTCTCAACACACCAAATAATACATCACACTGCCATATTAGCAAATAGCACAGCAGAGTACACAACTACCGCATCACATTGCCATATTAAGCAAACAGCACTGCAGACACAACTACACAACTACCGCCCATTCCAGGAGTTAAACTCTAGCTATCTTGTGTCTTAGCTTTTGATTCGTTTGTCCGTGTTGTTTGGGTGGTTTATTTCACCACTTCTTAACATTTGCCTATCTAATTACCAGATTATAACCACGAAAAGAAAAAGCGAAAACTAAGGCTTTCTAGAGTACAGGTAGGTGAACTGGCCATAAAGGCTGAAAATACCGTGGACAAAAGTAAAGCAACAGAAATTTTTTTTAAAAGCAGAGTGACAAGAAAGTGAAAATTACCAGCAAAGAATCTCCCAAATATGGGGATACAATTTAAACACACACAGACACACACACACACACACAACACACACACACACACACACACACACACACACACACACACACACACACACACACTTCCCTCGTCATCCCTATGGGGCTATAAAAAAGAATGTAAAGACTTCATAGCACAAAAAGACTGATGAATGGGCCACAAAGACAGACAAAAAAAAAAAAAAAAAAAAAAAACAGTTGACGACACTACTTCTTCTCTCTTCCTATATTCTGTGGGAAGTCTCTGGGACACCACAGACTTCCAACAAACTCCCCTAAAGACTTTCTATAATCCTTTACAGACTTCTCTCGTCTCCTCCACAGACTTAAACTTCCCTACAAACTTCCCTTGGCTCATCAACAGGCCTCCGACAATTCCTCTTCAGACTTCCATCATCTCTACGGACTCCCCTAAACTCCCCTGCACACTTCCCTTGTCTCTTCTACAGACTTTCCTAAATTCCGCTCAGACTTCCCACAACTTCTCTACACATCCCCCCCCCCCCCCCCCCCCCCCCCCCCCCCCCCCCCCCCCCCCCCCCCCCCCCCCCCCCCCGCCCCAGGCCCCCTCTCTTTCTACAGACTTCCCACCACTCCCCTACAGACTTCCCTCAACTCTACAGACTTCCCTCATCTCCTCAACTGACATCCCACAACTCTTCTACACAGACTTCCCTTGACTCCTTTATAGACTGCCCCCCCCCCCCCCCCCCCCCCCTTCCCCTCTACAAACTTCCCACAACTTCCCTACAGACTTTCCTCAACTCCCTTATAGACTTCTCACAAGCGCTCTACAGACGTTCCTCGTCTCCTCAACAGACTTCCCACAACTTCCCTACGACTTCCCTTGTCTCCTCTAGAGACATCGCACAACTCCTCTAGAGACTTCCCACAACTCCTCTACAGACTCCCCACAACTTCCCTACAGACTTTCCTCAACTCCTTTACAGACTTCTCACAAGCCCTCTACAGACGTTCCTCAACTCCCTTACAGACATCCCACAACTCTTCTACAGACTTCCCACAACTTCCCTTTGTCTCCTCTAGATACTTCGTACAACTGTTCTAGAGACTCCCCACAACTTCCCTACAGAGTTCCCTCGTCTCCTCTACAAACTTCCCAAAACTCCGCAGCAGACTTCCAACAACTCCTCTATAGACTTTCCACAAACTCCTCTACAGACTTCCAACACTCCTCTACAGACTTCCCACAACTTCTCTAAAGACTTCCCTCGTCTCCTCTACAAACTTCCCACAACTCCTCTGCAGACTTCTCACAACTTCCCTACAGACTTATCCCGTCTCCTCTATAGACTTCCCACAGATCCTACAAAGACTTCCTACAACTTCACTACAGACTTTCCACAACTCCCACAAGGACTTCCCACAACTCCTACAAAAACTTCCCAGAACTCCAAGAGTCTTCCCACAACAACTCTACGCACTTCCCACAATTCGTCACAAAGATACCAACAACCCCCTACTAAAACTGTCCACAATTCTTTCGAAGACTTCCCAGACCTCATAAAAAGACTTCCCACAAACTCGTACAAACACTTCCCTTAACTCCTCTAAAGACTTCCCCCCAATTTTTCTACAAAGATTCTCCACAACTCCCATAAAGACTCTCCACAACTGCTTTAAAGACTTCCCCCCAATTTCTACAAAGATTCTCCACAACTCCCATAAAGACTCTCCACAATTCCTCTAAAGACTTCCCCCAATTTTCTACAAAGATTCTCCACAACTCCCATAAAGACTCTCCACAACTCCTCAAAAGACTTCCCCCATTTCTACAAAGATTCTCCACAACTCCACTCCCGTAAAGACTCCCACAACAACTCCTACTAAAGACTTCCCAAACTTCCATACAAAGATACTCCACAACTTCTATAAAGATACTCCACAACTTCTATAAAGACGTCCCGCAACTCCTTCAGAGACTTCATAAAACTTTTTACTAAGACTTTCCACAACTCCTACAAAGTCTTCCAAAAACCCTCTACACACTTCCCACAACACGTACAAAGTCTTCCTACAACTCGTCTACACACTTCCCACAACACCTACAAAGACTTCCCACAACTCGTCTACACACTTCCCACAACACCTACAAAGACTTCCTACGACTCGTCTACACACTTCCCACAACACCTGCAAAGATTTCCCACAACTCGCCTTCCTTGGGCCAGATTCTGTCTGTACAAACAAGTTTTCCAGACATCGGTCTGGTGATTTTTGCGTTATCTGGCTGTCAGACAAACAGACTGCCACGATCAGGTGAAAAATGAAAATTGTAGATGAAGGTAATACATGACATAAAGGACAGAAATTTTTTTTTTAAATGAGTGAAAAGACAGAACAACAGACCAATCAAAAATGTATGTGAGTGAATGGAAACGAGAGGGAGGAAAATTAGAAGAAATGCATGCACATACAAAATGCATAAATGGACGACAGAACAGTTGAAAAATACGAAGCAAAACCGAAAAAAAAAAAAAGAGAAAAGAAAAAACAGATATTTCTGCGAGTGACCTTTTCCAAAATTCATCATCACACCGCTCCCCCTACCCCATCCCGACCCCATCGCCACTCCCACACCACCACCACTCTTCCCCCCCCCCCCCCATCCTCTCTCTCTCTCTCTCTCTCTCTCTCTCTCTCTCTCTCTCTCTCTGTGGCAGTCAGCACAAGCATGCTGTTGACTGTGTGTCGTGTGCTGTGTGAAGAGCACACACAGAGAGACGGGAGGTTGTTAAGAAGTTCCCTTCTCTCTCTCTCTCTCTCGCTCTCTCTCTCTCTCTCTCTCTCTCTCCCTCTCTCTCTCTCTCTCTCTCTCGCTCTCTCTCTCTCTCTCTCTCTCATTTGCCGTCCTCGCTTTGTGTCAGGTTACCCAAGTTGGCAATTTCTTTTCCATCGATTTTGTCTTCCTTTCGAAGTCGCTTTCCAGCAATCTCTTTCGCCAACTCGGCTCTCTCTCTCTCTCTCTCTCTCTCTCTCTCTCTCTCTCTCTCTCTCTCTCTCTCTCTCTCTCAGTTCGCATGCCCGCGTATGTTTATGTGTATTGTCCTTATGTGAGAGCGCATGTGTGCGTGTATGCGTGTGTGTGTTACAGTGCACGTGTGTGTGTGTGTGTGTGTGTGTGTGTGTGTGTGTGTGTGTGTGTGTGTGTGTGTGTGTGTGTGTGCAGATCTCTGGAACGGTGTGTGTGTGTGTGTGTGTGTGTGTGTGTGTGTGTGTGTGTGTGTGTGTGTGTGTGTGCGTGCGCGCGCGCGTGCGCGTGTGTGTGTGTATGGTGTGTGTGTGTGTGTGTGTGTGTGCGCGTGTGTGTGTGTGTGTGCGTGCGTGTATGTGTGTGGTGTCTGGATATGTGTGGAGGTGTGTGAGCGTGAGTGGTGCGTGGGTGCGTGCGTTCGTGTGTGTGTGTGTGTGCGTGTGTATGTGTGTTTCGCAGGCCGAGTGGGATGGGGGAGGGGGGATTATATGTCAATTTGTCACGGTTAATTTTCGCAAAATAGATATATATATACTTTAGAGCAAAATGCCTTCTGTCGTTTTGAATTCTTTACATTACGATTTTTTTAAGACATCAAACAACAAAATATAATTACTTCCTTTTTCCCTTCGAATGGGTGGCGGGGGGGGGGGGGGGGGGGGGGGGGGGAGTTGAGAATAGTGTTTGAGAAGCAAGCCCCGCCGCCTTGCTTCTCCCTACCCAAGTCTTAGCCACTGTTGTGCGCATTTCCTGTCGTCAAGGCAACTTAATTAACGTTGTTTCATTGGTGGAATGCGTCGGTTCGAAAGGAAAAAATATGAACTGAACCGAGTAATGTCTCGAGCTTGCTTTTATACATAGTTCCACACAAGGAAAGGAGAGGGGGGGGGGGGGGTGCCAGTCTGTATAAGCTCGTTTAATGGTTCTAGATTGCCAACACTCACTTTTTTATGTTGAAAACCAAAACGGTCAAAATTATACCTATCTCTGACACAGACGCTCAACTCATGACGACACGCACTGGCGTGAAATAAAAACAAGCACCTCCACGCTTCGACCTGCCTGGTAATTCTGATGATCATGATACCGAGGGTCTATGCCCATTTGCCCGGTGTGTTGATGTTCACAGAGACCTGAGTGGGTTAACTAGTTGCATAAAGAGCGAGAACACACTATCTGCCCACCTGTAGCATGGCCGCTTGGGAAGAACTAGGTCACATCACTGGGCACGAGAAAGATGCCAAAACACAAACACAAACACGTAGGAATGGAAGACAGCACGCGTACTGAAGAAGAAGACGATTTGTCGTCTGCTTTCCCTGCGTAGGTTTGGCCCTTTGAAACATCGCGAGATTCGCGCACGTGCGGGCGGCGCGCGCGGTGCTGGCAGAAGGCTGACGAAGCCAGTCCAGCTCTCTGTTTATGTCAGTGGGCAGACCATGAAAGCTTCCAGTTTTCTCTCTCTCTCCTCTCTCTCCTCTCTCTCTCCTCTCTCTCTCTCTCCTCCCCCACCCACCCCCGTGGTGTGGTGGGTATGGTGTGGTGTGTGATGTGTATGTGGTGTGTGTGTGGGTGTGTGTTTCTGTGTGTGTGTGTGTGGTGTGTGTTGTGCGTGTGTGCGTGTGTGTGTGTGTGTGTGGTGTGTGTGTGCATGTGTGTGTGTGTGTGTGTGTGTGTGTGTGTGTGTGTGTTGTGTGTGTTTGTTGTGTGTGTGTTTGTTGAAACAGAACAGTGACAGTAAGTGCCCAATAAATCATTTGATTCTCTTACTCACCGTCTGATTCGATTTCTTTCTCACATTAAGGAGTTGATGTCTTTCACACAAATTGACTCCATTCCTTATTTACAGGCGGTGTATATTGTTACTCTCCTCTCTCTCTCTCATCTCTCCTATCTCTCTCTCTCCTCTACACCCCCGGTCTTATTGTATTAGTTTCCAGC
>JADBJO010000336.1:755000-785093 GCA_016801955.1 Conus betulinus | reverse complement strand
TCCCCAAATAGCATATTTGCATTGATTCTTATGATGAGCAAAGTATCTGACATACTAGTACACGTAAACTTACTTCTAAAAGAGCAACAAAACTTTTTTCATTGTTATATAATGGTAGCTGCCTCCCCTCCTCTCCATTCCCCCTTCCGCCTTCCACGGCCGTCCCCTCCCCCCCCCCCCCCCCCCCCCCCCCCCCCCCCCCCCCCCCCTTGACCACGTCCTCCTCTGCCCCTAGCCGATCCTCCCCTCCCTTTCCTCAAGTTCTCCCTCTCCTCGTGATTCCATTTTGATGCGTCGGTATGGCAAAGAGCTTGCTAAATTTGGAATGAAATCCTCCCCCCTTGCCCTGTCCTTTCCCCTTTCTATCTGTATGCAGTCTCAGACCGGAATGGAAATCCGTACATCAAAATGCGTACATCATCTTCATCCTCATTCTCATCGATCAGTTCAAAAAAAAAAAAAAAAAAAACCCAATTTCTGTGGCCCTTCAGGCCCTGCTCTCATGCTGACCTCAGTTTCGATGTCCTTACCACGTCTATGGCCTTGGTTTGATTCCAGCGGGGTCACCGTATCGGCAAATCTCTGGACGGACGTGGTGGCGCCCTCCGGAGGGAAAGCTCACTCATGTCGGCTCCGCGAATAGTCAATCATTGTCGTCCGTAGAGGGCTAAGTATGTGGTGTCCTGCGAATGTTGGATCGGAACAGGGAGCCGCTGAACACCATCGAAGTGACTCGGCAGCAGTGCAGTGGCTCCTTTGGTGGTTTGCTTCTTGACGATATGACATTGACTGCTCCCTGTGGATTGCTGGGGCTGGGGCGGGTCGGTGCTGTCTGTGGCTGTGGACGGGGGTCAAAATGAGCGGTGGCGTGGGAGCAATGCCACCGAGGTGGCACAGAAGATGGAACAGAGAAAATAACAGATTAAAAAAACAGTCGAAGAAGCCACCAAGCACCAAGCCAACCAAACCAACCAACCTACTCTTGTTACTCCCGACAGACGTTCAAAGTGGGCCCGAAGAACAAACAATTCACACACACACACACACACACACACACACACACACACACACACAGGAGGGGGACGAATACATATATACAAAAGCGTCTAGTTGATGTGCATATATTCTGCCTGTGTAAGCTTGTTTACATATTAACCGTGGATTTCCCTGCAGAATTTTGTCGGGGACAACTGGTGTAAGGTCTGTTACGTATGCTAATTCATAAACCCAAAATCTATTTATTGCTTCGCCCAAAAGACTAAATTGATAACGGGCATAGCTACTTAACTGAAACAAAGTTTGGAAATGCTAACAACATACTGATTATTGGCAGGCAAACGCACTCAGAGAGAGAGAGAGAGAGAGAGGTAAACTGCCGTAATGATATGTGGGTAATGTGCATTTATATGCACAGCAAGTTTTGTCGCAAATCCCAACAATGTAACAATGATGGGCATTCACGTATAAAGGACATTTCTTCATAATGATTAATAGTGAGTAGCATCATCGTCATGCTCATAATAGGCATGAACATGTGCGCTGATGAATAGTGTGTCACACTGACAAAAACAGAATTGATAATTCATGGTTAATGCAAAACGATGCACAGTATCTTTGTGACAATGCACATTCATAAACATTGGTAAGTGACGTGCACACACGTTAGCACATTGTTATGGGTGTTGAGTAACTTATTTTTTTTTCTTTTTTATTTTTTGAGCGGCCATATACTTTTAGATTTATTTCCATTCATGCCTGTGTGTACGTTCGTGCGTGCGCGCGCGTGTGTGTGTGTGTGTGTGTGCGTGCGTGTGTGTGTCTGTGTATATGTGTGTGTGTGTGTGTGTGAGCGAGAGAGAGAGAGAGAGAGAGTGGAGCGAGAGTATATGCATTTGAACGCGTGCATGTGTGCGTGCGTATGTACGCCCGTGCGTGTGTGTGTGTGTGTGAAGAGACTCGGTTTTAATTGGCATCTATGCCTGTGCGTGCCGGCATTGCTTTTACTACGCGTGTTTGTCATGCATTCCCTCGCATAAATTATTTTATTTCTTTTCTTTCTCATACTTGTTTTCAGAGCTTCTGAAAATGACAAAATCACGCATGGTCATCGATATTAGCATTTCACTGGTAAAAAACACATTTCCTTTAAACAACAACATCGATTCGTGGCCATGATTACCAGCAGTTTGATGATCAATAACAAAAACATTAAACATTATTACACAGTAGCATTTCAGGAAATATCCTTTTTTCTATGGCTGGAAAAAGTTTTCGTTTTTCCCCTTTTTAACTTACACGGTAGCTTTCTGAAAGGAAATAATGGCCATGGACAGATTTTGCGTATTTCTGTCAAAGGGCCACCACTTACAAAGCGTTTTCAGGAAACTCTGTGAATTGGGCATTTCACACGAATGATCTCTCTGTGCCTCAAATCTTGCGCGGAATCTTCTTTTTTTTTTTTTTAAAACACATTGCCAAAAGACGTCACGGGCGACAATCAGCATGGGAACTATGTAAGAAAACGTAACTCGTGCATATACTTGAGCAGAACGCAACAAGGACGTCACAGCTGCGATTATTGTCACATATATTTCTTCTGTTGACGGCACGATTTGACTTTAACCAGATGATGTTTCAGCACTGTGAGTTAACGCCTCTTCTTCACATGCAGATTTAACGTCCAAAACACCTTAGGTGACATGGCAGATGCAGATAACCATTTGGGTTTAACAAAGGAACACATCAGGGAAGGGGGGGGGGGGGGGGGGAAGAGAAGGGGGGGGGACGAAGGGAAGGGGGCCTATAATTATAACACCACAATGCCACCACCGGAATAATGATGGGCAGGAAAATAGAGTGAGGTTTAAAGCCAGGCACAAATGGGATTTGACCTCACATCCTACTGTGTGAACTTGGTACTCTTCCACTAGGCTAAATCTAGGCATTCGGAGCCTGCCTTTCGTAGTGTGAAGCTGTTATCAGTATTGCACAAAGTGCCACACTGTAAAACCGCCGATGATAATGATAAAAACCTCAGAGGTGCGTAAAACTTCGTTCTTTCTATATTTGTAAGTTTGTTTTATACCGATTTGGAAGGTATGAGGTTGGGAGTTGCCAGTATCAAGATGATTTCATACATTTCGTACATTTTCTATGACCATTAAGCCCAGGGCAATGTAGAAGCAATGTAGAAGCAACACAGACTATGGATTCACAGAGTTTAACACGACTGATTAAAAATTAATTTTTGATGTTGTTGTCCCCCAAATCGCTAGGTCTTCAATTTGGTTTTGAGAAGATATATGTCTTTTTTATAAAAAAGAAACTGCTATGAGATTATTCCATTATTTCTTTAGTTCATTTATACAGCCTGGGCATTTCCATCTACATGGAATATATCACTTCAAACTGCATTACAATCACAACAATATGGTTGATTCTTACTCAATGTACCTGCTCTCTGCACACATGGTACATGCCATATTCTCTATTGTCTGATGTTTCAAATGTGTATGTGTGTGTGTGTGTGTGTGTGTGTGTGCACGCCCGTACACGTGCACAAGTACACGCACGTGTGTCTTTACATTTGTGTCAACTCTCTCTCTCTCTCTCTCTCTCTCTCTCTCTCTCTCTCTCTCTCTCTCTCTCTCTGTATACGTATATACTTTTTTCCACGTATCAAGATGTTTCTTTCCGTTCGTCTGTATGTCTCTCTGCTTTCTGAATTTTCTTTGTTCTTAAAAAACAAGATAGACATAAGAACTAAAAGAAATCAGAGAGAAAAAAGCATCCGACAGGCTCAGGAAGGAATCCGAAGGGAGAAGGGGGGGGGGGGGGGGGGGGGGGGGGGGGGGGGGGGGAGCAGGTAAAGGTCAGTGTGGAACCCACGATGCATTCAACTCATAGTATATTGGTCTCAGTCCATCATTTGATTTCGATTTCCTAAATCTTATCTGATGATTTTCTTTAGTGTCAAGCAATAACGTAAAGATTCAGTTCACACGTTCTTTGGCTCTCCTCATTTATCCCCGCACTCGCGTGCACGTCCTCCTCCCTCCCACTCACCCCCCCCCCCCCACCTCCTCCCGCCTCATGCCTTCCCTGTCTCATCCCTATCACTCTTTCCCCCTCCAAGCACCCTCCAACAGCCTGTCCCAGTCATGACAAAGTGCAGCAGAATGAGGTCAGTTGGTGGACAGTATGGCTACATGCCGATGTGACCACATGCCGATAAGACCATGACCACATGCCGATAAGACCACATGCCGATGTGACTACATGCCAATAAGACCACATGCCGATAAGACTACATGCCAATAAGACCACATGCCGATAAGACCACATGCTGATAAGACCACATACCAATGCCAATGTGACCACATGCTGATGTTAACCACATGCCGATAAGACCACATGCCTATGTGACCACATGTCGTTGTGACCCATTGGCAGTCTACCATTCTTTGGTAAAATACTGAAAATCATGGTCACAACGACACGTGGTCACAACGACACTTGGTCACAACGACACTTGGTCACGACGACATGACCCCGCCGTGTTGATGGGCGTGGACACTGACTAGCGCTTCGTCCCTGTCTTCTGTGGAAAAAACTCGCAGACTGTCGCCTTGTCGACTCTTGTAAAACAGATCATTGCTCTCAGAAAGAAAGAACTTCTTGCTGTCTCTTCGAAAATTTCTTTTTAATTCTGTCTGGTATGATCTTTTCTCCGATGTACTTCTTCAGTTCATCTATCTTGGCAGCATCCATGTCGTTCAGAGACCAATCTCAAACTGAACCCCGAAAGAACATTGTCAGAAATTTATTTTGCCAATAATTCATCACTCGAACTGTTCAGTTTATACTCAAGCCAGATTAAAATGAACCCCTCACTGCATTTGCGTAGCACACTGACTGGATTGTTTGGTAGAGCCACGCATTAGTAGACCTGCACAGCAATATAGGTCTCCATGTCGATAGAGATGTATGTATAAACTTACTTTATCACTGAGTTTGTAAATGCACAGTTTCTGTAGGGTTTGTCTGGTTTAATTGATTTTTTACTTTTTAGACTTCATCTGTTTCATGTTTTGGCTTGCTTGTTTGTCTTATGTATTTAGGGTATGTTTGCTTGTATGTCTCTGTGTGTGAGTTGGGATGCTGATATGGTTCTCACAAATTGGATAGAAGTTCAGACCATAGTCAATCATCGACCCAGAATCCTTTCAAGCATATTTTATAGTGGAGATCTATCGACTTACATCATCCTGCACGCTGCGAAACTGTCAAAATAATTATACGGGAGACTTGTTGATGCGGAGATCAAACCAACATGACTGTACCCATCCTCAGGCTACCAGAGCCAGATAGTTTTGCTAGTTTATTTCAGATAGGCATATTTTTTCAAAACACACGCAAGGTTCCAACAATAAAAGTTTACTTCCAAGTCTGATAACTTTTCCCTCAAAAGCACACCCTTGTAACATTTAATGAACTATCATTTCGTGTGAAAAAAAAAAAAAAAAGTCTGAAAAATCTTGATTACTACAGAAAAAATCTTTGATTCCTTGTTTTCAGAGCTCGGTTGCTGAACTGTTTGGCTTGAGCATAGACTGACTCAGCTAATGCCTTGGCCGTGTCGGCGTGTTAGAAGTCCTGCGACATGTTCCAGTCTTTACGCGCTTTTATCGTAACTTCACAGTCTGAAAACGGATGTCGTTTAGCCGACAAATGAAGCTGTGCTCCTTGCAACTTGCCGCAATGACAGGACTTTGACCAGAGACTGCAATAGTGGTCATTATCTATTCGTGTCTACTTAATATCATAATAACAATCTGCATTAAACAGTGATGGTTGTAGAAAAAGCAGCAGCGCGTCAGCAATAAAACAAACAAAGAAACCAACAAAAATCCACCACCACCAACAAAAGTGATGATGATGATGATGATGGTCATGATGATGATGATGACGATGATGATGATGATGATGATGTTGTTGTTGTTGTTAACAGGCGCAGTTCCAAATGAATTTAGCCCAAAGCGCCGTGTGCTGACCCAACACACACACGCTCAAGTCCACGTGAGCATTCACACTAACAGACAATTGTCTGGGATCCTTACAATCTAAAGGACATTGATAACCTCGAAAAGATTCAGAAGAGAGCAGCACGGTTCGTAACAGGGAACCATATCAGAGAGAAAGGGAATACTAGGAAAAACATGAAGAAATTAGAATGGAAACCCTTAGAAGAGAGAAGAGCTTTTATCAAACTTAATATCTTCTCAAAGGCAGAGCTAAACTAATTGATATCCCAATGGAACAACTAGTATTGAATAAAAGTAGCACCAGGAGTGGCGGTCAATCTTATGCCATACCTGCATCAAATATTGACAGCCTTTACATTCATTTATCCTAGTTCTGTACGGCTGTGGAACTCACTGCCGGGTGCCATCAAGATTGCCACAAATGCAGTCTCATTTAAAAATCAAATTGATACGACAGTCTTGAGATCTGCATATTGACTGATTTTTCTATTTTAACTTCCCCAGATATTTTATGGTGACACAGGATCATTTTTCTACGGGAGTCAATATTCTCCGTAACCGTGGGATTCAATGTTCTACAGGAGTCACTGTTCTCCGTAGAATATTGACTCCAAAACCTGTAGAAAACTGAATGGTTCATTTTTCTCAGGAGAAAAAAAGAACCGGGGAGTTAAATTTCTACGGGGTCAATATTCTCCGTAACACCAGCACTCTGTCCCCTCAGCTCTATGTAGGCATATATATATATATATATATATATATATATATAGAGAGAGAGAGAGAGAGAGAGAGAGAGAGAGAGATTGAATTATAAGCAAAGCTTGCTCTTATGTCTCAGATTGTAGAAATAGGGGGGTGATAAGCCTTCATATCTGCAGTGGTAGATGAATCTGCCTAACTGACAATATGTGCTTGAGTGGGTGGATGGGGAATAATAAATGCTTCTCAAAATGAACTTCCAGCAAACTTATAGTCTCCGAAGCGGGAGACCATCTCCAATGGAGAGGAAGCTCACTAACATATAACTCCTGGTCAGTTACCGATATTTCGAAACCTGATTGTTTCTCCTCAGTGACTGCGGAAAGTGATAATTTGACTCCTCTGCCTTTTCGGTTTAAGAAGAATGCTATACCAGAAAAAGGCTGGTGTGCAATACCGTAGTATGTTTTGTGAGTTTTCAAAAAACTAACCAAAGGTGCCACCTAAGAAGCAAAAGAAAGAGAAATATATATATATTTCTGCTTTTGTTTAATGGCCATGCATTCAACAGGCGAAAAGAAAAAATGTGAAGGGAGGTCAACACGGCATTTATAACGTTTTCTTGTTCGTTTGCTACTGTCTTTCAACAAAGATCCAGTCGTGGGTGTAGGTTCCAGACCTCTAATCAACATTCTTAGTGAACACAACAGGACTTCATCATGTTCGACATTCTCGCAGCATTGCGCATGCGTGCTGCAAATACGAAACTATGCAAAGACTACAGGCCAGTCTCCCTCACACGCATCACATGCAAAGTCATGGGACATGTGGTATCAAGTGCTATGATGGAACACCTGGATTCCCGGAGGATCCTCACTGACCGCCAGCGCGGCTTCAGAAAGGGTCGCTCATGCGAAACACAGCTCCTCGATTTGTTGACGAGATTGTTGGAGACATGGAGGAGGAGGAGGACAAGTCGATGTCCTTATTTTAGACTTTGCTAAGGCATTCAACAAAGTCAACCACAGTCTTCTCCTTCATAAGCTCCATACATACGATGTCCAAGGTCATACCAACAGGTGGATAGCGAGCATCCTGAAGAACAGACGACAGGCAGAGGTTGTGAATGGGTCGTGCTCATCGTTTGTACCAGTCAGATCCGGTGTGCCACAGGGGTCAGTGTTGGGACCATTGTTATTTTTTGCCTACATCAATGACCTGCCCGACAGTCTGTCTACAAACAGCAGGCTCTTTGCAGAGGACACTGCGGTATACAACAGGGTCAGATCTGCCTAGGACCAAGTCCAGCTACAGCACGACCTCCAACAGCTCACTGTTTGGGAGAAGAGTTGGGACATGCAGTTTCACCCTGCAAAGTGCAGCACCCTCCCTGTCACACGAAACCACGGCCATTACAGTGTGAATACCATCTCCACGGCCACACCCTGGAAGTTGTAGACTCTGCAAAATATCTCTTGGAGTCATTCTGCAGACCAAGATGGATTGGGACAATCATATCAACTCCATCTGGACCAAAGCCAACCCAGCCCCCTGGGGTTCTTTAGACGTAATTTGAAAATCAGCTCCCCTAGCATTAAGGCTAAAACCCATAAAACATTTGTTAGGCCTTGCTGGAATATTCGGCATCTGTCTGGGACCTCTATGAGAAACAGCACAAGGTGAAGTTAGAAAAAATCCAGAGTAGGGCAGCCCGCTTTGTGCTTAACCGCTACCAACGTACTGCTAGCGTTACCAACATGCTGCAGACTCTAGGTTGGATGTCCCTTGAGAACAGAAGAAAAAAAAGCAAGGCTGTCCATGTTCTATAAATCAAGAACAACTTAGTCAGCTGCCCGAGGTTGAAACAGCAGCTCCATCCTCCCAAGAAGAGAGAGCGACGAAGTCATGATCAGCAGTTTAATCAACTAGCTGCAGACACCGACTACCGACTGATGTCGTTCCTCCCAAGAACAATTGTGGACTGGAACTCCCTCCCCCAGGATACTGTTGATGCCAAAACCCCTGACACATTTGTGTCACTGGTCAACAGGCATCTTCAGTAGATTTCTACATAAAGCTGTCTTGTGTGTATGGATGAGTGGAAGGATGTTGCAGGCCTCAGCTGCCTGCTGCAGCCTGGGCCAGCTAGTCCATAGTAATGGATGAAAAGCGACCGTGGTAGCCTGCTGGCAGCTCCGTACTTAGCTTTTACCTTTTTTTTTTTTTTTTTTTTTTAAATTTGTGTGTAGGCTAGTGAGTAGGCAAGATAGGGGTGGGGGTGTCACTTTGTGGTATGAATGTGTGTAATTTCATGTTTATGAAAAAGAAATTAGAATAGTTTTTTTTCCCCAGCTGATCCCCCGTTCACAGTCTCATCATAATCAGCCTGTTGATTGTGGAGACTCTACGGAAGAAGAAGAAGAAGAAAGAAGAAGAAGAGAAGAAAAGTCTACATAGGCCTAAACAAGTTGTCGTCTGCTACAAGCTAGAGTCAGGGGATGTGATTTTAAGTGTTGCAGAAATCTGGTGTATGATGAGAGCTTCGAGTAATGCAGTGTAGTTCAGAGCTAGACTGGACCAGAAATGTTTTTAAAAAGGGCTGATCGACCAACAGACAACGTTGCGTGTAATCCTTTTGAGAATGTGGGGAAAAAAATTTAACCATATTCTGTAACTGTGGTGTGGAACCTAAGCTATTTTTATCTTTAAAGGGAGACAATACTTTACATGGAAGTTGCCTTTCCATTGTTGACATTCACATTGTGTCATGTGAACGGTGCGTCATTATCTTACCACAGCAGTAAGTAGAGACTCCGAAAGGCGGGCGACAAGTAGACGGTGACAGTCAGGCGAAGGATTTCTGCTCTTGTTTGCAGTCATTGTGTGCCGACACATCCTGTGGTGAGTTTCTGAAGTAAGAGCAGAAGCGAAGTACTGAAAAAGACGGATCTGTTGTCGGGGACAGGGAAGTGGAACATTGAAAACTTGAGTTGTAATACACTGACAAAACACTTTGATTACACGCACAGACGATAGCCGATGCCCCAGTGAAATGACACAGATTCAGTGTGGCACTAATTATGTACGTTGACAACGGCAGTATTGAGTATAGATCTGCATCCGTAATATTTTTCGTGTCATGAATATTTGTTTTTAGAAGTGTAACTTTTGACATGTTTTATGATGTGTGTCTGACAATGACACTGACACAGCAGGTTGACACACAAATGTGGGTCATAGTTTTTGTTTTGTTGCTGATCTACGTGATTATCATGCCCCATTTCAATTTAGCTTTCTTGTGTGTGTGTGTGTGTGTGTGTGTGTGTGTGTGTGTGTGTGTGTTCTTCTTCTTCTTCCTAAAGACTGGTTCGCTCAAAAACGAGTAGGTCACCAGCGTGCATGTTAAAAAAATAAAAAAAATAAAATAAAATAAAGTGCGACTCAGCTTGTTGGCCCGTGGAGCAGAATTTGGCAACAAGTGGTCAATAGTGTGTGTGTGTGTGTGTGTGTGTGTGTGTGTGTGTGTTTGAGTTTGATTTTATGTCAAAGACAGATGTATCTAGGGCAGTAGTAGTGTGTGTGTGTGTGTGTGTGTGTGTGTGTGTGTGTGTTAGAGTTTGACTTTATGTCAGACAAATGTACCTAGGGCAGTGTAGTTAGTGTGTGTGTGTGTGTGTGTGTGTGTGTGTGTGTGTGTGTGAGAGAGAGCATGAGAGAGAGAGAGAGAGAGAGAGAGAGAGAAGAGCAGCAAAGTTTTTTTTTACAATCAAAACAAATAGTTACACCGGTTTCAGTTTCTGGAACAATTTCATCATCTTTGACATTCTGTAATTGATATCAGTGATTTATAAGTTTTTGAGAACAATTCAAAGAGTAATGCCAGTGTGATTTATAATATTTTGAGTGAAATACTATTGATAGTACAGTCACCTATGTACCATTAAGCAATTCAACAATAAATAGCAGCCTTAAATTTTGTGCTAATTTACATGCTGTTCAACAGTGTGTGTGTGTGGTGTGCGCACGTGTGTGTGTGTGTGTGTGTGTGTGTGTGTGTGTGTGTGTGTGTGTGTGTGTGTTAGTGTGTATTCGAATTCATGTTAATGTATTCATTGGGTGTAACTTTTGTGAGTGCACCATTATTTGATAGTTCATAGTCATACTGTGATGTGCTTAAGGTCAGTGTGTGATTTGTTCTATTTTCCTCCCCCAGAAAATGCCTATCCTGTTCAGTTTGGTCTCTCGGGGGGCACTGCCATTCTTGCCAAGTTTGCTAGTTGTGCTGGGAACTTCACGGAGGTCGCAGAGCAGATAATTGCTAAAATCCCACAGAATGAGAATTCCAAGCTTACCTATTCTCACAACAGGTAAATTGACTTTTTTTTTTTCATTTGAAAATTGACAGGTTGATAAATCTTCGTTAAGAAAGAGGCCAGGGCATTTCATGATGAAAAAAAATAAGTTTCATTGATAATTGCCAGATTTCTAAGCAAAAAAGTGCCATTATTGATATTGCAATACTGATAACAAAAGAATGGTTGGTGTACATGTATTTAAATTCTAACTCCTTTTTTTTCCCCAAAGTTTGATGTACAGTTTGACATGTTTTTAATTTTCAACTACACTTTTTCAGTATGATTTCTGTTTGTATAATGAATTCTAAGTGGCTGGGAAGATTTTCGGGCTGGGCAGGCTTATTTTTTTCTTCTCTTTGTGTGTGTGTGTGTGTGTGTGTGTGTGTGTGTGTGTGTGTGTGTCCCTAGGGGACAGGTAGACAATTTTTTTCCCATCCACAGGCAAAACTACGCTCTCACTTACCAAGGGTAATTTTATATTTATGAATCGATAAATGACAACAACTAAAACAACAAGAACTGGAACACAATTATTGTCAACTGCAATTTTGTCATAAAGCAGCCCAAACTAGAAAACCTGTATGCTCCACTCTGATTGATTGACGCCCTCTCACATGGCCAATCATTCAGCACATGATAATTATATGATGTCAGTGTCATGAATAGTAACAACAAAGTTTGAATGACTGTTTCATTAAGTAAAATCTACAGCTGTCTTGATTATTATCTGATATCAACCAACCAATGCAGAACTTGTATTTTTCTGTAGCATATGTTTGAAAAATATTGCTCTTGCTTCGAGGGCAAATTGCAGCGTTCACCACATGCCCAACATGAAGAACTGCTTGAATTGGGCACTTGGGTATCCATCACTGTCCTACCATACTATGCAACTGTTGTCATCAGTAGGGGGCTCATTAGGTGGTGGTATCCTGCGCATGTTGGATGAGAATGGGAACTACTGAACACCATGGAAATGACTTGCAGTGATGCAGTGTCTCCTGTAGTGAGTTGCCTCATGATGATTTGATATTCTCTGCTCCCTGTGGATTGCCAGTGAGTGGTCCACAACAGGACAAGCCAGAATATGACCGTGAACAGTGAAACGAATTGAACAGCTTGATTGTAATGCAAAAAAAGATTCAGACGGGAAAAAAAAAAATTACTGTGCCTCTGAACAAAAGACAAACAAATTACATGACAAACACGATGCATTTCAACCTCTTTGGTCTTCTTCAGGCAAGATAAACAATATCAAGACAAAATCTTTGTACCACTGAACAAAAGAAATAAACAAATACAGTACCAACATGATGCGTTTCGACTTCTTTGGTCTTCTTCAGACTAGGCAATCAACATTCAAGACAAATGAAAATGAAGAACGAACAGTCACTTATTCTCTCAAACTGGGTGCAAAATGGATGTTGAATTAAAAAAAAAAAAAAAAAAAAAAAAAAAAAAGTCTTTATGAGGCAGCTTATCACAAATGTCACAGAGGAGACACTGCGCTGCGGCGTAGTCTCTTTGGTGGTGATCAATGGCATCCATTAATTTTGATCTGACACAGGCTGGACTTCAACAGTAACTGCTCAGTCTCAGGGCTGGTGTGAGTGAACATCCCCTTCCAGAGAGTGCTAGCTTGTCCCTCCAGTAACACTAACAGACCTCATGAATCGGTCAGTGCTGACAACTTAAACAAGGGACTCAGAGTCAGAGTGTAAAAAACATACATTGTGCACAGAGTGTTGTTCAGGAAACATGAACAGAGAGTTAGTGCCAAGAAATACATTGTGCATTGAGTGTTGGTCAGGAAATGTGAGCAAAACTCTCAGAGAAACAACCAAGGTGCCTGAAACTTGACTGTGTGGTTCCAGTCTTCCCATCTGAGCCCAGAGCAAATTCAGCTCCAAGGAGAAACCATGGTAATGATGGAACTCGAGACATCCAGGGCCTCCTTACCCCAAAAGCCTATACTGCAAACCCTTAGTTCCATGGTCATGTAGCCCTCTATGATGATCTATTGTTTCTGTGGGAGTGATGATGCAAAACTAAACAATATGAATATTTTTTACTTCTTGCTTGCAGCTACCTGTTTCACTACGTAACTGAAGGTGGATTTGTGTACCTGTGCATTACTGATGATGATGTAAGTCTACTACCCTTCATTTTTATTTCATTTCTTTCTTTCTTTGTATATTTTTAAATGTAAATAAAAGAAATGTTCTTGTTCAATAAAATGCCAGTTTCATTGTTGGCTATTCGCTCTCCTATCCTTCCCCGCCCCCCCCCCCCCTCCCTTGACCCCCACCCCCCTTCTCTCAGTCTCACTCAATCAAGCCCAGTCTCTCCTAACAGGAGACCATCTTGTATTCTTTTCTTTTCATTCTTTCCTTTTTTTTGAAAATTAAAAAATCTGTATTCAAATTGAGTGTGTGTGTGTGTGTGTGTGTGTGTGTGTGTGTGTGTGTGTGTGTGTGTGTGTGACAAAGAGAGAAAGTGAGTAAGTGATTGAAATATAGGTGTTATGCATCTGTGTTGCATACTTAACAGTAAGTTGGAAATTATCATTATTTACATTTTTCAAATCTTTTTCAGGATTTTGAACGGTCAAAAGCATTTATGTTCCTGAACGAAATCAAAAGGAGGTATGTATACTTGTGCTGTTTTTAAATTGGATGTTACAGTTACAAGCATTTGGACATGATCATGAGCAGGAGGCTCCTTTGTTACAGTACTTCCATCCCCACCATGATCTGCTGTTACAAAGTTGACTTGTCATTCACACAGCGGAGAGAGAATTTGAGTGCATCTCTGTGCTCTGTGCATGTCTGTGTCACACTGTGTGTCTATGGAGTGTGTGTGTGTGTGTGTGTGTGTGTGTGTGTGTGTGTGTGTGTGTGTGTGTGTGTGTTCGTTCGTTCTTTTAATTTAACGTCTATCCACCTAACAGTGATCTTAGACAGTATGTAAGTGTTATGTATGTGTGTGCATGTGATGTTTTGGGTGTAAGCATGCAAATGGTTGGTGTTGATTTGGGGCGTACGTAGGTATGTATAATGCAATTAGGCCTAGATTTTTTTTAAAAAAGCAAAAAAAAAAAAAAAACCACACAACTGGATCCAAAACTTTCAAAGAAACACTAAATAAGCAACTAACACCAAGATTAAGAAAATAACATAGACGTTAAAGTAAATGTCCAGTTGGGCTCTTGATCAGTCCTTGAACAACTTCAAAAATGTTTTGATTCGTTAGAGATGACGTCTTCAAAGACTGACATCGACGGTTCAGTGTTCAACAACTAAGCAGGTAAATAGGGTTTCAGTCTATCGCACAAAAATAGTAGATGGAACGGAGTGATTTGCTGGCCACAAATACAAGTCACATTTTTACAGAATTTGGTTTTAACGGCATTCAGCCTCAATCTAAAAATTGAACTTTTTAAAATCCTCTCTTCGTAGAGATTCTTCATACCTGCTTTATTTGCTGATATCTTGTTAAATAATATCCCCTTTTTGTTTTTGGTGCCTTTTTCCCTTCTTTGAAATAGAGTTCCAGACTGTGTCTTTTTAAAGACTATAATTCTCATGTAAGGATAAAGGAATGTATATCTTTGTTAAATCAGTTTCAGTGATAACAGCCTTTTTGGCTAATTTGTCTACCCTTTCATTCGCAGGTAATCCACAGTGAGATGGAACCCAACAAAAATTGACATAAGAACCACGTAAATGCAAAAATGAATTAAGTGGTACACTTCTGATATAAGTTCTGCTCTCACACTTGTGTTCGAAAATTTTTTGAGCTTGTAGGACTGATTTTGAATCAACACAAAGTAGTATTTGAAATACAGGAAATCGAAAATCAAAGAAAAAGTTTAATGCCATAATAATGGCAATAAGTTCCGTAGTAAATATGGAAATATTCTTTCCAAGGTGGTAACCTTTCTCTATTTTTAGGATGGAATTATGAATGCTGAACCAGACAAATGATTGTCTAGTACAGAACCATCTGTATAGATTTTAAGGTGATTTATATAAGTTTCATTTATATGTGACTTAACATTTGTTAAACTATCCTATGCCCAGGAGACATTTTTTTCAGCCCCAAAATATTTAATTAAAAAGTTGCAGAGTATCGATAGTAAAGCTTACAAGATAGCTCTTGGTGTCCCGGTTCATGCATCAACTTTAAAGACTTATATGGAGATCGGAATATTGCCTTTTGAAGAAAATGTGAAACTTGCATCTGCAAAATATATTTTAGAAGTCATACACTACAAAATCTTAATACCAGTGAAACTGAATTAAAATCAGAAATAAATTTTTCCTAAATGGGCACAAAAAATTGATTCTCTAAAGTCGATAGCCTCATACACATCTGACTTATTTACAAAAGCAGGCACTGCACCTCAAAATGTGTAGCTCCTCGGGTCTTTTTAGCACTATCCCGGAATGGGAACTTAGTAGAGCAAATTATGACATAGACTATACAAGTTTAAGAAAAAGTGATGGACCCTTTGTGTGTGTGTGTGTGTGTGTGTGTGTGTGTGTGCGTGTGTGTGTGTGTGTGTGTGTGCGTGTGTGTGTAGGTGTGTGTGTGTGTAGATTGTGTGTGTGTCTGTGCGCACATGCACACGCACACACATGCATGTATGTGTGTGTGTGTGTGTGTGTGTGTGTGTGTGTGTGTGTGTGAGTGAGATATGAGGAGATAAAGTTATCTCAAATGGATGAGGAAACTGCCAGGTTTAGAAATCATTTTAAGTTCTTTCATTATCAAAGACATAGGAAGGTTAGAAGATCTGAATTGTGTTCATTGCTCTGGTGTTTTTTCTTGCAATGATTATGTTTTACCAGCACCACCCATCAAGTCCCCTGTCACTGCACATACACACGTGCACGCATGCATGCACACACACACACACACACACACACACACACACACACACACACACATATATATATGTATATGTATATATATATATGGATGTGAACAACAACAACGAGTGCTGGATGTTTTTCATGCATGCAAGTGGACCTGTTTACATGTGTATGTGTGATTTCAAGGTGTGTGTGTGCACAGGTTTGAAATGCAGTATGGGGCAAGAGCCATGTCAGCATTACCGTACGCGATGAACAGCGAGTTTTCCCGAGTCCTTGCCACACAAATGGTACACAGCTGATACAGTGAGATCTGTCCCTAACCACCTCCAGTGATTATTTAAAAAAAAAAAAAAAAAAAAAAAAAAAAAAAAAAGTTCTGGAAAGGGAGGTAAATCTGATTTATACGAAGTATTTCAGGGAAAAAAGATATTTTAATCTTGTTGTCTATGAAGGGTAATAAATCTAGTCATAGACAAAAAATGTTCAGTCTTTTTGAAGGAAGGAAACTGTAGGGGGAAAGACATTAGGCATAACCAGCCACAGTGGCACAGCAGTCAGCATCATGCACATCAGCCAACCAGCTCCTAAACCAGAGTTTAGTTTGCCATGGATTCAGTCTGGAAGGCTGGTACCACTCAGTTGAGTCTTGAGAGTCCCCTGAATGGATGTTTCTGACAGTATTGCTCAAATTCCCAGAAGAACACTGCAGGTACTTTATCTCTCAGGCCCGGTGGACACCAGAATATGCTATGACATGCAGTCTTGGATCAGAATGGTACTCCATAGCATCATATTCATCATTGCAATTCTCATCAACTGGCGGAAAAAAGGTTTTGAATTCTGTGGCCCTCTTACGTATACGATGACCTTGGTTTCTATTTCCTCTCCACTGTCTTCTCTGGAGATTGTGTCTAGGTCCCTGGTGTTGACAAGATCATGGGGTCTGTCACTGCCCTACACAAGATGGACACTTGCACATACTCTACGACTGAGCAGTTCTTGTTGTCAGTGGGGGCTTAGTAGGTGGTGCCCTGCATATGTTGGATCAGAATGTGTACCACTGAACACCATTGAAGTGACTCAGCAGTAGCGCAGTGTGTGTGTGTGTGCTGTGATGGGTTACCTCATTGCTGCTTGACTTTGACTCTTGAGGATTAGCGGTGCTAGGGCTGGGATTGAACAAGAAAAAATGTGGCTGGGAACATGGAACTGTAACGAATGGTTATTGGAGGCAATGCCATTGAATAAGCATGAATTATGAGACAGAAAAGAAACCTTTGGTTGAAGCAGAACTTTGGGCACAGTAACAGCACAAAATTATATCGATCGAAAGAGCGACAACAACAAGCTTATATTAATATCATGCTCTGGATTATGCAACACATTGATAGGTTACAATCATGGCACTGATAGTTTACAGTCATGGCACTGATAGTTTACAGTCATGGCACTGATAGTTTACAATCACGGCAAATGGCAGACATGTACAAAATCTGTTACAATTGTTTTTGTAAATGAACAGATAAATCTGATCAAAGAATTGACAAAAATGTTTTAGGAAAATAGTCCTCAGAGTGACGAAGTTTGTCAGGGGAGGTAAATCCAGCAGCACACAAAGGTAGAAATGTTCTGGGGGAAAAAAACTCATCTTCCAAGGAAGGGAATCCATTTTGAGATAACAAATTTTTTGTTTATTTTACTGTACATTTGATTGTATTATTTTATTTTATTTCATTTTTTTTGTTTTGTTACATAAACGAATTTATTTAGATTTAAGACCAAGGACCAGTACTGTAAGGGCATTCATGCAATCAAACAAAGCAATGTAAGGCACATGTCAAAATAAATGATAAAGATTTTAACAGCCGTATTGAAAACTTACATTAGCTAGGGAAGGGTGTTAATAAGTAGGAGCACACAGTCATTTTTGTGCTTCATAGATTCTTAGCCAAATTATAGAAGATGTTTTCCTTCTTGTCGACAACAGCAATATTACCTTGAAATGACTTAGGTGGAATAAGTTTAGAGCAGGACAAAATAACAACAAAAATGTCTTCTTCCTTTGCTCAGCCACACAAATGCAAAATTAAGTCACCCTCACAGTTAGAGTATCTGAAATGGCAAGCGGTATCAGAAATTGAGAAACAGGAAATCTAAGCACTTAATGATATTTGATTCATTCTTCTTTTGATATATTATGGTTCTAAATATATGAGCGGTCTCATAAAGTCTGCACTGTACACATCTGTCACCATGACACTCATAATCATGTCAATTCCATCATCTACAATCAACAATCCTCACTTTTTGAAATGTCTTAAAAAAAACAAAAAATCCAGATTTAGTTTGAACACTATGGGTACAAAATCAAATCCTTGCACATACAAGCGCTGACAAACACTGGAAGCCATGTCATGTGACCATTATTTGTAATTTAAATCTAGAATGGAAACTGATACATTCCATGAAATCAAAATTTCAGAGAGGAATTTGTATGTGTGTGTGTGTGTGTGTGTGTGTGTGTGTGTGTGTGTGTGTAAATCTATATGTAGACAGAGACAGAAATGTTCCAGGGAAAACTCTCTTGAACTCTTTCACTATATGCCTGAAGTGTGTGGATTTGTTTGCAAGATGAGGGGTGCTCTATGACTGTGTGCAAGGAAGCAGTCCGTGTAGCTCTCCCTAGGTATGATGATATACTGAAAGAAAGTTAAAGTGAAGCTATTACCAAAGTCAGTTTAAAAAAGAAATTTTTTACAGCCCTTTTGCAGCCCGAGTGGCAGCTTGGTTGTAGCAGTTAAAAACTGTTAAATGTATATGCAAGGTGTTGAAGGAAAAGGGGCCACACACATCTTTGCATGTAACATTATCTGCTGAGATTATTTGCCACACAATGTGTGTGTGCCATTTTGCAAAAAAAAAAATTTTTTTGAGGGGGGGGGGGGGGGGGGTAAATGGGAGGTTATCCTAATCTAAACAAAGTGAAAGCTGCTCCAAGTTTCAGTTTATATTGGTAGGTAAATTTAATACAGACATAGACAAAAGTTCCAAACAAGCAAGTCTTTAAAGATAAGGAGTCCTTTATAGGGAAAACATCTTGTGTAAAGACAAAAACGAAAGAAAAAGGGAGGTAATCTTTACAAGAAGGTAAATCTGGTACATACAGAATGAAAAATGATAACGAAATATGTATCTTAAAAGGAACAAGTCACTGGAGGGTTATTTCCTAGTCAGCATGCTGGAAATATATGTGTATATATCTATATAATTATTTCTTTTTTAAAGGGAGGGGAGATAGCCGCAAAGCAGGAGAACAGACTTTTCAACGCTGTCCGACTTATGGAAGGGTCTTACCGTAGATGATTCTTTGTTTTTGTTTTTTCTTTAAGCAAATGAAATAAACATTCAACATGTTTTACTAATCAGAAAAAGAAGTATGTTTAGTTCTGCTTCTGTGTTGTTCCCAGAGGATTGCGTCTGAGGCCAAGAGGGTGACCAGATGACAAAGGTGCAAGACGAGGTGGACGAACTGAAGGGAATCATGGTTCGAAACATTGGTCAGTTCTACAGCATTTGTCCCTTTAATATTACCCAGTTTTCTTGATCTAACTGTTCTGAACCTACCAGCTTTTTTCTTTTTCACACAGCTACCTGCTTATTTCTTTGTCAAAGCATCAAATGAACTTGAAATTTTGAAGCCCTGGGTTTTTTTGGGGTTTTTTGTTCTTTTTTATATTTCTTTTTCACACAGCTACCTGCTTATTTTCTTTGTCAAAGCATCAAATGAACTTGAAATTTTGAAGCCCTGGGTTTTTTTTTTTTTTTTTTTTTTTCTTTTTATAGATTTACAAAACAAAGAGTTTAGTACTAAATCACATAAAGTTTGTGTAAAAAATCTATTGGTGGATGTAGTTTTGCTGTGCTTGTGTCTGCACAGGACAAAGAAACTGCTGAATGTGTGCTCTGAAAATGCTGATTGAGTATCCACTTAAAAGTTTGGTTACAGCTAGTTTTAGAATTAGTACAGCTTTAGCTTTATCCTCATAACATGCCTTGTCTGACCAATCGTTTGCAGCCTGATATAGTAGAAGTGTTACGCCATGTGGTTGCCATGAGAATCTTTACAGTGCATCATGAGAATGACTTGCAGGCTCATCGTTCTCCAGTTTCTGATGAAGAACTCTATGTTTCTCAGCAGCCTGTTTCTGATGGCTTATCACTTATACATTGTTGGGAGGGGAAAGCTTGTAAAGGGGAGGGTAGGGAGATTGGGGTGGAGAGAGTGAGAAGAGATGACACCTGGAGAGTTTGTAGGGATTATGATAGTTAAAGGGACGGACTATGTTGATGGGAGGGGGTACCATGTTGGGGGAGGGGTGAGTAGAGCAGTTTGTTGGTGATGTTCTGGTGCACTGTGCGTGAGAACTGGACAGAGGCTGGGATAGCAGGTCCCTTTTTGTGTCTCTTTGTTTGCGTTTAAGCGATTCACCTGTGTGCCATTTTGAAGATCGGCATATGTAAAACATGCTTATAAAATCACTCATGATGATGATGACAATTATGTTGATTATTTGTCATTTTTGTCACCATTTCATCTCCTTAAATTTTCTTGGTTATTACTATTTTTTTTGTGTGGATATTGTTATATCTGTTTGTCCTTTTTTTAAAATTGTGTGTTTTCATCTACTTTGTTATATCTGTTTGTCCCTTTTTTTTTAATTGTATGTTTTCATCTACCTAGGTTTTCCTAGCTATTGTTCTTTTTTATATCATTATGTCTGTCTTTTTGTTTGTTTGTATGTTTGTTTTCTGTGTTCACACTGTTTGGTATCACGCGCGTTTGTTTCAAGAGGGTGAAAGAGAGAAAGAGAGACAGAAATATAACGATGCTGTTTTGATGGACAGTCCTGTTGTGTCACAGACCAGATAGCCGACAGAGGGGAGAGGCTGGAGCTGCTGGTTGACAAAACAGAAGATCTGAACGCCCATGTAAGTCACATTTCTCACAACTCGCACGCAATACAGCGAAAACCTCATGATGAAGATCTTCCCAATCATTTCTCCTGCCCTTTAACCCTGTCATCCCAGACATTTGTACCCAAACTCATCCCAAGTCATGACATTTGTTTCAGTTACTCAAGCTCAGTCACAAACAAGTGGTGAAGTGTCAAATTTGGTTTCAGTTAAACGAAAACATGAACATGCTCAGACCTGCTCAGAGCTTATCATAATGAGACAGCCTTGTTAATGATTGGTGGAAGGGTCCAATTTGCTCAAGCTCAGTCACAAACAAGCCACGAACATGTACTGGTTTCAGTTAACGAAATGTGAACATGCTCAGAACTTACCATAATGAGACAAGCCATGTTAATGAGTAGAGGAAAGGCCAGATTGCAGCTTTGGCCACCTGTTACCAGCCCTGCCCAGATCACACACAGCAGGAAAAAAAAAACTGTCCAGAAATGACGGCAAGAGGTCAGGAGGAAAGGGATGGGATGGGTGGAGGTTTGACTAGTAAGGAATTGGGTTGTTGAGGACTGAGGACAGCATTTTTTCCCTCAATAGATCCACACAAAAAAAGTCTTCATAGACTGTGTGGATAATTAATAAATCACTAGTTGAAATTCGGATTTGTCATGTTGCTGAGTTGAAAAAATTTGCAGTGTGGAAGATATGATCTATCACAGAATTTGAGGTTGCTGTGAGGATACAATCATTGACTGAGAAGTCATTAACAGAGGTCCTGGATACTGAATCTTTACTTATTTCATTTTTTTTTTTTCAGGCTGTCAGCTTCAGAAAGAGCAGCCGAGGCCTGGCTCGATCCATGTGGTGGAAGAACATCAAGCTGATGGTCATAGTTGCCATAGTTATCATTGTGAGTTAATGTTTGTTGCACGTGCACATGTTTAACGGTTTAGTTACCGGTCAACCCATATCTGTTTGATTGACCTGTACCAGTTAACTACATACCGTGCGTTTTTTTTGCCATGTTTTTTTTTTTTTAGGCTGTTCTGTCAAGGCAAGTTTGAGGTGCGTGGAGAGAAAGACTGGAGAATGGAAAGTGGAAGGCAAGAATGATGTTGATATATCTGGCCACCTTAGTGTGGTGGTGGTAACAGGTTCCAACCAAAAGAGAATATTCGTCATAAAATGCTTTCAGTGTCACTGGCTCCTAATCAAAGTTGTATGCATTTCTGGAATCGTCTTACTACATTTGAGACAGCACAGCAGTGTCAGTTCCACATCACTGATGCCTCCATGGGAGTCAAGTCAAGTCAAGTCAAGTCAAGTCAAGTCAGGTCAAGTCAAAATTATCTTTATTGAGGGTTGAAGAATAAGCTTGAGGAGTACATACTGCTAGTGATGTCCTGTGTGCGTTGGTGCTGGTCAACAGCTGGGGAAACATTGATGATAGTAAGCATTAATGCACAGCCCCGGTCATGTGATCTTTGACCTGTACTATTAGAACTCCATGGCAGCATTGGCATCATCCTGACAGAACATCGTTGGGAAAGAAAAGGAACAATGTGTAAGTCATTAATATTGATCAGACATCAGTGAGATTCCGTAGCTCGTCATGCAACTATGGTGACTTCCAGTTTGATCTGTCGTCCACATCATGCCTCTTGTGATTTCTGTCGAACACTTTGGTGTTAGAAGGTTTTTTTTTCAAAACTATTGTGTGAGGGCACTGTGACATGCTCTGTTCTGGATTGTGTTGGTCACTCTCTCAGTCTTGTTTGGAAAAGAAAGAACAAAGAAAGGGAAGCTGATCGGCCACATATTGCCTTTCGTTATGCTGTTCTTACATGGTTAATATTGTGACTGTGTGTGAAAGATGGATCTTCAACCTATTTTAGAACTACTCTGAACAACAGTGGCGGTATTGAAAAAGAAAAATGATAAATAATGAGTGAGACCATGATTGTTGTTCTTCTTGTTTTTGTTGATTTGTTGTTGTTTTTAAGGAGAAGAAATATGCTAATTTTGATAATTAGAGATTATATCTAGAACACTAAACTCGACAGATTAAAGCTATTTTTTTCTTACAAAACTTCCTTGAGGGCGGTGATGGGTATGCTTGTCATTTTTTTAAAAAATCTAAGAAAATGCTTAATGACATCACACACACACACACACACATGCATGCATGCATGCACGCTTGCACACACACACACACACACACACAAACACACACACTCGCACACACACACATCACACACACACACACACACACACACACACACACACACACACACACACACACACACACACACACACACACACACACATTCAACAAGAATAATGATGTTATTCATTTATAAAACGCTTAGCAATGGGCGTTAAGCCCATACATACACTCAAGCATTCAAACTACATGTATCCATCATGAACAAATGCTCATTATAATATAGATGCATATATTCTCTCAGAGGTTCCATATAACATGCTTATCTGGCATATAAAGCATATCCTCTGTGTGTGTGTGTGTGTGTGTGTGTGTGTGTGTGTGTGTGTGTGTGTGTGTGTGTGTGTGTCTCCTTGGTCCTCAAAAAAATAAAGGGGGGGGGGGGGGGGGGGGGAGACAGTGGGGGTTGGAGAAAGGGGGAAGCAAAGTCAGGATTTGAAGCAAGTCTGAAGAAGGGAGGGGGACAGGAGGATGGGGAAACGGGGACAGAAGTCAGGTAGGGGTGGGGGTAAGAGGGGAAGGAAGGATGAGCATGTTCTGTTGATGCCACATCCATTTTGTACCCAATTTTGGGAGAGAAGTGATTGTCCATTCTTCGTTTTCATTGTCTTCAGTGTTGTTTGTCTTGCCTGAAGAAAACCAAAGAGGTCGAAACGCGTCATGTTTTGTCGTGTAATTTGTTTGTCTCTTTTGTTTATTGTACAGTAATTTTTCTTTCAAGTTTATTTCCATTTCAGCCTGCAGTCATCTCCCTTTGAAAGTGAAGAAAATGAAAATGAAATATTCTCAACTTTCATTTCAGGTGCTGCTGTATTTCATCATTTCAGCAGCGTGCGGGGGTCTTGACTGGCCGTGCACCCGTGACTAAAAGGGCAGGGATAAAGGCATGTGATTGTCCTCCCCAAGGTGTTTTCATCGATCGTCAATCAACCAGCATTTTGCTTCCCACATTGTAGCCATGATTGTTTGGGAGCCTGAGGTATATGGATCATGAGCGACTCGTCAACAGATAATGTGCATTAAGTTTCAGTGTAGACGGTGTTTTATTGCATTGTGAATGAAACGTGAGAAAAATCTGTAATGGTATGAGAATCATGATGGTGGGTTTCTTCACAGCAAAGCTGTGGACGTCTGAAGTGTGTGTATTGATGATCAGCCATTTTGAGATGCCAGGGTTCAAGAAAAAAGTAGTTGTACACTCTACGCTCAAAACATCCTTAGCAATAGAAATTGTTTTCCCATGGGTTTAGGGGACTGAAATAAACTTGCTGTTGAGAGATCATATAAAGAACTTATTCGGAGAATGTGCAGAGGTTCCACTTGACCGGCTTACGCTGGTTTTTAGCCAGTTAATTTGTTTACCTTTTGTTAGTGAAAATGAAAAGTTCCTATAGCAAGTGCAAAACTGACAGAGAAGATAAAGGCCTCTTGTTTGGCATTATCATGTTTATAACAAGCACAGAAAGATCCCGTCTCATGTGCTGTCCTCCACCTCTTTTGCTGCTGCTGTGCTAGGATGTGTTGATGGCACACCGCTACCATAGCTGCCCAGCCATCGCTCATTTTTCGTGGTTTATTTTAATGTAAATCCTAATCATGAATTTGTGATTTTCTCCATGCTTTTTTTTAAGGATTCTGAACTTTCATCAACCATCATGTCAGTCCTGAATTCTGATCTGTATTTTTTTAACTTGAAAATGACATTCTGTGCATCCTCATGATGTAGCCTTTCACTGAAACGTCGTCAAAGAATAAAAATATTGATGATGTTAGCTGCAAACCTGAGTAAAAAGAAATAATTTATGTATCAGTGCTTTGCTTTCAGGTATTAAAGGAACTATTTCTTCTTTAAAAGCAAGCAAACAGACCAAGAAAACCAACGACAAACAAATCACACTTGGTTTGTTGCAGATCGGCATGTTCAAATGGGAGTGCAGTATTCTCTGTACATCTGTACAGGGTTCTTTCCCTGGAATATAAAGGTGCTGTGTCAGTTAACTTCATTCCTCCAATGCCATGATCTCAGGAGGCAGGTAGTCTTCCCCTCGCCTGTCTTTCACTCTCCCTGTCCTCCTCCCCCCTCCTGTCCCCAGTCAGGATTAGGAAGTTGGCTTTCCAGAGGTTGGCAGGCAGGCACCACACTGTGTCTGACAGTCACGCCTCTCTCTTCCAAGTCCTCGTCCATGCAGCAGTGAAGCGGCTCGATAGACCACAGTCCGACTTCCAACTCGCAACTGTTCCCAACCCAGCCAGGGCGTTGTCTCTGTTCAGCGTGGCAGAAGCAGAGCATCATCCAGTCTCTTTTTTTCCTGTCCTACATCTGTCCAGCCTGTGACCGTATGCTGACTGGGGTTTGGTTTGCTGAGGGGGCATATGTAAAAGTCATGCACATTAAGTGGCTGTCTTAATGTGTGATTGTACTAGATACCTGACAGTCGGTACCAGATTTTTTTCTCTTCTGTTGCTTGTATCATGCACCGGAAGTTTTTAATATGGTAGCAGAACCTCTGATACTAAATTTCGACAAAATAATTTTTAAGAAAAATTGGATCATCTGCATTTCAGTGCATGTAGTGCAAAATCCTCTTTGGAATTTTTTTTTTAAATGATGTGTCCAGTATCTTGTTGAGAGGATTGGGGTTTTATTTCAAATTGTGGTATTTCTGTAGCTTTTTACTTTTTGCTAAGTTTCTTTTTCTTGTCCAATGAACTGTTTGATTTTTTTTTTTTAAGTTCATAAAGAATTCTGTGCCTTTCTTTTCATATTTCTGCCCTGTATATAAATTACATTTTATTAGTACCTGTTCATTCATTAATTCAAGGTTATTTTCTGGTTGTTTTTTAGACTTTGTTATCATTAATTGTTTTTCCACCATGTTATTATTTATTTCCTACCTTTTGACTTTGTTATTATGCATTTACTTACAGACATACTGATGATGTTTTTGTGTTTTATTATACATTATCATAATGTTAGTGGTAATCTGGATGACATGAATTGACTTTAGATTCACTCATCTCTGTCGCAGCTTGGAAGTCTGGGCAATGTGCAAGGACAATCTTTTCTGACCACAGCGCTTCCAACCTGTTCCCCACCCTCCTCTCCCCATCCCAACTCCAACGCCTCCCATTCCCACCCCCCCCATCCCATTGTCTGACCTCACATAACCCCCCCCCCCCCCCTGTCCTTTCCCCTTTTTCCTCCCGTCTCTCCCTTTCTCCCCAATGCCTTTCCTGTTAGGCAACCCCTTCTTTTAGCTCTCTTTTCAATGACCACCACCACTTCCCTAAGTTCACCCCTATTTCAGGCCTGTTTGATCATAAAGGGAAAGAGTGAGACAGATACTGCAGGAATGTACTGGGTTTTTTGTGTGATGTGGCAGACAGTGAGTCTTGTGCCCAAAATAGAAAATATGACCTTCTTTCAGTGGTCTAGCGAGAGATGTTTCTTTGTGTGTGTGTGTGTGTGTGTGTGTGTGTTTTGTTAGGAGAGTTTCGTGTGTATGTGTGTGTGGGTTTTTTTTTTCCTTTCAACAGGATTGCAAGAGTTTAAGTGGGTCATTTGGCGTCTCCGTGGTCCCCACATTCCTTGCAGGCACTTCACTTGTAGGCTGAGGGATTTGAGTGGAGAGTGATCAAGCAAGCACTGTAGGTCTTTGGTTTAAGATGACAGTCCTTGTGTTTTGAAAACTGGTGCTTTTGCAGTGGTGCAGATACTTTGAGCTTTTAATAAACTTCACCCAAAGTTGGTTTGTTTTTCTGTCAGCAAAACCTACTGAGCCAATTTTTGGTGAAACTGGGGGGGTAGGTGAAATGTGTCCCAGAGAGAGAATGGTGAAAAGTTGGTGTGGAAATGTGGAATATAGTCCTGGATGGAAATATGGATCTAAAATCCATTCAGCAGTGATAGCATTACAAATTCACTACTGAACTTGAACAGCATGAAGCTGGTGTTTATGAAGTGATGACTGTATGTGAAGTCATATTTTTGGCATGGTGTATTGGAACTTTCTAGAGATTTGAATTTTGATACGTTTTGTATTTTCAATTGTCCTGTTGCAGAAAGGTATAAGGGAAGTAACCCCTTCAGTCAATATCTGCTATCACTTCCCCTGGTGGAAAAAATGTGTGGAAGAGTTCCATGCTATAGTGGATACCGCTTTTCCTTTTTCTTTCTGCTGTTTTTTGGTGGCTTGGTTTGCGGAGGGGGAGAGGGTGGGGGGGCAGGTATGGGCTGAGGGGGTGTAATGATTCCTTTTATGCTGTGTCTGGAAAATTAAATAACGTGAAAATATGTGTACGGGAAAAGGGCTTATTAGGTCATGCAGGTAAAGATTAGACCAACAGGGACAGCCAGGATTTAAACTGCTGAGACACCTAAAATGATGATGAGGGGAGAGGGAAGGGATAGGGGGTATGGGGGCGCAGAGTAGAGAAGGAGATAAGAGAGATAAAAGGAGTGTGTGGGAGGGATGAAAGGGTGAAGAAAGGAGCAGAGGCAGTTTGGGTAAAGAAGGGGGGGGGGGTGGGGGTTAAGTCAGAACAGGTCATAGCACAGGTGAACGCAGGCTGTAGGGAGAGGTACTGGAAATGGCAGGGGAAGGTTTACCCTTGAAAGGTATGTATTTCAAGCATATTTGTGCTTCTGCGCACACACGCGCACACACACACACACACACACACACACACACACACACACACACACACACACACACACACAAATTCATCACACAGATCTATCTGTCTATCCATCCATCCATCCATTCTTCTATCTATCTGTCTATCTATCTATCTATCTGTCTGTCTATCTGTGGTTCCAATGTTATTTATAATATCATATAATCTGAGGAAAACTTGCATCACACATACACAGACGCTGAAGTCCAGATGATGATTCTGCTTTGTCAGGCATCTGTAATTAACCAGTGAATGGATCAGTTTGACTTTTTCTTGAATTTAGTATTTTCAGACATGAATGTGAGCAATGGTTTCATGGATTTGATCTGTAATTCTGTAATTAACCAGTGAATGAATCAGTTTGACTTTTTCTTGAATTTAGTATTTTCAGACATGAATGTGAGCAATGGTTTCATGGATTTGATCCATTGATTATTTTTTAATGAAGGGGGATTGATTGTTTTGATACATCTGCTAGCTGGGTTTTTTTGTTTTGTTTTGTTTTTGAGAGCAAGCTCCTTCTTTTCCGGCAGTGAAGCACAGCTGCAAGACAACATCATTTCTTTCCTAGGTGAACTGTATTGAGAGCCCATGTCTCTGAGAGTGTGGTAGAAGATTGCTTCTCTGTTTGCTTTAGCATAGATTTGACTCTGCACTGGTTTATCTTCGTGAGTGTCTTCTGTTTTACACTTCATCCTGACCCTGCAAGTCAGGTTCTTGTGGTGACACCGCAGTCCTTTTGTCTTACTGACAATAGCAGGAAACTTCAGGGGCAGTGTACTTCAGCTTGTATCGGTACTGTCACCAGGAATACACTCCCTTTCCCCTGTCATCCGGATGCAGTCTCTGTCATCATTCAAGGCTGCACTTAACCCCCCTCCCCCCTGTCTTTCCATAGCTTATTAGATTTTTTTCCCAGCCAGAAATTTTTTTCCCTGTGTGTGGTGTGTGTGTGTGTGTGTGTGTGTGTGCGCGTGCGCTGTGTGTGAATGGGTGTTTGACTATGTGAGAGTATGCACTAGTGTGTGTACTAGCATTCAAACTCGCGTGCGGGTTTTTCTTGTTGCATATGTCACTTGTTTTTATTACATATATTTATGTACGTTTTGTAGTCTGTCTGACCTTATTTGAGACAACAGTTGATTTATACTCCCCGTTCTTATCATCATCATGCGTCCAATCAAAATGATGCTTATGAAGTGATGCTTCAAACTGCAATCTCCCACAAAACAACAGAATCGTCAGAACATTGACAATGGTCCTCAAGTGAAAGAAGATCCCATCTTCCATGTCTTCTGCTTACCATTTCAATCAAATTCTTCAAGTACTAATATGAGTTTCTAACTCCTTGGGACAAACCCAAGGTACTTTCTTGCAATTGTCTTCATCCATCTGTACATCATCAACCCAAAAAGGAAAAAAAAAAACACAAAACAGGGTGTAGGTAGCTCTTATACAGTACAACACAAACATCAGAATTTTCAACAAATGTGTCTTCTCTTGATACCACAAAATAAACAGACATAAGAGTTCTCAGAACAATGTCAGCACCAAACAGTATATTATCTGCGACTGACCACCATTTGAGAGTATTGTTTTGTGCATGTTTATGTCCGTTTTGGGGGTGGGTGGGGGTGTGACGTCTAAACAAGACATATTTGTCAAAAATTCACTTGTCTGTATTGTGTATCAGTGAATGAATGACGGTTACTTTTCACCATGGCTTGTGTGTTTGTATATATTTTGGTTTTGTTTTCGGTAATTCTGCAGTCTCTTTCAGGCTCTCTAGGTCAAATTATCTGTCACACTGCCCAAACACTGCTCACCTGTCTGGTCAGTTATCAGACTGTGCTGCTACTTGTGTACTACCATGGGTAGTGCTGGGGAGTCTTTCACAGTAATGTCTCCCTCTATCTGGTGAAAAGGTTGTGCTGGAAATGTACCCTCTTCTTCTTCTTCTTCTTCTTCTTCTTCTTCTTCATGCTCCGCTTTTATCATGTTTGTTGTCGTCCTCTTCTTTCTGTTTGTCTCTTTCTCCCATTTTCTATCTTCACTAATTTGATAATCTTGATGCTTTTCACTAGTTTTCTCATCATCATCATCATCATCATCATCATCATCATCATCATCATCATCATCATCATCATCATCATCATCATCATCATCATCATCATCATCATCATCATCATCATCATCATCATCATCATCATCATCATCATCATCATCATCATCATCATCATCATCAT
>JADBJO010000336.1:732500-752500 GCA_016801955.1 Conus betulinus | reverse complement strand
TTAACATGTCAGTCCTGGAAGATACTTGTTGGATAATTTGACAGAATTGACAATGAAAGTACAAGAGCAATGGTTAATATGATGTAACCAAATGACTTTCGTTCATGGTGCTTTTTTCTTTTCCTCAGTCTTTTTAGGATGACTTTTGCATAGCAATGGTTACAATGAGGTAGAAAGGTATGGACTTCTCTCAAGCTGGACTTTTTTTCTTAATTTTTTCTTCCTCAGTCTTTCTAGGAATGACTTTGCATATAAAATGGCACATAGAGGGAGAAAGGTATTGTTATTCTTCTCAAGCTGTTTATTTTTTTCTTAATGATGTCTTTCTATGTCTCTCTCTCTCTCTCTCTCTCTCCACCTCTCTCTCTCTCTCGCTCTCTCTCTCTCCTCTCTCTCTCCTCTCTCTCTCTCTCTCTCCCTCTCTCTCTCTCTCTCTCTCTCTCTCTTGCCTTGTGGGGATACCAGGGGCTCTGTTAGTACACACTGGATCCCTGCCTTCTGGAAATCCTGTGCTGCTAATGCCCTGGGTTTTCGCCATCTTGATTGTGGCATCCTTTTCCCTTTTTAACCCCTATATACTTTTGTGACTTTTTCTTTCCCTTTATTTTTCAACTGGAAAGCCTTTTCGCACTTTTCCCCATAGCCATAATGTTGTAACATGCCAGGTTTTTGGTTGCAGTTAAATGACTAAGTAGTGAGACTTATCATGCCATCGGGGAGTGGGCACTCAAGGTCTGACCAGCGCATTGGGCTAATGCGTCGGTCAGACATCTGCTAAAGTCGTAGCCACGAAACTCTCTTCTTCAATTTCTCATCTTAGTTGTTCATTCATTTATCCATCAGCCTAAAATTATGCATAGCCTGGTCTCAGAACTTAGCGGATGTGGTGTAGCGTATATGGACTAGTCCGCATGCAGTGACGCCTCCTTGATGAAACTGAAACTGGAGTGGGCACTAAGCTGTCTGTTTTACAGTGCCCATTTGCCCAGGTACCTTTATGTTTTTGTTTTTTTGTTGCATTTTAACGCTTTTTATTTATCTTTTAATTCATTGTTGTAAACTGGGGGTGGAAATTTCAACAGAATGTATAGAGTTCACAGCAAAATCTACATTTGTTCGCTGTAAACAAATGTCAATAGTTTAGCTAGCGTGTTGTTAAGTGATCGAAACATGTACAGATTTTATGTCTTTGCTGTCCGTTTCTTTTTGAGAATTGGATTTCCCCCCATTCCCACCCCCACCCAAAGGCACTGTATGATTGTCTAGGCAATAACAATAAAACTGAACTTTGTGTTTCTAATTGTCAGCCCTCCTTGTCTCCTTGTCACCATAATGTCAATTGTATTTATTGTCATGCTGTAAAGTTGTCAACTGGTTTGTCAGCATACCTCCCATCATTCCTCAGCAAACTCCCGCTTGCTTCAAAATGATACAAGAGTTGTGTTTATGAAGAATTGCCTGGCATTTTCATATCTTATGATTGGATTTGTTTTCTGAGTGTTGATTTGTCATGTTTTTGTTTTTTAATTTTTGTTTTTTTTTGCTTTTGCTTGTCATCAGATTCTGTTGCGTTGATTCAAGCCTCATGTGTTTTATGGTCCCATTGCATGTATTTGCAGTCATTATTTATTACTTTGCAGCATAAATGAACGTGAACAACTTTCTTGTATGGCTGCAAGCAGAATGTTGAATGATTGCACGTTTTATAGTTACCAAGAGGGGATGGTCAATGCACTAATGTTAGGAGGGACATTGAGAAAACGTGATCTGTTTTGTTTTATCTAGACTGTTCATCCGCTGTAGCAAGCATGTTGAAAGATTATGCTTCCGAAGAAATGCATTCTGAGTGTATTTGTTCAGTTATTTTTGCTTTCCTCTTGTCTTTAGAGTCTCTTTTGCAAGTGGGAGTCCATCAACCAACTTCAGGACAAATTTCTTTGTTGGCCAGATAATAAGAAAAAGATGTTTAGAGAACACACTCACACAGAACATATGAATTACAATCTTGGCTATGTAGATTTTCTGATAAATTGAACATAGTTGAGACAGTTGAGACACTTGTTTTGTTTTTCCTCAAAAGCTGACTGAAATACAGTGCATTATATCATTTGGTGGGTCTTTTTTTGGTTTGAATTTGTTTTGTTGTGCGTGCTGGACTTTGATGATTAAATTTGTCTTTCATTCAATGAATTTATTGCCTGTGTGTGTGTGTGTGTGTGTGCATGTGTGTGTGTGTGTGTGTGTGTGTGTGTGTGTGTGTGTGTGACATAGAGAGAGAGATGGGGGGGGGGGGGGGGGGGGGGTGTTGGGTATCATATCAACAAAGGAATTATCTGTCGAACTGTAATTGAATGACGCCGAAATGTGAATTCAAATGGGAATGACATATCGTTACGAACGAGGAAAAACTAATCATCTTTAGGCTTGACAATGACGAACAGGTTAATTACAAAGGCATCAAGTGGGTCATAAGTAGGCGGTGAGGTTCAGAGCCAAGTGTGAACGCGCATCTGAATGGTCACGTGACCCATTCCGGCCATTATCGGTCGTAGTACAGTTCGCGTGTCTTAGCAACCCCTCAGAGCTATGCACTACCGTTTGACTGTTCCCAGACGAAATTCCGCCTGTAAACATTAACACACACAAAAAGCACAGCAAGGCAAATGGTCACTTGGCAACAGTACTGCTTGTGGGAGGGTAAACAGTTACTCAGACTGGTTCATGAATCGGTACTTGCCCAAATTGATAGAAGCTCGATGCAGGTGGCTTCCACGCACTGGAATTCATCAGAGTATGTTGGCTGCATCATGACGATGCCAGAGCTCTTACTGTTGTTGCAGCTCTTGAGTTTCTCAGTTAGAATAAAGTCCATCAAGCTACACACGCATCCTTTGGTTATCTGACTTTGCCCCCCATGCGACTGATTTCTCTTCCCTTTTGTTTAAAATTAAAGAAAAATAAATAAACAGCTGTGAGGTTGTGCGGTTTCAATGCCCGAGAGTGTTTAGGGGACGTACTTTCTGATCATACAAAAAGTAACCCAGCGTGACGTCATGACCAGGTGGTTTGAGAGAACGGCGAAGGAGAGATGCGCTGAAGGAGGATTGACAGAGAAACTGAAATATTTTTCTTCTCTCACTAGATGCTATGTCCACAGACTTGTTGGCTGGCCCTTTCATTAATCAAGTATCCATTCTTTTGTCCCTTTTTTCGTGTGTTCATTTGTAGTTTGCTTTGTTTTCAGTAAGCCTTCGGTCTGTTTCAGTCTCCTGATATATGACAATTAGATGAAATGCCAAAATTGCCCATTTTTAATCAAATAGGAGGGAAAAGGTTCTACTCCAGTTCAACCACCAGTTAAGCGGATCTCACACGGTTCCTTTATTGTGTTCTGTTTCTTTGCCCTTGACCCTGTTTCCCAGACGTTGCAGCACTCGCTGTATCTGGATGTGTCTGCGTCGCTCCAAAGCCATGTTCGGCACGTACAGGATTGGATTGATCGCCATCTTGAATGGCAAGACAAAGGCTGTCACAGCAGAGCGGATGTCTTTCAGGCATGGCGTTCAGTGTGGGCATCAGCAGCACCAGAACATCCACCAGGAACCAGCCACAGGCGTCAGTCACTGAGATGTGAATGGAGCGGCGAGCAGAGTCCAGCTGCTGTGATCTTTGAGAGTTGACCGAAAACATAATGGGGTTGGCATGAACGATGGTGGAGATGTACACCTGGCCTGTCAATGTCACTGCCATCAGCAGCGTGTTCAGTATGATCACAGCATGCAAGAGATCGTCATGTTCACCATCGGTGCCAGTCAAGGGGAAAGGGACACACAGACTGGTTTGGTGCAAGATGCAGTGTGGTGGGCAGAACGAACCCTACCCCCCAACACAAGACGCTGGTGGTCACCGACTTCTTTCTGCCCCACAGCTGTAGGTCTGGCCAGGCCAGGTGAAGACAGTGACGTGCTGTCAGACACAGCAGGATCAAGGCAGACACCTGCACACAGAACAGGTAGAGGAAACTGCACAGGGAACACCAGGGACTGTACCTCCACCACCTGTCTACCCACAGGTACTGCCCTCTGTACACCTGGTCAGCCGCACACACTCCCAGCAGATACACCCCCATGACCATGTTGGACATGGACAGCTGAGTCACAAAGACAGTGTCTCTGCTCCTCCTCTTCCCCTGATCTGCACGCAAGAGGGGGAAAAGGTTGGACCCATTGCCCAGCAAGACTATAGCGGCCAGGAAGAGAGTCACGGCACGTAGAGCGGGTGATCCCAACAGATGGTGACAGGAGGAGAGTGGAGGAGGAAGGAGAATGGCAATTTTGGAGATGGAAACCTGCAGGCAAGTTCTGGGGGCAACATAGCGTCGGGACGTCTGTATGCACAGTGTGTAACCGGGAGAGGGGGTTGAGCCAGTGATGGGGGAGGTGGTGCAGGTCACATCCTGTCACGTCCAGTGCCTGTAGCTGTGGTGTGGGCAAACTGCCAGTCACCCGCTGCAGGCCACTCTGTGACAGGTTGAGGACGGTCAGTGAGGAGACCATGTTGAACGCATGGAGTTAGGGTTGGTGACTGTGACGATCTGTGGTCTTCAAACACTTCAGTCAGCGGGTTACTTGTCAGCAGCAACACCTTGAGATGATTCACATGTTCCAACATGTCTGTGGTCAGCGTGGTGATGTGGTTGTAACTGACGTCTCTAAAAATGACCAGGTTGGACAATGGAGGAAGAGAGAGGGTGATGAGATCACAGCGTCGAAGGGCCAAGAACACCAACATGGTATTGTTCCACAGACGTTCAGGTCTCTGTCCACTGTCACTGGCATCCAAATAACGCACGTCAGCAAACACCTCAGCGCTAAACTCTCTGCTACAGGAAAAAGACAGACCCTGGCACGTGCAGCTCGTGGGACACACGTGACGGCAGAACCGTTCGTCGTCCTGCTGCTTACAGTGCAGGTACCCGTCACACACGTGGTCAGGATGCAGACAGACATGGGAACCCCGGCACCGGTAGATCCCTGGGCATGTAAACTGCTCACAGTTTGTCTCATCCTCACGAACCGGACAGTCACACACGTCAATGCAGAGGACAAAGACAGGCAGACAATAACCATCTCCAGGACATCGGAAGTGGGTCTGTGGACACAAAGTGACGTCACTCCTGGGGTCGTCATCAGCCAAAGACGACAGTGGTTCAAAGAAAATCTTGCCGAGTATATACTTATCAAAGTTCACCACGGCTGGGGGCTGGAGATGATGATTATGATCAGCATAGTATGTTTGACTAGAATGCCGTTCACGGTTGTACGCTTCCTCTAAAGCTTTGACCACCTGATTTCGGTCTGTCACAACCTTCTCATCATCGAAATTCAGGCAGTCTGGCTGAAGGTTGCACCATCGTGTGTTGGAAAAACACTGAATGGAAGACATCATAGAAAGGCATGCCAACGTGAGAATGATCCTTCAAGTGAAAGACGGTTAAACTATCGTGTTACTCGCTGTCAGTCTTTCCGCCTTAGTTTCTCCAAGGTCCAAGCTCTTGACGCCTATTTAGTGTTATCATAACTGGGTCTATGATCTTTTATTCTTCGTTGTTTTAGTGTCACACACTCCGTTGGCACCAATGTTTAAAAGGAAGTGGCAGCCCAGTAAAATGATGCTTCTCCTCTTCCTCTCCTCCTCCACCCCCACCCCACCTTTCAACCCCCACCGATTTCAACACTTCCATTCCTGAACTTTCCACACACACACACACACACACACACACACACACACACACACACACACACGCACTCACATACTCACTCATACATGCTCATTCAAACACACACACACACACACACACACACACACACACACACACACACACACACACACACACACTCGCACACACACACACACACACACACACGCACGCACGCACGCACGCACGCACGCACATACACACACGCGCACGCGCGCGCGCGCGCACACACACACACACACACACACACACACACACACACACACACACACACGCACACGCACTCACATATTCACTTACATTTCACGCCTTTGCGCTCGCCCGTGACCCTACCCTTGCACCAGCGTCAAGCGCCCCTAATAATCCCATTCCTTTAATTTGAATGGATCAGCTTGGACCACCTGGCATACCTTGATGGCCATATGAAAGAAAAATCAACTTTTAGACACAATTAAAAAAAAAAAAATCTCAAAACAGTCGAATTGCGCCAGTCTACAATACTCGACTCCTTAAGCAAGGCCCTTGGCGCATGAATTTTTGGTGTGCAGCCAACAGCGAACCACGATCTTCAGTATGCCAAGAAGGGAGACAACTGACGTGCCCACTGCTGCCACATGGTATGGGAGCGTGCACTGAACAGGGCTGGTACGTGCAGAACTCTTCATCATTGCCATCAAAACAGTCGGCGTGCGAGTCACACACCAGCGTAAACGGCACGTGCTGCCCCGCAGCTTCACAGAAAAAAATACGACGGAAATGACGTCACAGCCGCCGGCACCACGAGGACGTGGGAGAATCCCAGACAGAAGATGCTGTGACGTCACTTCTAGCCCAACAGCGGCTGTCGACGTCACAGGCTAAAAACGCCCAGGTCCAGTGCTGGTCAGGGCATTGGGTGAAGGTCGGTGGAAGGCGGAGGGTGGCGAAGTCTGTGGCGTTGTTGCCCAAGTCTGGCAGCGTAATGGGAGGAGGACCGTCCGCGGAAAGGGCAACGTTCGGGTCTGTTCCGGTGTCTTCTGTGAAAAGGAGGGCAGCTCGCACACACAGTGCACATGCTCGGGCCGTTTGGAATCACAGGCCTGGAGGACAATGTAGGTGTCGCTCAGTTTGGGTGAGCTTACCGCACTTGGGCATGGCCTTACTTGGTTACAGAGCAGAGCCAAACCCACATTGTTTTCGCTTTCAAAGTGATTGGCGATTTTGAACAAATTATTGGTGCTTTATTAATAAAACAACAACGTGGGGAAAGAGACAGAGAGGCAGAAACAGACAGACAGAGACAGACAGAGACAGAGAGAGGAGAGGGAGAGGGGGGGGGGGGGGGGGGGGGGTATGTGGCGCTATGTTCTGCTGTACTGCTGGCACTACTCTGTGTGTGTGTGTGTGTGTGTGTGTGTGTGTGTGTGTGTGTGTGTGTGTGTGTGTGTGTGTGTGTGTGCACGCGCGCGCATGCATGCTGGCACTACTCTGTGTGTGTGTGTGTGTGTGTGTGTGTGTGTGTGTGTGTGTGTGTGTGTGTGTGTGTGTGTGTGTGCACGTGCGTGTGTGCGTGCGTGTGTGTGTGTGTGTGTGTGTGTGTGTGTGTGTGTGTGTGTGTGTGTGTGTGTGTGTGTGTCTGTGTGTCTGTGTGTGTCTGTGTGTGTGTGTGCAGTGTGAGCGTGCAGATTGATCATAAGGAAAAAGATGGGTGGCAAGTCCTTACTCTAAGTGATGTCCATTAAGATAGGAGACAGAAACGGACCGCTGATTGGAAAAACGATGAAAACATGAAAACCGTGATACAGTGATGACAGACAGATTAACAGGCAATCTCTCTCTCTCTCTCTCTCTCTCTCTCTCTCTCTCTCTCTCTCTCTCTCTCTCTCTCTCTCTCTCTCCCTCTCTCTCTCTCTCTCTCTCTCTCTCTCACACACATGCATATTACACACACGCGCGCGCGCACACACGCACGCACGCTCGCACGCACGCAACGCACGCCCCCGTACACACACACACACACACACACACACACACACACACACACACACACACACACACACACACCTTCGACAAAAGCAGGAAGGGAGTTCGCCATGGTCCCGCTTCGAGTCGCGTCACAAGACTGTACCTGTGTCACACAGACGATGTGAATGGACTGCGAATCACATTTTACGTGGTCGTCTATGAGAACGCGTACCCTACTACATCAGCACACACAGACATAATCTCTGTCTGCCTGTCTGTCTGTCTGTCTGTCTGTCTGTCTGTCTCTCTCTCTCTCTGTCTCTCTCTCTCTCTCTCTCTCTCTCTCTCTCTCTCTCTCTCTCTCTCTCTCTCTCTCCCCATATTTCTTGTCATAATGGCAAAAAATAACTGGTAAGTTACAGATCTGAATCACCTAATCGCTACTTACTTACATGGGGGCGAGGGGGGGGGGGGGGGGGGGGGGGGGCTGTTAAAAAAATTAATCCACACCACACATAATTCAAACTTGCACGAAGTTTTAAGACATGCGACCACCCATATGCAGTACATCTTACTTAGAGTGAAAACTACAAAACACCTGTGACAAACCCACCTATAAGTTAACACTCCACTAAGGGAGCCTCGTACAAAACATGACAATCCCACACTAGTCCAAAGTTAACCGTAGCGAGTGTTCTTCATGAGACGTGGATTCGTTATCCACACTTCAAACTTACTTGTAGTGAGCCCGGCTTAAAACCTGAGTCATCCCAATGTAGAAGTCAAACTTCCGGCTGCGAGCCCACACCGCATCTTGCAGTGCTTCCATCTCTTGTTCGGATGTAAAGGTCACCAAGTGGCCGCCCAGATCTTTGCACCCTTCCCTGGCCTGGGCGTGAGTGAGCGGACCTGCTGGTCTGACCAGCACGTGGCATTGACCATCCACCATGAAGCCACCAGGGCCACAGGTGGGATAGCCACAGTGTTCCTCGTCCTCTCCCCCAGAGCACTGCACTCGCAGGTTGCAGGCCAGGTGTGGCTGGAAGTGTGGCCAGTGTGGCACTGAGCAGTTCCACTGACCGTCCTTCAGCTGTTCTGGTGTGGACTGGGGCTGTGAGAACACACACACACACACACACACACACACACACACACACACACACACACACACACACACACACACACACACACACACACACACACACACACACACACACACACACACACACACACACGCACGCACGCACGCGCGCGCGCGCGCACACACACACACACACACACACACACACACACACACACACAGAGTTAAAAAAAAAAAAAACTTTAATAAAATGTCATCGATGCTTTGATGATTGTTTCCCAGGTATTGTACAGCTGCTTCTTGTGTCTGTGGGAGGACTGGTTTGTTTGTTTGTTTGTTTTCAGGGTGGCAACAAGGATTCGAAAGTAGGAACATTCCTCCCATGACACAATGGCCATTGATTAATATTTATGTAAGCGCCCAGAGCGCTGTCCTTGCAGAGGATCTAAACTACAACAGAGCTGATGGGAAGCATCCGGCCATGAGTTTACCACATTGTAACTGTCTAAAGAAGCTAACATCATTCTCAAAGGAGTAAACCAGAGAGAGTTCAGAGCTTCAAATACCTTAGGGAAATTGTTTAGGATGAGGAATCAAAACCTGAAGCGCTCTCCAGAGTTGCTCAAACGACAGTAGCGCGAGCCGGACTAAGACTAAGACCCAGCTGGAATGACAGAAATATCGCAGTCAGTTCCAACATCAGACTGAATGCGCTCTATATTTCTTTATGCCTGTGAGACGTGGACTCTGAACATGAGAGAAGGACTCGACATTAGATGTGAGATGCTTCCGCAAAATGTCATACAAAGACCACATTACCACCTTGGAGGTCCAGACCAGAGTAAGGTAAGATAGTGGACCATATGATGACCTGTTGTCCACAGTGAGAAGAAAGGAAATGAGATGGTATGGTCATGTATTGAGATCAACAGGACTCGCCAGAACCATTCTACAAAGAACAGTGCGAGGACACAGAAGGAGAAGACGACAGAATAAAGAGATGGGATGCCTCAGAACATCTGAGAACCGGGAAGAGTGGAGGAAGTTGGTTGCCAAGTCTTCTGTGGCGCCGCAGTGGTCTTCATGACTCCGGGATAGGTGAAACGTGATAGGTGAAGAAAAACAAAAATTACACTTTCACGCCCTGCGCAACTTCTAAGACTTCAAGGTGGAATAGAAAGCGTTGAAAATCATGTATCAAACTAAACCCAACAGGAACTTATTCCCTGAAGCAAGAAGGAAATCCTTTAAATCGGTTCTTTTAATACGGATGTGCATGTTTCTCTTTGATGTTGTGGGTGTCCAGTACCCTAAAATGGGACAGCGAAATTAAAGAAGAAGTAATTGTTGGTAGATGTGCCGGGATGTTTATAGACAGATTAAGTCACAGGATGCACATTGAAAATCACTGCGTCAACGCCTTGCTTAAGGATTCAGGATATTTACAGACTGGCGCAATTAGATTGTTTTGAGAATAGTTATCGTGTCTGAAAGTTGATTCTCCTCGTTTTCGTTCATATGGTCATCAAGGTACAAGCCAGGTGGTTCCAAGTGGACAGATTGAAATCAAAGGAATGGACTATTTGGGGGCTTCCAGCTAGCGCAAAAGATATGGTTGCGGGCGGGTGCAAAGGCCTGAAATGTGACGTCAGCTAAAGAGAAGGTAAAGCATTTAAGATTGCGTGTGAGTTCATTTGTGGACCCCCCCCCCCCCCCCCCCCCCCCCCACCCCCACACACACACACACACACACACACACACACACACACACAACAAACAAACAAAAAAAAAAGAAACCAAGGGAAGTAACTGGCCGGGGTTGTTCTTTTGATCAATTATCAGTTTAACATTAAATGCTGGCTCAAACTTTTGGTAGGCTTCAAAACGCTGACATGGACCATAGTGCTTCAGTGCAAAATCCTAATTGTGGCGTGTGGCCACACAGCAGGTACGTGAGCAATGCATCATTAACACCCAGCAGCGTATTAGGCTCAGCTGGTGGAAGGAGAACAGGATCCCGAAGCCGGCAAACATCTGATGAATTTTGAACAAAGACGAAAAATTCCGTCCTTCTCAAAGCCGATCGAACTCTGTCTCCGTGGGCATAACCCTCGAACTGAAGACCCAAACGTTCTGTATGATCGAAAATGTCCGGCAAGGGAAGGAACTCCTCACCTGTCACTGTCCAGAGAAGCAGTTGTCGTCCCTGGTTGTGACTATAGAGGCTGAGCGCCGAATCGATGTCAATGTCGGTATGGAGATCACTCAGCAGAGCAGCGTGAGAGGCTGGAACCGTCAGCGTGGCGTCCATGACAAAACGGCCCAGCGGATGGTAAATCATGGACACCGGGTTGAATCCCGGTGACTGCACGAATCCTGTTGAGAAAACATCTATCCTTTTATCTCTGTCATGTGCCGGGGCACTCCACAAAGGCAAGGACATGCACGTCGATACACATTAGCATGCTACCTGTGTAAGTGCATATTACATTAACATGAAATACACAGCGGCAGCGTATTTTGCAGTGGGAAAGGGGAAGGAGGTGAGGCGGGGAAGCAGCCTGAATTACAGCTGAGAAAAAAACATCTTCTGAATGTGCATTAAATCGCACGGGTGTGGGGGTGGGGGTGGTTGTGTGCGTGTGTGGGGGGAAGGGGAGGAGGAGGGGGGGGGGGAGTAGCCTATGGAGTGGGATGGGGACTTACAATCCAAAGCAGAGAGATGTGGAAAGATGGACAAATTATTTTAAAGGGAGGAGGCGGAGAGGCTGGACCCTCATTTCCAAGAAATTTTAGTGGGTGTGTTCTCTCGTCTTCCAAATTCCTACTAAAAACAAACAAAAAAAAAAAAAACCATATATATATATATATATATATAATGCTCAACAGTTACGCAGTGGGTGAAAAACAAGTGCAGGCTACAGTTCTTCAGTCATCATATAATGACTTGACAAAGATTTGAACTTTTAGGAGGGGAAAAAAATTATATATATATATATTCGGGGGAGTGAAGTTTGCGGCCTTGCATCATACAAACGTTCTCTTGGAACAAAAAGAAAACTCGCAGTTCAACACGAAGCTTTTAAACCCACGGTTCCCGAACATCAACAATGTACAATACGCATGCGCGTATTGATTGTCACGGATGGTAGCTCTAACAGATATGCTGTCTGCTAAGCTGAATACTACAGGGGGTTGGGAGAGGGGCGTACCATCACATGCTTTGTGTATAAAGGATCGTTAAAGTGTTCAGGCCTAACTGGTTTCTCTATCAGATCATGAAGTAAGGAACAACATAACAAGAAAGGAATGTCATCCTCTTTAACCCTACTGCACAATTGACGTAACCCTTCTTCTTCATGTTCCAGTCTGTATCTAAAACGATACCAAGCGACATCAGAAACACCAAATCTAAACTCAGTCAAACACTTTTCACACACCTGTTCACAGCAACTCCAGTATCTGCTTCAACAGCGCGTGAAGTCTTAAATTGTCTGTAGTCAGCGAACCTTTCACCGGTGTACACGTGATCATGCCAGTCATGCCACCCACAATCTATTGGTTGTCTAAAAGAAATCATAAAACTTTACGCCCTGATTAAACTGAACAAAAACTTACGTAAGAATATTGCAGCACTGACAAATATTCGTTAAGCCACATCTTCCTGCCGCTGCTGTCCAGAATAGATGATGTTTTGTCAATTTTCATAGGCAGCATACTTGCGTCCATGTGCAGTAATCCCAGTCTGTATTTATTTAATACATTTTCTGCTAGAGTTTTCATAAATCGTAACTGTTTCTAGCTCGCAATACACAAGATCATTTGGAGTTCTAGTGTCTGCATTCAGAAGACGTTTCATGTCAAATAAATGTATCTGTTCAACTCCAGTACCTTTGTCACATGCCCAAATTTCAGCACCATATCGCGCTGTTGGCTGTACCTAAGAGAGAGAGAAAAAAAAATCGTTAACAAATTTAAGAAACTGCGTGTCCTATACTGTGTGACAATGGTAGATTTTCCATGACATTGGACTGAAACAGTCATTTGGCAAGTTTCTAAAAAGATTTATGTTAATTATCTTAACAACTAAAGAGGTCAAATCTGGAAAGAGAGGGGTTAGTTACCGCCAAGAACACAGACAAACAAGAGTAGGCTACAGGACTAGACACAATGCATTTCGACCTCTTGGGTCTTCTTCAGGTGAAAACACACAATATTTAGACAGTGACAAGAACATTTAGCTGAGCTTCTCCAAACCAACTGTCCTAAATATTGTGTGTTTTCACCTGAAGAAGACCCAAGAGGTCGAAATGCATTGTGTCTAGTCCTGTACTCTTGTTTATCTGTGTCCTTGGCGGTAACTAACCCCCTCTCTTTTCAAATTTTGCTTAATTTTCCGCCCTCAGTCGTTGTTTTGAAACTTAACTAAAGAGGTGTTTCGTCAAAGTGTGTACAAACGCATAAATAAATAGATGACTAAATGAATAAATAATTGACAAGTAAATAACATACGAGTGAAAAGAATGAATAAATGTGAGTGAATGGATTAACAGTGAAAAGGTAAATGAATAAATGAATTAACAGAGAGAGAGAGAGAGAGAGAGAGAGAGAGAGAGAGAGAGAGAGAGAGAGAGAGAGAGAGAGAGAGAGAGAGAGTTTTCTTTCTTTTTTCCAGTAGAGTGTCCTCAATCATCAAGTTGATTATTCTGACACTTTTGTGTGTATGACCGTTTTATATCTTGCCATTAAGGCAGCCGTACTCTATCTTCGGGGAAGGTGCATGCTATGTGTAACGCGTCATCCATATCAACGGCCGAACTGGCCTTCTCTTCCGAAAGTTGGGGATGGGATTTTACGTGTGTGCAAGATGTTGTGCGTACGTTCATACACGAACCTCGGTTTATAGTCTCATCCGAAGGACTGTGTGGGAAATGGAGTCAGAACTAATGTTAACTCCGAGTGGGAAATCCCCCTGTACTGAAACGGCCCGGTGGGAGATTCGAATCCGCAACCCCAAGATTACGAGTCCGGCACTCTACCAACTGAGCTATTCTGAGAGAGAGAGAGAGAGAGAGAGAGAGAGAGAGAGAGAGAGAGAGAGAGAGAGAGAGAGAGAGAGAGAAAATAAATAAATAAGTTTATCAATAATAAATCAATTGATAAACGAGAACGAAAGATAATTTCAAAAAGCCTCTGACAACAACACGAAGGAAAAAAAAATAAAAAGCCATGAAAGCTCTCATTTACAAGGGACATAATCATTAAATTTTCAATTCGTGCTCCCACTAAGAGTACTCCTCTTTGCCAACACTCGACAAACTCAAATAAATGACGCATATTACATAAGATCGAAAAAAGTTCATTGCGATTTTAGGTACTGATCATGATCCGCGAGACATTCATATCTCGACTGCGAGACAAAGGAAAAATTATCTAACGCGTACGCTTGAACGCTGACTGGTTTAAAGTTAGACCTAAAAATCAATTTTGCGACAGGAGATAGCAAGACTTTTGTAGACTCTTTTGTTTTACTTTCGGATGGAAATACAATCAATTGAACTCACTAGATACATTTTGTTCCCATGGAAGATGTGTTTGTTTTTACTGCGGCAAACAAAGACAAAACCCTAGCAAAATCGAAAACATTGTCAATAGTAACGCTCTTCTTCTCTTCTTCTTCTTCTTCTTCTTCTTCTTCTTCTTCTGTTGTTGTTGTTACAATTGTTGTTGTTGTTGTTGTTGTTGTTGTTGTTGTTGTCGTTGTTGTTGTTGTTATTGTTGTTGTTGTTGTTGTTCTTCGTGAGTATAAATAAGGTGCATCATATCCCCTATGCTCCACCGTGCTCAACACCGGACAAAAAAGAAAAAAAAAAATCGAGCAGCGTGTGTGTGTGTGACATAGTGCGTGTGCTTGTGCGCATATGTGTAAGTTTATGAGTGTTGTGTGTGTGTGTGTGTGTGTGTGTGTGTGTGTGTGTGTGTGTGCGTGTGCGCGCGCGCGCACGCGCATGTCCGTGTACACACAATAGTAGTCATAAAACATCAATTGCAGCGCTAAACGAAACAAAACCCAAACAAACTCTTTTCAGATTTCCAAAGGGATGAATGCCTTATATCTGGGTGTGCGATAGAGTGCTCGTCACCCACGTGGCCTTCACGCACATGAATCAATCGTCCACGAAGTGTCCTACGTCAATAGGCACTACTGACGTGTTGCGAGAACTTTGAACTGGATACGTCAGCCGCAGAAGCAAACACCAACATTTGACACCCAGCGATGCAAACATTGAACGCACGCACACTGATTGCACTGCATATGCAAACGGCCTGTTCCACCAGTTTTTTCCACCCCCAACTTCTCCCTGTCACTCCCCCCCCCCCCCCCCCCCCCCCACACACCCCCCCACACACACACACACGGACACACCGTCTTTCTGTCTTTGTCTCTTTCTCTCTCTGTCTCTCTTTAGGAGTCATGGCCTAAATATGAATAAAACATAGGAATCTAAATCTCTGTCTGTCTGCCTGTCTGTTTGTCTGTCCGTCTCTCTGTCTCTGTCTCTGTCTCTCTCTGTCTCTTTTTGTCTCTCTCTGTCTATCTGTCTGTCTGTCTGTCTGTCTGTCTGTCTCTCTCTCTCTCTCTCTCTCTCTCTCTCTCTCTCTCTCTCTCTCTCTCTCTCTCTCTCGCACCCCCACCATCACCACCACCACCACCACCTCTTTCACCTCCACAACACACACACACACACACACACACACACACACACACACACACACACACACACACACACACACACACACTAACGCAGGTAACACACCACAGATGTGTATGCCGATACCGTGAGTAATGTTTTCTTTCGGAAATGTAATTATACATACAAATGCAATTCGAATCTTCTCAGAACATTTCTTACGTCTGAAAGTTGATCCCTCCCCCTCCCCCCCCCCCCCCACCCCCACCCCCTACTCCTACCCCATCCCACCTCACCCCACCCATGCACACTCCCCCAACCCCGTCACCCTCCACCCTTCTTCACTTTTTTTCTTTTGTTTCTTATTGCTCATGGTGATACTTGCCAAAAAGTGCATCGAAGATCAGTCGCCGGTTACAGATTAGGTCAAAGGCTTGAAAGTTTGCATCGTGCATTTCATGTATTCACGGATTATGAAAAATAATGTTGACAGAAATCCTGAAAAAAAAAAGAAATAATCCTAAAAACACGTGAAATATTTGGTACAAGTGGTGAAGGAGGGTAGAGCAAGGACAGGGATGGGAGGGGGATTGGGTTGGGGGGGGGGGGGGGGGGGATCTTGAGAGCTGCTCTTCGGTATAGTTCTGGTACTATTTTTAGACAATACTATGTCTTAGAACTGGCGTGAACTAGACAACATGTCATTGTATGAATTGTGGTGTGTGACCTTCTCGAATTCCGAAAGGCTTTTAGCAGTTGCAGAATCAACACGGTTTTCAATCAAGGTCTGTTCCCGCTACAGACAAACGGGGTTCTTTACGGGTCGTTGATTTGAGTTCCAGCTTCCTGATGTTCGATCGTGCTTGGCTTCGATCGTGACTGACCAGGTCTTGCTACAGCCACTGTGGAGCTGTGTTGTCGTGATCACAGGAGTAGCCAGCTTACGGGTGGGTTGAAGGGTCAAGGTCGTCGGTCGGTCGTCAACGTCATGGGTTTGTTTGTTTTGTAGTGTGGATGGAAGAGAGTTCCGTAGATGGGCCTTATGTTAAAGGGCTTGGTTTTGTATTGATTAACATGTGCGTAATGGGTTTTCCTGGAATACGAAAGTGCGATTCAGATTTGTAATCATGGTGTTCATATGAGAGACAGACAGACAGACAGACAGACAGACAGAGACAGAGAGAGAGAGAGAGAGAGGGAGAGAGAGAGGGGGGGGGGTTGGGGAGGGAAGGAGGGAGAGAGAAGGGCTGGGGTGGAGGGAACACTGAACGCTGAATTGTTTTATATATTTAAGTCATACTCTCTTGTGAAGAAGACAAATGGTATATACAATAGAGATGGTTTTCTTTTTTGTCTGTCTTTTTTTCTTTTCCTTTCCTTTCTCCCCCCCCCCCCCCCCCCCCCCCCCCCCCCCCCCTTTTTTTTTTTTTTTTTTTTTTTTTGTTTCTCTCTTAGAATGACTAAAGAAACAACACAAGATCAAATTACGTATCAAAATACATTCATGGGAAATAACATGATGCAATATCATTATTTTTTTTACTACATCTATATCGAAATATTGCAAGTTTACTTGTGTACTTTTGTTCATGGATACAACACACAAAAAAAAAAAAAAAAAATACACGCACTATTATCACAGTACACTGGCAATCTCATTTTCTTTTCTTTTTTTCTGAATTCATCCAAAGCCAGAAAATGTAAAGGAACAAGCGCTTCATCATTAATCGCTTCCATGCACAATTGTAGATTTTGCTCATCATGATATTTGTTTGTACTTCTCCGGTCCCTCTGGTACATTTCAGTGTTCTTTTTTCTTTTTTTTTTTTTCTGCCGATTCAGGCAAAAAGGTCCCGTGACGGTGAGGAAAGACCCACCGACAGCAGGGTAAGTCCTGTTGACCGCGGCAAACTCTGTAACCCGGGATCCTCTTCAGAGGGCGTGTTAGAACCGCGAGGCGAAAGTCTGGCTGTGTCTGGAGCTGCACTGGTTTCGCCCATCAGCGGAACAGCAACGAGTAGCGAAGCGGGATGCGCGCAAGCAGTTGGCTTGGTGCTGGTGGTGTCTTTTGCCGCTGGGCCCTGCAGTCGTGAACCACGCCCTGGTATTTCTATGATGGGGGCGCTTCCGTGGAGGGCTTGTTGTGCTGCGTCCCAATGCCAGCACACGATGGTATCTTCCATCGAACTGTTATGTCCTTTGATGCCTTCATGGGATGCCCTGCCTGCGCCCTGGGTCAGCACAGCGCAGCTTTCCACGGGTAGTGCAGGATTGATTCCGGTTAGTTGGTTCGATAGTTGAGGACAGTACTCCTCTGCTTTCCACTGACACCTTCGGGTGTCTCTTTTTCCTCATGTCTGTCTGTTAGTATAGGAATATCAGGAATATCTAGATTCTGCATGGTGACTTTTTTTTTTTAGATTCATCATGTGATGGTGTTGCGTGCAATCATTTCTCTCAAGTATTCCAGATGTCAAATATCTGTCACTGTCATGGATGTGACTGTTCCTTTTTCTTGCCCAAAACATTCAATGCCCTGCTGTTTTCTTGAGAGTGTGCGAACACTGTTTCTAATCTTTCTGTTGAAATTAGTAAATCGCGTATTTTGTGTTATTATACGGTTGCAAAGCATTTGATGCTCCCACCTAGACGTACAACATAGCAATTTGTCCTCAGGTTTAGAAGGCCTACTGTACTTTCTTGATAAGTTTCTGGCCTTCCTTTTAAAGATATCGCATTCCTTTTCATGCTAACCAGCTGATTATCTGTCGCTGTTTAAGAAATTTTCTTTCTCATGCTAACTTCTTGATGACTAGGAATTCTATCGAGTAAACTTTAAGCCTTGACAATCTCGATAACGGTATTATTCACAGCTTTAATTGCGTTGTGCAACGAACTTCTGATTCCACTTCAACTCACAAAGACACATTTAAATAACTGTTTTCTTACGTATTTATTTTTGCTTTGGGGAAATGTCTACAGCAGACGGTTTCTCCATTTATGGAAAATAGAACACGTGATGTGATTTCTGTTCATACCCAGAAAACACATATGTTTATTGTTTCTACACAGTTCAAATAACTCTACAGAAATCAATCGATAATCATTCACACCTGCTCTGGTTTCAGGGCAGGTATGATACAGATTTAAGATTCGCCGTTATACAATCCCCACAGAATCAGTCATCTTGTCAATGTCGTATCTGGATGAGAAGTTTGACAGAATTCCGAGAAGAGAGAGAGAAAAGAGAGAGAGAGAGAGGGGGGGGGGGGAGGGGGGGGGGGGGGGGAGAGAGGAGGGAGAGAGAAAGAGAGAGAGAGAGAGGCAGACAGACAGACAGACAGACAGACGGACAGAGAGTCTTGCGGTTGCACCGCTTTGCCAGGAAACAGTTGCTAATGTTCGTTGTCTAACGGCAGTCTTTCCTTTTGCTCGTTTGGACATAAAACTAACAAATACATATGAAAGGAAAAAAAACTGCCCACAGAATACCTTGAGACATAATGGAACTACTGGCATGGCTCATGGTCTCTTTATTCACCAAAAAAAAAAAAAACCTGAAGGACAAAACTTTCCTCTGCATTGCTGAAAATTTGAAAATGCTGCTGCCGTTAACACATGCATCCGACCTGTGTCGCCGTGTAGTTTCTTTTATTCTCCGATGAGAGAGAGAGAGAGAGAGAGAGAGAGAGAGAGAGAGAGAGAGAGAGAGAGAGAGAGAGAGAGAGAAGTGATGGGGTGGGACGGGGTGCCATCCAGGCAGGCAGACAGTGGGAATGTAAAAATTCATATGTGCATTAATGCACACACACAAAAAAGTGAGAGACTGAAAACGCACTAAATTTCTTTTATTAAGTTGGCGATGATAGTTATGATTTTTTGCTTTTTTCTGTCACTCATTGTCTTTGAGACCTTTCAGATACTCCATTATTAAACCTGGGAGAGCTCCGTGTCTTGCTTGCCGGACCGGCTTTAGTTTGATTCCTGTATTGATTGACATTTCAAGCGTTTGTCTCTGCTGACCTCTGTATCGATAGTCGGTTCATAGCATGTCTCTTGATCTCTGTATCGATTGTCCGGTTTACTGTCTCTTGATCTCTGTATAGCTTGTCGGTTTGGTCTGTCTCGAACTCTGTATTGATTGTCAGTTCACTGTCTGTCTGTTCACCTCTGAATGATTTGTCAGTCCACTGTCTGTCTGTTGGTCTCTGTACTGATTGTTAGTTTCAATATCTTTATCTCTGTACGGATTCTCGGTTCACCGTCTTACTGTCGATATCTGTTCTGATTGTCAATTCGTTATCGTCTGTCTGTTGATATCTTGATTGATCGTCGGTCCGCTGTTTCTCTATAGATTTTGCACCTGAGCGTTAGCTCTCTCTCTCTCTCTCTCTCCTCTCTCTCCTCTCTATCTCTCTCTTTCTCTCTCTCTCTCCGCTCTCTCTCTCTCTCTCGCTCCCTCCTCTCCTCTCTCTCTCTCTCTCTCTCTATCTCATGGTTCTTTGAATTCTGAGTTCTGAGCTCT
>JADBJO010000336.1:700000-712500 GCA_016801955.1 Conus betulinus | reverse complement strand
CCACACAGCATGAATAATTAGTTATCCTCATAAATTAGCATTATTAGTACATTGAAAGATACACTTTTGTTGTCGTTTCTCTTTTTTTCTCTTTATGTGTGCACTGCCCCTCACATTGTTATAGGCCGGAGGCCTGCAACATTCAGATTGTGTTCAATTATGTTGTTCAGTTGTGTTCTCTCTCTCTCTCTCTCTCTCTCTCTCTCTCTCTCTCTCTCTCTCTCTCTCTCTCTCTCCTCTCTCTCTGTTCTCACTGGAATGACTCAATTTTTTTTATCTATATGACATACTCCCACCCCACACCCACCCCCCACCCATGGTGACTGGGCTATCATCATTCTTTTTTTTTCTATTAAAGTAATTTATTTTTTGTGCTTTATTTTTTCATTTTTTCCTGGTGTTTTAAAATCGATTGTCTTGCATCTCCTTGGTGTTTTTTGTTTGTCAGATTATTCTAAACATGCTCTTTCCCAACCCCACCCTCGCCTCTCTCTCCCCCTCCCTCCCTCCCTCCCTCCCTTCCGCTCTCTTTCTCTCTCTCTCTCTCTCTCTCTCTCTCTCTCTCTCTCTCTCTCTCTCTCATTTTACTTTTTCTTTTTGATTTTTTTGTTCTGTATCTTCTTTTAGTTCTAGCCACTTTTTGCGTGCTTCTTTTGTTGCCTTATCTTATTTTGCACTGTTGACCCTACTCAGGGCGAGGACTGGATGTTAAAAAAAAAAAAATCAGTTCTTATCTACTATCCTCGTACATCAAGAATTTTGTCTTGTCTTGTCTTTTCTCTCTGTATCAATACAAAATTGATCAACAAAAAGTGAACTAACAAAAATGACAAAATCCAACCCCCCGAACCTTCCCGCCCCGCCAATTTCCTTCCCACCCCCACCCCCCCTCCACACCACCCGCGCTCCTCCGACCCTTGATCCCGAATCATTGACTCTCTCTCCCCCCCCCCCCCCCCCCCCCCCCCCCCCAGCCCTCCATCGTTCTCTTGGAGGAATACGGGGATCTGATTGTGTCATAGTGTGGGATTGCGTCATCTGGGGCTGGAACAAGCCACGCTGTTGTTCCCACGCGCCAGACAGGAACGGATGCTATTTGCTAAGCGCCACGCAAACAATTATTCTCAGACGTTTTTCTGAACGGCATGCGCCAGCAGACACACAAGACGCTTCTTTGATACAGGGAGATCGATATGATCACGGCGAATTTTCTTTTTTTTTTTTTTTTTTTTAGCACAAATTTAAATGGAGAGAGAGAGAGAGAGAGAGAGAGAGAGAGAGAGAGAGAGAGAGAGAGAGAGAGAGAGAGAACTGTTATATTTCGGATTTCCCGACCATAGAAATGAGTGATCAGGTTGTTTGTGCAAAATACAAGTATTTGCGCGCAAACACAAAACACACACACACACACACACACACACACACACACACACACACACACACACACACACACACACAGAGAAAGAGACAGACAGACAGACAGCAGACAAACAGACAGACAGCGAGCTGCTTAAATGTCAGTGTTTCAACCATGGAAATGATTAATCGGGTTGTTGTGCAAAAACATTAGTATTTGCACGGGTGTAGCTTGCATTTGCGCATTTGATGTTTTCTCTTGGACCAGATTAAGAGGTGGGATTGGGGGGCTACACCAGAGCAGTTGGAGATTAAAGATAATACAAAAATGTGAACATTCATGGGTTTCAGTAAATCTTTGCTGCAACGGATTCACTTCTAATTTCAGATACTCCGACTTTCAGCAAAACTGACACTTTTCTCTTACAGAAGAAACTGTTTTATGTCGATCATACATATGCCAGTCTTTTCGCATCCTCTTTTGTCTTATAAAAGACGAAGAAGTTCCGTGGTGCATTCAATGGCTCACTATAAAACGTGTTCTTACAGAAGGTCGGGACCTGCATGATGACAGATACGAAGACTTGCAGCAGACTGTTACTACGGAAACCTTGTTCGTAGATATTCCACCACATGTTGATTTCTGAGTTACAGGAACAGAGAAAGATTGTTCATCTGCTCTAAGATTTTATGACAGAGAAACTGAGAAGCACTCTTTTTTCGAGTTTCAAAAACTCTCTCTCTCTCTCTCTCTCTCTCTCTCTCTCTCTCTCTCTCTCTCTCTCTCTCTCTCTCTTCTTATTTTTTTTCTCATAAAAACAATTCTGTGTAAAGATTGACACTGACTTGGGAAAACCCTGGTATTCCCCCCCCCCCTCTCTCTCTCTCTCTCTCTCTCTCTCTCTCTCTCTCTCTCTCTGTCTCTTTTCATAAAAAGCATTTCTACTGTTTAAAGTATTGACACTGATTTGGGAAAGCCGTGGTATGACCTCTCTCTCTCTCTCTCTCTCTCTCTCTCTCTCTCTCTCTCTCTCTCTCTCTCTCTCTCTCTCTCTCTCTCTCTCTCCTCCGCCCCGCGCGACAGCGGAGCTATAAACAGTAATTGAATTGAACAGAATTCTGTAGCATCATGCCGACCCTGGCGGTCATCATTCAGTGATTCTGTATTTAAATTCTCTGACAAACATTGCAGCGTCAGTAACACGCTGTGCCTCTGAAACCACACTGAACTTTGTGTGTGTGTGTGTGTTTTTTTTTAAACTCTTAGACTGGCTGCTGATGCGGTTCACCCGGCATAAAAAAAAAATACATATATACATAGATGTAAGGGCGTTGGGAAGAAGAAGGTCCTAGCTTCCCACCTGATGGGTGTGATAGTTTGGAACAGTCTGCCGAATACCGCATTGACTTCCCTTTGTTGTGCAAGCACTTCTTGTGTCCTCCCTGTCACCTCAAACTGTTTTGAAGGCCCATGGTCTCATTTCCTGAACCACCTGAAAATCTGATCTGAACCGTCCTGAACCTAAAGCCTGTCTGTACTCTAGTGATCTCAAGATAGTTCACGCCGGTTTTTTTTTCTCCGGTTATTGTTGGCATTTAAGGCACTAAGGTCGACAGTTTATATTATCGATATTATATTATTATAGTGAATATTTATATAGCGCCTATTCTCGGCTAGGGACCAAGCTTTAAGCGCTTTACAATCCACACTCGTTTACACAATTGCTGCCTACCTGGGTAGTGCCGGCTGAAGAGCTGCCAGCTGGCGCTTCATTCAGTCGTTTCACGTATCATCCAGCCAATATCATTCAATATCGTTCACTCAATTTCCTTATTTCTTCATTCTTTCCATTTCTTACGCAGGGTGCATGCATAACGTGTCATCCATACCAACGGCCAAACTGGCCTTCTCTTTCCGAAAGTTGGTGATGGGATTTTAACGTGTGTGCAAGATGTTATGCGTGCATTCACACACGGTCCATCTCTCCTCTCTCTCATTCTTCCTCGTCTCTCCATCTCCTTTTCTCTCCTCGCCCTCTGATCCTCTCCGTCGCCTCTCTCGCTCCTCTCTCTCCATGCTCTCCATCTCTCTCCTCCCCCTCCTCTCTTCCTCTCTCCCTCTCTTCTCCCGCTCTCTCCTCTCTCCCTCTCTCTCCTCCCCCCTCTCTCTCAATCTCTCCTTCCTCTCTCCGCTCCCATACTCTCTATTCTCTCCTCCTCTTCTCCATCTCTCCTCTCTCTCTCCTCTCTCCATCTCCTCCTAATCTCTCTCCCCCTCCTCCCCCCATCTCTCTCGCATCTTCTACATCTCTCTCCGTCTATTCTCTCCTCCCTCCTCTCTCCTCCGATCCCTCTCGCCTCCCTCTCCCTCCCTCTCCAATCCGCTCCATCTCTCTCCTCCTCCTCTCTCATCTCCGTCCATCTCTCCTCTCCTCTCCTCCCTCTCATCCTCTCCCTCTCCTCTCCCTCATCTCTCTCACGCCCCGTCGAGATCATCTCTCTCTCATCCATCTCCTCATCTCTCTCTCTCTGCTCTCTCGTCTCTCTCTCCTCTCTCTCCGCTCTCTCCAGCCTCCCCTCTCTCTCTCCCTCTTAGAAATCAGTCCTCTCTCCTTCTCCCTCTTCCTCTCGCCAACCTCCTCTCCTCCATACCTCTCCTCCATCATCTCTCTCCTCTCTCTGTCTTCCTCGGCTCTCTCGTCGCTCCCTCTCTCTCATCGTCTCTCCTCCTCTCCTCTCTCCTCTTCACCTCTCTCCCTACCTTTCCTCTCCTCTCTCTCTCCCTCCCCTCTCCTCTCTCTCCTCTCTCCCCCTCTCTCTCTCCCTCCCTCTCCCGTCTCTCCCTCCTCTCCATCCTCCTCTCCTCCTCCACTCCTCCCCTCTTCTCACCTCCTCTCTCTCTCTTCCTCTCTCTCTCTCTTCCCTCTCCTCCTCTCTCCCTCCCTCTCCCGGACTCTCTCCTCCTCTCGTCTCCTCTTCCACACCGCTGGCTCACCGGGTCTCTCCTCTCGTCTCTCTCCTCCTCCTCCCACTCTCTTCACTCTCCAAATCCCCCTCTCCCTCTCTCCTCTCTCTCTCCTCTCTCTCTCCCTCTCTCTCCCTCCTCTCTCTCACCATCTCTCCTCTTACCCCATCCTCTCCCCCTACGTCCTATCTCGTCTCTCACCATCTGCGCTCCGTCATCTCGTTTCTCCCTCTCCGCCCCTCCCTCTCTCTCATCCTCCTACTCGCTCTCTCCTCCTCTAATTCCTCCTCGCGGCTCTCTCTCCCTCTCTCGCATCTCACCCCCCGTCCTCGTCTCGTCTAATCCATCTCCTCCCCTCCCACCCCTCTCATCTCTCCCACTCCCGCCTCGTCTCTACTCTCCTTACCTTCTCTCTCCTGCCTCCCCCCTCCATCTCCCACTCTCTCTCCTCTCTCCTCTCGTCTTACTGGATCTCTATCTCCTCTCCCCTCCTCGCTCTCTTCTCTCCCTCTCCTCTCTCCCAGTTTCTCTCACTCTCATCTTCTCTCCTCTCTTCCTCCATAATCTCTCCTCATCCTCCATCTCTCTCCCCCCTCTCCCCACTCTCCTCCCATCTCTTCCTCTCATCCCTCATCATCTCTCTCCCTCCTCTTCTCTCCTCCTCCTCTCCTCTCCTCCTCTCCCCTCTACCCAATGCTCTCCTCTCCTGTCCATCAATCTCCTCTCTCATCTCATCTCTTCCTCCCCTCTCTAATCTCCTCTCTCCAACTCTCTCCCTCTCCGCTCCCTCCCTCCTCCTCAATCTCTCCCCCCATCTCCTCTCCCTCCTCCACCTCCTCTTCTCTCCCATCTCTCTCTATCTCATCTCTCCTCTCTCCTCTCTCCCTCTCCATCTCTCCTCCTGCTCTCTCATCTCTCCTCTCCCTCTCGCTCTCTCCCATCTCTCCCTCTCATCTCCACCTCCTCTCTCTCCTCCTCTCACATCTCTTCTCTCTCTCTCCTCCTCTCTCTCCCTCTCTCCCTCTCATCTCCTCTGGTCTCCCTCCTCCTCCGTCTCTCCTACTCATCCTCTCTCCTCTCCTCCTCTCTCATCTCCAGCTCTCAGCTCTCGTCTCTCTCCTCTCCTCTACTTCTCCTCGCTCATCTCTCCCCTCTGGCTTCTCGATCCCTCTCTCCCCTCACGCTCCTCATCTCTATCTTCTCTCTCTTCATCCTCTCTCTCCTCCTCTCCCACTCCCCTCTCTCTCTCTCTCTCTCGCATCCTCCCCCCTCTCTCCTCTCATCTCCATCGACTCTCTCTCTCTCGTCTCCTCCTCCCGCTCCCTCTCGTCCTCTCCGCTCCTCCTCTCTCCTCTCCCCTATCTCTCTCTCCTCTCTTCCTCATTTCGTCTCTCTCCTCCCCTCCATCATCGCCTCTCACCATCCTCCCCTCTCCCTCATCTCTCCCTCCTCTTCTCTCTTCCACTCCCTATATCCTCTCTCGCTCCATCCTCTCCCATCTCTCTCATCTCTCCTCATCTCTTCCAATCCCCTCCCTCTCTCTCATCTCATCTCTTCTCCTCCCATCTCTCTCTCCTCTCCTCCTCCTCACATCCATCTCTCTCGCCCCCTCTCCTCACTCTCTCCTCTCCTCTCCCATCTCTCTCTCTCTTATCTCTCTCCCTCTCTCTCTCTCTCCTCTCCCTCCTCTCTTCTCCTCCCCTCCGCATCATCCTCTCTCCTCTCTCTCCATCTCTCCTCCTCTCGTCCATCTCTCGTCCTCCTCCATCTCTCACACCTATCTCTCCTCCTCCCCTCCTCTCCCTCCTCTCCACGTCTCCTCCATCTCTCCTCTCCCCCTCCCCGCTCTCTCTCTCTCCTCTCTCTGCTTCTCTCTTCTCCTCTCTCCTCCCTCTCTCTCTCTCATCTCTTCCCTTCCTCGCTCTCCCGTCTCTCCTCTCCTCTCTACTCCCTCTCCTCCTCCCTTCCATCTATCTCGGATCAATCCTCTCCTCCCTCCTTCCATCTCCTTCTCTCCATCATCTCTCTCTCTCCCTCTCTCTCCTATCTCTCTCCCATATCTCTCTCTCACTCCTCTCTCTCTCCCTCTCCCTCCCCTCCTCTACTCCCTGTGGTTCTGGGACGCTCCTCTCTCAATCTCTCCTCGGACTCTCTTCTCTCCTCTCCCTACTCTCTCGCTCTCCCCCTCATCTCTCTCATCGCCTCTCTCCCATCCTCTCTCTCCCTCCCTCTCTCCTCTCATCTCTCCTCCTCGGCTCCTCTCTCTCTCTCTTCTCCTCCATCTCATCGCTCCAGAATCTCTCTCTCTCTCTCTCGTCCTCCTCCCTCATCTCTCTTCTCCCCCACTCTCTCTCTCTCTCTCATCATGCCTCTCCCTCATCCTCTCCTCCATCTCTCCTCTCGGGGGTGTCTCTCTCTCGCTCATCCTCCCATCTCTCTCTCGCCACTCTCTCCTCACTCTCTCTCCCCTCCTCTCCTCTCTCCTCCTCTCCCCTCCCCTCTCCTCATCTCCTCTCTCGCTCTCAATCCTCTCTCGCCCTCTCCTCTCTCCTCCTCCTCCCTCTCTCATCTCCTCTCCTCTCTCACCCTTTATCTCCTCTCCTCAATCTCTCTCTCTTCTCTCCGTCTATCCATCTCTCCTCTTCCTCGGTGGGTCTCTCCTCCTCTCCGATGGGTCTTGGTGTCGTCGTCGCCTGCTGTGGGGGCCGCTCCTCTCCTCTCCCTCATCCTCTCTATCCTCTCTTATCTCTATCTCTCTCTCATATCCTCTCTCCTCTCTCTCCCTCCTCTCCCTCCTCACTATTCTCTCTCTCTCCCTCTTCCTCCTTCTCAACCACTCTCTCATCTCTCCCCTCTCTCGTCTCTCTCTCCCTCTCCTCCCCTCCTCTCACTCTCGTCCTATCCCTCTCTCCTCACTCTCTCTCTCTCCCTATCTCTCATCCTCTCTCTCCATCTCTCTCTCCATCTCTCTCCATCTCTCCCCTCTCTCTCTTCTCACCCCTTCTCGCTCATCTCCTCCCCCTCTCCTCCCTGCCCAGATCACTCCTCATCTCTCTCCCACCTCTCTCTCTCATCTCTCCATCTCTCTCTCCCCAACTCTCTAATCCTCGATCTCTCCTCTCCCTCTCTCCAATCATCTCTCGCCTGCCTCTCGCTCTCCTCTCTCTCCCCTAATCCTCTCCCCCCTCTCCCCACCTCTCCTCTCTCCTTCTCCTCAAATCTATGCCTCTCTCATCTCTCCTCCCTCTCCATCTCTCTCATGCTCCCATTCTCTCCCCTCTCAGCTCATCCTATCTCTCCCTTCTCCTCTCTCTCGTCTCCCTCTCTCAATCTCTCTTCCGTCCCATCTCTCTCTCATGCTCTCCTCCATCTCTCTCCCCAATCTCGGTTCTCTCAATTCTCTCCCTCTCTCGTCCCCCTCTCCTCTCCATCCTCTCTCGCATCGTCTCTCCTCTCTCTCTCCATCTCCTCATTCCTCTCCTCTCACCTCTCTCTCTCTCCAGCTCTCCTCCATCTCTCTCTCTCTCTCTCTCGTTCATCTCTCCTCTCATGCTCTCTCTCTCTTCTCTATCTCTCTCGCTCTTCTCTCCCACTCCTTCTCTTCTCTCTCCTCATCTCTCTCCTCGTCTCCCGACTCTCTCTCTCATTCTCTCGTCCCCCTCTCGCTCTCTGCTCCTCCTCTCTCCTCTCTATCTCTCCTCTCTCCTACATCTCTCTCTCTCCCGTTGCCTCTCTCTCCATCTCTCTCCCTCACTCTCACATCTCTCTCTCTCTCTCTCTCTTCCTCCTTCTCATAGCTCTCTCACTCTCCCCTCTCTCTCTCTCATCTCTTCTCTCGCTCATCATCTCTCTCTTCATCTCTCTCTATCTCTCTCTCTCTCTCTCCCTCGTCATCATCTCTCTCTCGACTCTCTCCCATCTCTTCTCTACCATCTCTCTCTTCCGTCCTCTCCGTCCGCCTCTCGCTCCCCTATCTCTATCTCTCCTCTCTTCTCTCTCTCTCCTCAATCTCTCATCTCTTTTCTCCTCTCAAGCTCTCTCAATCTCTCTCACCCTCCTCCCTCCGCTCTCTCTCTCCAATACTCTCCTCCCCCATCTCTCTCCATCCCTCTTCTCACTCTCTCCTCTCTCTCCTCTCCCCTCTTCCTCTCTTCCATCTCCTCTCTCTCTCGCCTCTCCATCGTCTCCTCCTCCTCTCTCCCTCTAATCTCATCGCTCATCTTCCTCCCCTCTCTGCTCTCCCTCAACATTGTCTGATATCATCTCTCTCCTCTCACTCTCTTCTCTCACTCTCCTTCTCTCTCTCTCCCTCCCTCACATCTCATCTCTCCTTCTCTCTCTCTCTCTCCTCTCCCTCCTCTCTCTCCTCTCCCTCTCCTGCTCTCTCGCTCCTTCTCTCAATCTCCTCCTCTCTCCCTCTCTCATCTCCTCTCCTATCTCTTTCTCTCTCCCCTCCCACGTCTTCCTCTCCTCTCGTTCTCTCTCCCTCTCCTCCGCTTCCTCCTCCTCTCCCATCTCCTCCCTCTCGCCCTCTCTCACTCTCATCTCTCTCTCTCTCCTCAATCTTCTCCTTTCTCCTCTCTCCCTCTTCTCTCCTCCATCTCTCTTCTCTCCCCTCCATCTCTATCTCTCTCTCCTCTCCCCACCTCTCCTCCCTCTCTCCTCTCCTCTTCATCCTCTCCCTTCGTTCATCGTCTCTCTCCCTCCCATCTCCTCTCTCCGTTCTCTCTCTCTCCCCATCTCTCCTCTCTCTCTCCATCTCTCCTTCTCCTCTCGTCTCTCCCCTCGCCCCTCTCATCTCCTATCATCTCCTCCTCTTCCTCTCCTCACTCTCCCCTCTCCCTCTCCCTCCGGCCACATCTCTCCTCTCCCCTTTTCCTCTCTCTTCACTCATTCTCTCCCTCACTGCCTCCTCCCGTCCTCTTCTCATGGCATCTCACATCCTCATCTCTCTCTCCTCTCCCGTCCTCCAAAGATCATCTCTCTCTCCTCTGCCCTCTGGGCTCTCCTCTCCTCTCTCTTTTCTCGGTCTCCTCTCTCGCCTCCCGTCGTCCTCTCATCCTCACCCTGAACCACCTTCCTACAGAGAGTCCTGTGATTGACCAGCTGCTCTTCTTCCATGGTCTGACTTGTTCAAGATCCCATCACCCATCACCTATCACCTCTCCCTGAGTATTGAAGACCATTGAGGTGCCACAGAAGACTTTGCAATCAGCTTCCTCCACTCTTCCATGTTCTCAGACGCTCTCAGGCAGTTGCTGAATGTGAGGCCAGTCCATTCACTGACGTTGTCTTCCCATCTCTTCCTTTCTGTCTTCCTCTCCCTCTGCCTCCTCGCCCTGTTCCGTGTAGAATGGTTGAGGCCAGTTGTGTTGATTTTGATACATGACCATACCATCTCATACTCCTTTTTCACTGTGTGACATGCCAAGGACCTTGCTGAAGCATCTCATCTCTAATGCTTCATACCTTCTCTCAAGTTCAACTGTCAGAGTTCAAGATATGCCACTCTTTTCTCTGTGAAATTGACAGCCCTGGAAAAAGGGTATGTATGGCTGGGCAATAACATTTTTTTAAGCTGTAAATTACCAACATGGCGGAGGACAAAACTCTACAGCAGGGTCCATAAAGACCTGAGGCGTGTGCTTTTCGTTCGATCAAGCTTTTTGCAGTAAAAGATATCTGTATCCGCCCAGTGTATAGTGCTAGGAATGTGCTGTGCTTTTAGATGTGCAATGTAAAGTCGAGTTTGACCTAGAAATGTAGCATAGCTCGGCTGTGTCAAAATGAAAAAAACACACCCCGACTTTCTAACCCTCCTTCCTCCTTCCCCACTGTAACCCTTCCCCCACCTCATGCCCGAACACCTCTACCCCTCCCCCAACATCCAGCCTTCTCTCGGCCTTGTCTCAATTCATGGTTGTTCAATTATACATCTGCTCTCGCCCAGGCCCGTTCCATCTGATCAATTCATGGTTGTTCAATTATACATCTGCTCTCGCCCCAGGCCGTTCCATCTGATCCCAGTGCCGCTGTCTAGTCCCATTGTTCTGGTTGGTTGTCCGTATCGCGTCGTTGCGTTTCAGTGTGAGAGGTCTCTTTTGTTAGCCGGGTTGTCTTTGCAGTCGGGTGGCTTTCAACGCCCTTTATGTTGTTGTTCCATTGAAGGATGGGCTCGAAATGTCGGACAAAGTATTTGTGGTGCGATGTCTTCGTTGTCTGTAAATCCATTCTACAGGGATGAAGTGGTCGACACGTTGATGGTTGGACTGGATCAAGATTCAAAGAGAGATTTCAGATTGACCCTTGCTCATGCCATGTAGGAGACAAGACTGTCAACCTGTTCCGGCTCACTGAGCGCATTTAGTAAAGTGAGTGATGAAATAAACAAATCAAAGAAACGAGTAGGCACTCAAGACAATGATCTAGACATACTCTCCATGCTCGATGAACGCAGTTACACGGAGCAGCATTTGTTCTTGTTCTGCGTTTGGGGGATGATAATAACATATTACAAAAAGTAAAGACAAATAAGGTGTTTTTCTATACAATGAGTAGAAGCGTGTCTTTCACGATGTATTGTATTTCAAACATTCAAAGGTAAGCATAGGTGATCTCTTGTTGTTGTCTGTCCTTGGCAGGCGAAGATGACCACGACTTGTGCTGTCACTGGGTGGTGGTGTGTCTATGAAGACGGCTGATCATGCCGACCGTCGCACTGAATAGTCTACTGCAGTGAACAGGGCCAATGTGAAGTCAGTTCGCTGCTCTACGGATTTGAGATATGGCGGACAACACAGACGATGCAACAAAAGATTCAGACATTCTTCAACATCTGTCTGAGGCGCATCTACACAATCCGATGGCAGGAGAAGATCCGAAACGAAGATCTGTGGGAGCGTGCGGGACAGGAACCAGTGGCCAAGCAGATACTGCGAAGGAAATGGGGCTGGATCGGACACACCCTCAGGAAGCCAGCGTCCAGCACCACACGCCAAGCCCTGACCTGAAACCCGCAGGGAAGGAGGAAGAGAGGTCGGCCTCGCGACAGCTGGAGGCGAGACACTGAGGCGGAGCTGAAACAACAAGGGACCAACTGGACTGGAATGACCAGAACAGCCCAGAACAGAGTGCGATGGCGAAGGGTCGTCGATGGCCTATGCTCTTCCGGGAGCGATGGGCATGATGAATGAATGAATGAGAGTGAACAAGGAAGACTTGGAGATGAGCCAGGTTGAAGGGCGGTGTTTGCTCTGGTTTCCCCAAAGCTGACGTTTCTGCTCCAGTGCCTCCACTCCTCGTGTCAAAGTCTGTCACTGCGGGTTTGATCCTGGTGCGCCAGGTGGAGCCATCTTGTGCAGCTTCTTCCCAGGAGGCAGGGGCCATGCTACAGCGCCTCGGTGAGGCCTTCAGTGTGTCCTCGTACCCCTCCTTTTGCCCTCCATCGGAAAGCTTGCCTTCCAGCAGCCCGCCCATAGAACAGTCTCTTTGGGAGACGATTTTTATCCATACAGTGTATATGTCCTGCCCACCTGAATTGAGAACGTATTAGCATGAATGCTGTCCATGTGGGCCTTCTGAAGCACCTCTGTGTCTGGCACTCTGTCCTGCCACTTGATGTGCAGCAAGGTTCTGGGGCATCTCATGTGGAAAGAGTTCAGCTGCCTGGCATGTCGACTGTACACAGTCCAATCTCTTATGACTGTAATGTCATACTGCGTTCAGCCTGTCCTCTCTCGAATTACTCACCATTCCTGTCTGATGGCCCACATGGTTGAGCGCCGGACTCGTGATCCCGGTGATCAAGGATTGCGGGGTCGAATCTGGGACGGGCCATTTTGGTACAGGTGGATTTTTTTTTTTTTGTCTCTTGGAAGCAACATTAGTTTTGACTCTCGAAAAGTCCTTCGAATTAGAGTAGAAAGCGTGGTTTCATGTATAGGTTCCATGGACAACATCTTGCACACACACGCTTGAAATCCCATCACCAACTTTCGAAAGAGGATGATACTCTGGCCATTGGCAGGATGACAAGTGTACGCACAGCATGCACCTTCTGTGAAAAATGGAAAGAATGAGCGAAAACCTCGGTGACTGATACTGGGCTGCAGGGCACGGGACACAGTTGGCTATAGCGCCAGCAGGCAGCTCTTCAGTGTGAAGGAGGGCATGGACTGCA
>JADBJO010000336.1:665000-695000 GCA_016801955.1 Conus betulinus | reverse complement strand
ATAGTTTGTCTGGTAGGTCAATTTGCATACATGGTTCATGAAATATTTACCCCCAAATTACTACTTATCTGGATATACATTCTGAAAATGTGGTGTTTTGACCGGTCATTAATTAATTAATTAAAAATAGTACAGGGATAGTAAGGGTCGGTCGACCCAACATATCTATATATGATGACACGACCTGCCCTACAATTAAACCATTCTAAGGCATTCCTGCATCTTTGCTGGAACATATCACGTGCAAAACCGACTTGCAATTATTCAAATTTAGCCTAAACTGAACAGTAACTAACATTTTGTTTCGGTCAAACACGTCTATTTTACCTAACAATCAAATCCCATGGATACAATGCTGGCCAGAACTAATTATATCCCTTCAAAAAACATTGTTTTTTTTTGTTATGCGGCGGCAACCATGATGGAATCTCACACAGCAGTGTGTAATCCAGCCTGTGTCAACTGGTAGTGCGCACGGGGGTCTTGGTGACCTCGTTACCCGCCGCGCGGGATAAAAAGTGCAAAGTTGCGTTAACTGTGCCTGTTTTGCATCAAGCAAGCTTGCTGGCGACACAAGATGTGTAAAATGAAAAATTCTTTTTTTTCCCGTGCAAGAGCAGTCTCTCAAGTGAGTTTTATGCCCCTTCTTTTGGCTGTTTAAGCGCGGGGTTGGTTACTGTCAGCCCTTTTCTCACCATGCCACCACGAAAGAAACTTAGCACCTTTGACAAAACCAGGGCGATTGCGCGTGATACAAGATGGCATTGCAAAGGCTGAAGTGGCGCGACGACTTGGTGTGCATCATTCAGTTATTGTTAGACTGAATCAGCGTTTTAGGGCGACCAACAGCGTTGAAGAGAGGCCACGGTCAGGTCGGCCTAGGCAGACTACTCCCAGAGAAGATCGTTTCATCGAGAGGCAGGCCCTATTGCAGCGGGATACCACTTCCACCAGCATCCAAAGGCAGCTTCGTATGGCAAATAACACCATCCTCAGCCGTCAAGCCATACGAAACCGTCTTCACCACTTCGGCCTCAGATCACGTCGCCCCCAGCTGTTCGACCACGACTGCTAGCAGCCCATAGGCTGGCTCGCCGAGCTTTCTGCCATCGTCATGTGAGATGGGAACCAACAACAGTGGTCCCAGGTCCTCTTTTCAGATGAGTCGCGGTTTAGTCTTGAACACAATGACGGCCGAACTAGAGTTTGGGAGGTGTGTTGTGAACGTTACATTGATGCAGCTGTTCGCCAGACCAGGGCCTTTGGGGGAGGATCTGTTATGTATATGGGTGCCTTCTTCAGCCTCCACCACAAGACACCACTCTACCATATTGATGGAAACCTCACAGGCATCCGCTATCGGGATGAAATCCTGGCGCCTTTCGTTGTTCCGACCATGCAACGGATAGGACCCATGGCAGTCTTCCAACGACAATGCTCGGCCACATAGGGCCCGGGTGGCCGAAAACTTCATTGTGCAGGCCGGCATCAACAGGATGGATGATCTCCCGGCGTATAGTCCCGACCTCAATCCCATCGAGCATATGTGGGATGAGTTGGGGAGACGTGTGAAGGAGAACCATCCACCTCCCAGAGACCGCCAGGATCTCTTCCAAATGCTGCAACTGGAATGGCAGAGAATCCCTCAGAGGGTCATCAGAACACTGGTCAACTCGATGAGGAGTCGCTGCGTGGAATGTCTCGCCAATGGCGGTGGCCACACCCACTATTGAAATGATTTTGTGAACTGAACAGATTTTGCGAACTTTGATTTCGACCCATCCTCTGTTTAATTTGTCTGTAAATCAACAACCGTTCATTCGATCCCAATGAAATTCAATGTACGTTGGAACAAGATAATGAATTAAAATCTGTTCCCAATTTCAAAATCGTGGCTTTACTACCCCTAGGTTTAATAATGTGTATCTTAATCATCATTGGCAATTGTTATGATACTATTACTACAACTGATTCTCTCTGTTTTAACGCATAGAACACAAACATAGCAACGTCCCGTATAATTTCAGCATTATCATTTTCTACCAGGCTTTGTAATGTGATTGTATTGATATTTCTAACATGTTTGTAAATGTATTTATCTCTCAGATTCCTATAACAAGGGCAAACTGTTAAAAAGTGTAATTCAGTTTCCTCTACTGGGCAAAAGGGGCATGTTGTAATCGCTAAATTGTCTATATATTTCTTGTTTACATGCAAATCATTTGTTCCCAGACGTAGTGTAGTTAGCGCTTTCCTGAACTTGGCTATAGTAATTACGCTTAGGTATTCCTCGGTTTGATGTAGAGTTTTAAAGGAAAGATACGTTGAAAAGCGTTCGCTATTCTCTAACTTATCGTGCCAGTTCTGTTTGTAGCAGTCTATTATTCTTTGCTTTAGTAATAAAATGAATCTATATTCATCACCTACTCCTTCATTCGTCCAAAACTTCAGAAAAGCCGTACATATCTAGACAACGTTTTATCTCTAAAGCCCAGTTCTGAGGTTTGTTTATTTCTGTCTTCTCTCTCTTTTCATATGCTTGTTTTGGTATTCTGTCAGGTGACATTTTAATAAGTCTGAACCAGTATCGAATTGCTCTTATTGTGCTATCAATACTTATTGGGTATCTTCCCAACTCTCCATAAACTAAATTATTTGGTGTTTTCTTTCCTACTCCTAAATATTTTTTACATGCAAATAAATGAATATTTTCTATGGCTTTGTAGCTGATTAGTCCCCATGCTTCAGCTGAATACAAGAGTAAGGGCTTGACTTGTGTGTCAAACAATTTAAAATATATAGCTAAGTCCAAGTGTCCTAGACTGTACATTGTTTTCATTATTTCTATAATCTTACCTTTCGCCCTTCCCGCATATTCCGAAAGTGAAGTGTCAACAGAAAGTTTGGTTGTCAAGGTGAAGCCTAAATATTTGTAACTATTCACTACTTCAATTTCTTGGCCTTTGTAATACCATTTTTTCTGTTCTGCCTAGGTAGCCACCTTTTCTGAAGACCATTATTTTAGTTTTGTGTAGGTTAACTGTTAAACCTAAGGAGTCTGAAGCTTCTTGTAAATTTTTTATCTGATTTTGTAGGCCGGCTGGAGTTAAAGAAATTAGGGCTATGTCATCTGCAAATAATAAGGTAAAGATTTCCTCTGTTCCAGGTAGAAATTGTATCCTTGTCTTCCTTTCGTTGTAACATTGTTCGCTACTTCCGTTATTAATAAAGAGAAAATGAGAGGCGACAATAAGCAACCTTGTTTCACCCCAACCGGGCACTCAAAGAATTCCGTTAAGATCGCACCGTGTCTTACGCATGCTTGCACGTTCCTATAAATACCTTTCAACATGTTAAGCATTTTTGTTGATATTTTATGTTTACTTAGAATTGTCCACAGTTTGTCTCTTTGGACAGTATCGAAAGCTTTTTGGTAATCGATGAATGCTATGTATAGTTTACTCCTGCGTCTACCATATAAGCAGTTACTTATCATAGTTATTAATGTAAAAATATGATCTATCGTAGAGAACCCTTTCCTAAATCCTGCTTGTTCTCTGCTTATTTTGTTTTCCTCTTCGGCCAATTGTAAAGTCTGTTATTTAATATTGCTGTGAAAATTTTGCTTAATGTACACAATAGCGATATACCTCTGTAATTTTCTGGGTTCTGCATGTTGCCTTTCTTGTGTAATGGAACTATAACTGCTCGAGACCATTCTAAAGGGAAGTAACCGACTTGGAACAACTTATTGAATAATTTTACTAAGAATGGAATTATTTTATGCCCTATTGTTTTCAAAAATTCTGGAGGAATTTCGTCTAATCCTGATGCCCTGATTTCAATTTTCTTATAGCTGAACTTATTTCATCATCAGATATCTCTACATCTAAATCTTGGACAAAAACTTCTTCAATAACTTGCTGGGGTACTTCATGGTCATTATTTGACACATTTATTTGTGGATTTAGTATACTTTCAAAGTGTTCTTTCCATTGCAAAGTTGTGACAAGTGGTTGTTTTATTCTTTTTCTTTTACTGCCTTCCTCAGTGGTGGTGAGTCAACTGGCCGGCGAGTCACACAACATTATCCATGCATAAAAAGAAAGTGAATAAAATTCACTATCTTAAAACAAGAAGCTAAAAAGGATTTCACGTACAGGCAATCGTTCAAATGGAAGGGGAGCAAAGGGACGTTATAGTGTAAGGAAGAGGGGCTGAGTGACAGTGTGTAAAAACGTGCGCGCGTCACGCACATACGGGAGTGTGGGCGTAAATGAGTGTGTGTTGGTGTGTGTGTGTGAGTGAGTTTGTGTGTGTGTGTGTGTGTGTGTCAGTGTGTGTGTGTGTGTGTGTGTGTGTGTGTGTGTGTGTGTGTGTGTGTGTGTGTGTAGGGGGGGGGGGGGGGGGGGGGTTCGGGGGGGGGGGGGGGGTGGGGTGGCGAAGGTAAAAGGAGTCCAGAGGCGTAGAACATGAACAGTTATTGTAGTGCGTTGAGTCCGAAAGGATGGAGAGTTTTCATTTTCTTATCCAGAATTTTTCCCTACAAATTCTGTGCGTGTGGCTGTCTGAAAAAACTTTTTCTATCACCATGCATTTCATGTTGGCCAGGGTGTGGTTGGGCAGGTTGAAATGTTGCGTGACTAGAGTCCCGATGTTGTTCTTGATGTGAGATCTATGCAGATAGAAACGTTTTCTGAGTGAATTTTTTGTTTCACACCAATGTATTGAGAATTCTGACAGAGTTCGCAGAACATGAGATAAATGATGTTATTGGTTTGACAGTCAGTATGGTGTCTTAGAGTAAATTTTTCTTTGGTCTGGTGGCTAATGAAACTGGTGGATTCCAAGGCGTGCTCTCTACAAATAACACATTTGTTGGAACATTTGAAAAAAACCATTAGGGTCTTTAGGGATTTAATTTGATGGGGAGGGCTGAGGGCATAAGTAAGTCTTTAAGAGAACGGCTGTTTCTTTCTCCTAGGATGGGTGGGTGAGGTATGGCCTGTTTAAGTTTGTCACTGGTGAAAACTGTCTGATATAATTCTTTAAAAACCATTGACGCAGAGGGGGGTTGCTAGGGTTATGAGTGACAATAACGGGTGTTCTAGGGTTGGACAGCTTAGGTTTGTAAGTAAGAGTATCATGTCTGGGTGTCTTTTTTTTTGCCTTTTCAAGAGCAGTGCTTAGAGTTTGGGGTTTGTAGCCTCTTAGTCTGAGAAATTCGAACATCTGCTCTGAGCGGTTAATGAAATCTTCTGGTTTAGAACATATACGTCTGACTCTCAAAAACTGACTGTAGGGTAAATTCCTTTTGCAGTGGGGGGGGGGGGGGGGGGGGGGACTTGTAGACTTGTAGTGTAAATAAGCATGTGCATCAGTGGGTTTGGTGTACAAATCTGTTTTGGATAAACCATTCTCTAAGTATAATAGTACGTCAAGGAAAGGAAGTTGTTCAACAGAGGTATTGTGAGTGAATTTAATGGTGGGATGAACTGTATTGATATACGTCAGGAATGTTTGTAGGTCAGTCTGAGTCCCTGTCCAGAGTAGTAGCGTATGTCGTCTATAAACCTTTTCCAGAAGTGCTGAACAACAGGAACGGGGCTGTTAGAAAGAAGCTCTGTTTCAAACCTCCCCATAAACAGATTGGCCACAGAGGGAGCCATGGGAGTCCCCATGGCTGTTCCTGAAATTTGGTGATATATATGGTTTTCAAAGATAAAGTAATTCTTTTCCAAAACATGATTCATAATTTCTAGAAGTGTATCAGTGGGAGGTATGCTGGGGTCAGCTTTTTGATTCAAATAATATTCAACTGCATTATTCAGCTCATTCTGGGGTATGTTGGAATAAAGTCCCACTACGTCTATTGTTACCAAAATCAGGTTGGGAAGGGTCCCATATTTTAATTCCATTCTTCGACGGTGTTTAACAGATGAGTAGTGTCTTGGATGTAACTGGGAAGAGAAGCAACGATATCACGTAGCCAGTGGTCTACTAATGCTGAGAGTTTTTTCCGTAGGGCCCCCCACCCCTGAAACAATAGGTCTACCTGGGGGCTGCTGTAAGGACTTGTGAATCTTGGGAAGGTGATAGAATAGAGGGTGCGAACGGATTTCATGTCATTGATTGCCCATTTAGAGGTGTTGGTATCGATTACACCTGTATCTAGTAATTTATTGACAATATGATTGGAAGTTTTCGCTATCTGGGTGGTAGGGTCTTTGTCTACTACACAGTAATGGTCAGCATTATTTAAAAGTCTATAAGCTTCATTTATATAGTCATCTGTATTTTGCACAACGACTGTCCCACCCTTGTCTGCCATACTTATACGGATAGTTCTATTCATCACAAGCTGGCGGAGTTCTCTCACTGCTAAACGTTCACTAAAGGCCAGATTGTCAAATTTGGTTTGAGTGTTTTGAAGTTTTCAACACGGCTAAGTAAAGTATCACAAAATATATCCAGTTCTTTTTCCCTTCCTTTGGGTGGCAAGAATCCTGTAGGCTTGTAGAATTTCGGTGGGGGTTCAGAGTCTGAAGGGGTGTCGGGGTCATAGGTGTGTGTGTGCGCGCGCGCGCGTGCGTGCGTGTGGGGGGGAGGGGTGCGCGCGCGCGCGCCTGTGTGCAATAATTGCCCTCGAGTGGGAGAAGAGCAGACAACGAAAGGAAAATAGGGAGAAGAGGGGATGGAGGGGTATGGGAGGGGAAGGGAAGCGCGGTAAGGGAGGGAGGGGGGGGTGGTGTAATTTTCATATCAAACTTGTTTGGCGGCAATGAACGAATCTGTGCGGTGTGCACTATTCTGTGTTAGTGTGTTGCAAAATCCACCATCCGTGTCGGAGAAAATGCGACAAGTGCCAGCTCTGATAGAGCGTGTTGATGTTTCCGAAACTGGTTTGTTTCCAGCCAAAAATGCTGAAGTGCCTCATCAATTCACCCAGTTGTAGGTTTAAGTATTTCTGGGGATTCTTTTTTTTTTCCTCACACATTTCATAGTGCTTACTTACTTACCTAGGCCCATAGCTCAAGGGCGAGCATAGGCCATCGACAACACTCCGCCATCGCACTCGGTTCTGGGCTGCTCGCTGAATGCCTGTCCAATTGGTCCCCTGCCTCTTCATCTCTGCCTCAGTGTCCTCTCGGCTTTCACTGCCTGACGTCGTGAGTCTCCGGGATGGAGACCCTTCCTCTCCCAGGTGAATGTCTCGGTTTGATGTTGTCGATGCTTCTGTAGCTTTTTTTTTCTAGGAAGGGGTGTTAGCCCTACGCAAACCCGTCTTACTTCCGGGAGAGTTGGTCTACATTAGTCTGACCTCTTCAACCTGTCCAGCTAGGGTGGCCCTACCAGGAGCAACGCTCCCGCTGGCATAGCTCTCTGGGTCATAGAGGTACACAAGCTCCCACACCATGACAAGGAGTAGACCCGTGTGGAAGATTTCATAGCGCACAAGCAGCATAATGTTCGCTCCTGACTCCCAGACAGAGCTTCAACTACATTGATCTCACATTTCATACACACACTCTCGGCATGAATCCCACTCCAGACTCTCATATTCAAGACAGATTCTGACTCAATCTATCCTGTTGGAGCCCCCAGCATTGGCCGTTAGCTGGGACCAACCACTGTCAGTTCGTCATGGGGCACCCCCCCCCCACCCCCTGCAAAGTACTGCACTGCACTCGGTGGTGTGTGTTCAGTGCCTGGTCACAGCGCGTGTGTGTGGGGCCTGTTCACCCAAACAGTGGGTGTTCAGTGGGGCTGACTGACCCAAACAGCATAGCGTGTGTTCAGTGGGGCCTGGTCTGATCCAAACAGCATAGCGTGTGTTCAGTGGGGCCTGGTCTGACCCAAACAGCATAGCGTGTGCTCAGTGGGGCCTGGTCTGATCCAAACAGCGCACGATGGACCTCGCCTACTATTATTAAGCCTCCTATTATACTAATGAGAATAATTTCCGAGATGCAGAGCAAGCATGAGTGAGCGTCTCACTGTAGAAGACAGAAGTCAGCCCCCCACGTCTGTCCAGTGACAGTGCCTTGAACGTGTTGATAGTGACGACGTTCTCGGCAAACTCGCTATGGACACAGACGTAGTGAGGAAAATGGAAATGGTGCCAGAACAGAGCACATGGAACCACACAGCATGTCGAGACAATTTTTTCCTGTTTAATTTTTCTTTGTATTTTATTTTCTTTTTTTTTTTTTTATCAAACTGAAATCATGATTGATGTCCATAATGAAGATGAAGCTGTAGAGTTCCATTGTATTTGAGCGACTACATGACAAGGCGATACTCAGCTGCTTCCTCTTCTAATTCTATCCCAGCATCAACCAGGCTTGAGAGATACAGACACTTGTGATGCTGGTCTGGAAATCTGAGTCACACACACTGTCAGAGACCCATCCATGAAGTGGATGAAACACGAGCGCGTGCGTGAGTGCCAACGTTCTCATTTGAGCTGACAACAGCACGCTCATCTCTTGACGGGCAGTGGAACTGATGGTAACATCCCAGAAACAAATGGCTCTAATGAGAATCCAACACACCACCACACCTCCAGCTTTAAAGCACTCCAACACAGCGGCTGGCGGCTGTATTTGTTTGCGCTCCCATCAAAGCGACTGCAGAGTGGTTCTAGAACCAGCCACATTCCCGTCCAAATGTATTGCCCTCATGGTGTTCATTGTTGTGCTCACACAGCGGGTTGATTTGTCAGACCTACTAGGCTTTTGGTGTTGTTGTGTTTGTTTGTTTGTTTGTTTTGTTTTGTTTTTGTTTTTGTTTTTGTTTTGTTTTGTTTGATTGCTAGCATGTTGATTTGTCAAATTAGGAGGTTTTGTTCCTTTTTCCTCTCTCTCTCTCTCTCTCTCTCTCTCTCTCTCTCTCTCTCTCTCTCTCCTCTCTCTCTCTCTCTCTCTCTCTCTCTCTCTGTGTGTGTGTGTGTGTGCGTGCGTGCGTGCGTGCGTGCGTGCTTGCGTGTGTGTGCGTGCGTGCGTGAGTGCGTGCGTGCGTGCGTGCGTTCGTGTGTGCGTGCGTGCGTGCGTGCGTGCGTGCGTGTGTGTGTGTGTGTGTGTTTGTGTGTGTGTGTGTGTGTGTGTGTGTGTGTGTGTGTGTGTGTGTGTGTGTGTGTGTGTGATTTGTTAAAGTGTGGATTTGTCAGCCTTATGATTTCGGGTTTTCGTGCATGTTCTTTTTTTCCATGGGGGCTGTTTTCCTATCTCTGTTATGATGCATCGTAAACTCATTTTTTTTTTTTTCAAGGCATCCAATACTTAAAGATTAAAGAGAAATAGTGAGGGAAGGAGGAGAGCGAGAGGAGGAAGTGGAAGATGGGAGAGGGGAGAAGCTTCAATCCTCTACCCGTCTTCCACATGTCATGGTTTTCTCTTTGAGAAACGTTCTTTTTGGCTCTTTGTAACATTTGACTACATATGTGCGAGGTGAGAATGTACCACTGGCAGCATTGGGTTTTAGAGTGATGTGCCTTTGTTAACTTCACAATGGCTTGTGTGTGTGTGTGTGTGTGTGTGTGTGTGTGTGTGTGTGTGTGTGTGTGTGTGTGTGTGTGTGTGTGTGTGTGTGCAGGAGCATGCACGAGCGCAACGATATATATCTCTGCTTCGAAGACAATAAGCTTGCTGAAGGGTCATTTTGAGAAGCATTTATTATTCCCCATTCACCCACTCAAGCACATACTGTCAGTTAGACAGAATCATCTACACACTGCAGATATGAAGGCTTATCACCGCCCTATTTCTACAATCTGAGACATAAGAGCAAGCTTTGTTTATAATTCAATATTTCTTGCAGTCATTGCAACACCTAGCTGCTCTGTAAGTTGCTGGAATGGTGCTGGTATTTATCCTTGGAATTTATTGTTTTTTTGTAATTTAGTCCCTTGCGGATTCATTCCAAGAACTGGCCCTCAGCAATTGTGTTAAGAGGTTATCTTTTTATATTTTCTACTTTTCACACGAAAATGTAGCTTGTTTTGCTCTTTCATGATTTTCTTTTGCTTCTTTGGTGGCACCTTTGGTTGGTTTTTTGAAAAACTCAACAAACATACTACGGCATTGCACACCAGCCTTTTTCTGGTATAGCATTCTTCTTAAAACCGAAAAGGCAGAGGAGTCGGATTACCACTTTCCGCGGTCACTGAGGAGAAACAATCAGGTTTCGAAACATCGGTATCTGACCAGGAGTTACATGTTAGTGAGCTTCCTCTCCATTGGAGATGGTCTCCCGTTAGCTTCCTCTCCATTGGAGATGGTCTCTCGCTTCGGAGACTATAAGCTTGCTGAAGGTTCATTTTGAGAAACATTTACTATTCCCCATTTACCCACTCAAGCACATACTGTCAGTTAGGCAGAATCATCTACCACTGCAGATATGAAGGCTTATCACCCTCACACCCCCACCCCTATTTCTACAATCTGAGACATAAGAGCAAGCTTTGTTTATAATTCTGTATATATATATATATATATATATGAGTTTGTGCAGATGTGTGTGCATGCATGCATGTGTGTGTCTGTCTGTTTCGGTTCGTGTGTGTGTGCGTGCATCCTTGTGTGTGTGCGTGCGTACGGACGCGCTGGGATGGGGATGGGTGAGTGAAGTGGGGTAGGACGGGAGAGGAGGAGAAAGGGGATTAGGTAACAAAACGGTGTGAAACTAACGAAGCCGATGTAGACCTCTCCCCACCCCCTACCCGCTTTTCACTCTTATTTTCCTTTAATACGTAACACATACGTCATGGTCTTGGACTATTTCTAGCTCTGTTAAAAAGGGTTTTTTTTTTCTCATGTGCGTCTGTTTGTTGGTTTGTCTGACGTCAGCACGGTGACGCGAAAACCACTGAACCGGTTTGAGCGAAAATTGTTTGAGGGGTTGTTTGCAGCTCATGGACAAAGCCAGGAACATTTTGCTGAGGATCTGTGGCGGAGATCCAGGAGGGAACAAGATGCTGATCCAATATCAGCTCTCCAAAAGTTACAAAACGTACTGACCCAGTTATAACGAAATTAGGTGGAACAGTGGGATGTGATCCGCGTAAGGACCCATTAAAATTTTGTTGCGGATTTGTGGTGAGATTTTTACATAGGTCTGCGCTCTCCCTTTTGATTTTCATCTGGTTTTGCAAGTAGCTGTAACCCTCACCATGAAAAACACCCTCCAAAAGACGGATGTTTCGTGTTTGGGGGTGGCAAATAAGGACTATCAGTCCGTCATTCCCCTGACCACTGGGGTTGTTTGGGGGGAAGTTATGAGGCAGCCGCCGTTTCTCTCCAGGCTCTTCTGTTAGTGGCTGTCTTGAGGAGATCTGGCATGGTCATTTTGGTCCAGTCCTTTATATAGTCGGACCAGCTCTTTCTCTGCCGTCCTCGTCTGCGCCCCTCCTTCAATGGTACCCTGAAGGATGGTTTTGGAGTGGGTGTTGTGACGAATGATGTGGCCAAACCATGCCATCTTCCGTCGTTTGACGGTTGCCAGAACTGGTTTGTGGGGCCCAACTAGGTTAATGACCAGGTTCCGCACATAATCATTGGTCTTGTGTTCTTTGTATACAGATTGTAAGGCTTGTTTCAACTGATATTGTTTCCAGGTGAAGTATTGTCTTCTTCTTCTTCTGCATACGCAGGCTAATACTCCTGTGGACACTCCCCATATGGACAGACAAGTATCAATCCCATCTACCCAACAAAGGGGGTGGAATTTTATGTGTATGACCGTTTTTCATCCCGCCATTAACATACTCCATCTTCAGGGAACAGGTGAAGCATCCATTTCATAGGAGCCTACACATTTTAGAGCAGTAGGTATTTGGAGGAGTCAGACAGATGGGAACCACAGGAAACACCCGTGCTGCACGCTTGTTTTGGCACGAGATACTGTTGTGCAACTTCCATGTGACATTGGTCTAATTCATGGTTAGAGCTGGAGCGTGTGTGTGTGTGTGTGTGGGGGGGGGGGGGGAGGAGGGGGTGCGTGTGTGTGTGTGTGTGTGTGTGTGTGTGTGTGTGTGTGTGTGTGTGTACGTGCGTGCGTGCGTGCGTGCGTACGTGCGTGCGTGTGTGTGTGAGTGAGTGAGTGTGAGAGAGAGAGAGAGAGAGACAGTGTGTGTGTGTGTGTGGAGGGGGTGGGGGATGGGTATGTGTGTGTATGCGCGCTCGTGTGTGTGTGTGTGTGTGTGTGTGTGTGTGTGTGTGTGCGCGCGCGCGCGCGCACACACATGTGCTGGGATGGGGATGGCGAGTGAAGTGGGGTGCGACGGTAAGGCGAGAGTGGGGGGAAGGGATTAATAACAAAACGGCGTGAGACTTACGAAGCTGATCTGTCATTGCTGGCATGAGGGAAAAAAAAAGGCTCCCCTACCCCACCCCACCCCACCCCACCCCACCCCGTTTCACTCTACTGTCCATGAATATGCATCGGATATATCATGGCCTTGGGCCATTTTTAGCTCCGTCAAAGAGAATAATGTTCATGTGCCGTCTGTTGGTTGGTTTGTCTGACGTCAGCACGGTGACGCAAAAACCACTGAACCGCTTGGTGCGAAGTTTGTTGGAAGGGTTGTATGTAGCTCATGGACAAAGCCAGGAACATTTGCTGAGGATCTGTGGAGGAGATCCGGAGGGGGGGGGGGGAGAACTGGAGTTTTTATCCAATATCTGCTCTCCAAATTTACGCAAAAATTCCAGTTATAAAGAAATCCGGTGAGAAAAAAAAAAAAAAAAGATGGGTTGTGATCCTGTAAGAGCCCATTAACGAGACTTGGAGAATGACCAAGGCAATACAGCAAAAAATTCAGACCTTCATCAACACCTGTCTGAGGCGCATCTTCAAAATCAGATGGCCAGAGAAGATCAACAATGAAGATCTATGGAAGCAAGCAGGACAGGAACCAGTGGCCAAGCTGATTCTGCAGAGGAAGTGGGCTGGATTGGACACACTCTCAGGTAGCCAGCATCCAGCACCACACGCCAAGCCCTGACATGGAACCCGCAGGGGGGAAAAGAAGAGAGGCCGACCTCGCAGCAGCTGGAGGCGAGACACTGAGGCAGAGATAAAGAGGCAGGGGACGAACTGGACAGGCATTCAGCGAGCTGCCCAGAACCGATGGCGGAGTGTTGTCGATGGCCTATGCTCACTCTTGAGCTATGGGTCCAAGTAAGTACCTGTGTGTATGCCTCTGTGTGTGTGTGTGTGTGTGTGTGTGTGTGTGTGTGTGTTGCGCGCAAATACTTGTATTTTGCACAAACAACCTGATCACTCATTTCTATGGTCGGGAATCCGAAATAAAAACAGTTCTCTCTCTCCTCCATCTCTCTCTCTCTCTCTCTCTCTCTCTCTCTCTCCTCTCCTCTCTCTCTCTCTGTCTGTCTGTGTCTGTGTCTGTGTGTGTTTGCATCCACAGAAGAAAGGCATAGATCTGCTTGGATCTGTGAAGATGCAAATCTTCTCTATAGAACGTTCCTGTTCTCTCTCTCTCTCTCTCTCTCTCTCTCCTCTCTCTCTCTCTCTCTCCTCTCTCTCTCTCTCTCTCTCTCTCTCTCTCAGAGACTGTGCAGTAAGAGAGGATGTGCAGCGGGTGGCATTGCATGTGGGGGAAAACGATCTTCACAGACACTACTCTGTAGACACGCTACAGCAGGACTTTAGTCAGCTTCTGGGACAGGTGAAAAGAGTTTTTTTCCTGCTGCCAAAAAATTGCTGTCTCTGCCCTACTTCCTAGAAAACCTATTCCTTTGAAATTCATTAATTTGATGAATAAGGAACTGCATGTCCTATGTGCAGAAACAAGCGCATGTTTTTTGTTTGAAACAAATTTCGTTGACCAAAATCTTAGGATCGTTCAAAGCTATTTCACATCGGATGGTATTCACCTGTCTGCCAGTGGCTTATCGCTCTGGTTACGGCAAGTCATTCAGTTTCTGGCACTCCGTGTGAACCGGCCTCCACGGAATACGGGTAATGGGGCAAACCCAGAGCTGTTTTCAGGAACGGCCCATTGCAACAAACCATAACAGACTACAATCTTCAAAATTAAAAGAAAACCAAGTCAGCAGCCTGTCCCTGTTGAGTTCCGTCGGAGTGTGCAGCCCATGTACCCCCCCAGTCAGTAGGAAATCGTCCTGATTCCTATCCTACAAATTTACCCCCAGAGACGGTTCAACGTAGTTCAAACATCACTTGGACAATGCTCCTGAAAGTGTCCACCAGAAATCCAATTCCTCTTCTTCTAATGAAACCTTTTCCCACCATGCAATGCCACCTATGCCGTATTTTAACAGACATTATATCAATGCCGATGTTTCCGCCCATGTGGCCTTTCTCCCCCCTTCCCTCCTCTGCCTTTCAATCCTTGGACACAAATGCATCCTTATCTTCCCTCCCCCCTGCTTAACAGAAATTCCGGTATCTGGAATCCAGATGACAGCTTGCTGCCTCGCCTTTCAAGCGCAGGCCTGAGGCCTTGCCTACCCTTCCTCCCGCCCAAATTCACCCATCCCCTGCCGCTCAGCTCCACCCCCTCCCCCTCACCCCCCAGCCGTGTCTTCTTCCCCTCCTGCTTGCTCCGTCTCACCTCCACCTTCCCACCACGCGCTGACTCCTCCTCCCTACTCCCCCCCCCCCCCCCCCCCCCCCCCCCCCCCCCCCCCCCCCCCCCCAACCCCCCACCCGTCTTGTCTTGTTTCCCCCCTGTATTGCTTAGTTACTATGGATGACTGTACTATTGTGACCCGGGCAGCTTGAAAGCGACATTTGTCTTGGTTGGTCGTACTTTCCTGCATTGTTATCATACACATACTTGGATTGTCCTTTGAACTGAACCTCACTACCCTGCTTTTTGGATTTTGTGTGTTCTTGAATATTTTATAATTGCTGATTTTATATTTTTAATTGTTGTTGTAACAGTATATCTATTTTGTTTTATTGCATAGGACTTTGCTGTAGAATTAATACAATGGACCATTCTAATGTAATTAATACTGATACTGGATTACGCATTGGTCACCTAAATGTTTATCATCTGCCAAATAAGATTCATGATGTCTGTTTTCTTCTAAACGAATCCCCTTCTATTCATCTGCTTGCTCTTAGTGAAACTCGCCTTGACTCCCGTTTCACTGACACAGCTTTATCCATAACTAACTATAACTTTGTCCAACGCGATGCACATCACTCTAGTGAAACAGGACTTGGAATATACATTCATCAAAGCATCGCTCACTGTACAAAAGGCGGCGTGACCTTGAGCCTGATACTGTTGAATGCATGTGGCTGCAGGTAAAACCCTCCAATTCAGCCCCTCTTCTAGTTGGATATATGTATAGGAATCCCGCTGCCACCTTCCTCTGGTATGACAACTTTGTACGCATGATGGATGATGTATATAAGAGCTATCCAAATGTCATTCTTCTCGGTGATTTTAACATTGATCTGTTAAAACGGGCAGCCTGCCTGGGATGCGACCACCACACTGTTTAAATGATTACCGACCAGTTGCCCTCACATCTGTTGCAATGAAATGTCTTGAAAGAATTGTCCTCAGTTATGTTTTAAAAGATACTACACAGTACCAAGACCCGTTTCAGTTCGCATACCAACAGAACAGATCAACAGATGATGCCACACTCACACTTCTCCATCATGCTTTTTCACACCTCGAAAAACCTGCCTCCTTTGTACGCATTCCATCAGCATTCAACACCATACAACCACATCTGATGGCAAAGAAACTCATTAACATAAATGTGGGTAACAAGCTCATTCTTTGGATAATTGATTTTCTTACACAGAGGACACAGTCTGTTCGATATCAAAGTGTTGTTTCGTCTTCCAGAGTCATTTCAACTGGCGCACCCCAGGGTACTGTTTTATCACCAGTGCTTTTTACTCTGTACACAAATGATTGTTCAGGAAGTGATTCAACTTTGTACATTAAATATTCAGATGACTCAGCACTTGTAGATCTTTCCAACTCTGATTCTGTTTACTTCAAGGAGGTTCAAAGATTTGTTGACTGGTGCGATCATAACTATCTTGATCTGAATGTAACAAAAACGAAAGAAATGTTGATTGATTTTAGAAAGAATCCAAAAGCTGTACCACCCACTTTTTATCAAAGGTGCTGAAGTAGAACGTGTTGAATCATACAAATATTTAGGAACTTTTATAGATAATAAGCTGAATTTTTAAATCCCATGTTGAGTATGTCCACAAAAAATGTCAAACCAGATTATATTGTCTTCGCAAGCTGCGATCATTTCATGTGAATACTGACATTCTTCGGACATTTTATTCATGCTTCTTGGAATCTGTTCTAACTTTCTCATTTATGTGTTGGTATGGTGGGTTGACTGTGAAGAGCAGAAATGTGCTTGAGAAAGTGGTGAACGTGGGAGGAAAAATCGTTGGTGAGAGACAAAAAAGTCTGAGTGAGCTATATAGGTGCCGTGTTTAGTTGTAAAGCGAAGAAGATTACGTGTGACCAGACCCACGTCCTTGCAAATCAGTATGACCTTCTTCAGTCAGGACGAAGATATCGATCGGTTAAATGCAGAAGTGTCAGATTTAAACAAAGTTTTATTCCCCTGTCCATTGATTTCTTGAACCGAGAAGATGTTTAATTGAAATCCAAATTCCTCTATATGAATGTATGTCATATGTGAGAAAATGGGTAATGTGGCTAATTGTTTATTTGCTGTGAATGTGTGTGACCACAAATTAATTTCTCAAATTGAGATAATAAAGTTTACTTGACTTGACTTGACTTGACTCTTTGGCTTGCATCAGCTTATTCCTAATCCAACTAGAATCGCAAAGACATCTTCTACATTGCTGGATCATATCTACACGAACAACAAAGCCATGGTATCCAATATAACTGTGGGCAAACAAAAGCATAAGCGACCACTGTCTCATTTTGTGCACTTGGTCTTGTAAACTTCCAAAGCAACAGAATAAGGGCCACACAACCATTCAATATCGCAGCTTCAAAAAAATTTCAGTAAGGATGAATTTTTCCTCGACTTAAGCTTAGCTCCTTTCTACAGTGTACTCAATTACACAGATCCAAATGAAGCGTATAATACCTGGTATAATATCTTTCTTTCTCTCAATCGTTGATAAACATGCTCCACTTAGAAGAAAAAGGGTAAAACACAGAGTACTTCCCAGCTGGCTGACAAAAGACATTATTATAGAAATGGCACTAAGGGATGCACTTAAAACAGCAAAAAAAAAAGATGAATATAAAAAGCAGAGAAACAGAGTATCAGATCTAGTTAGAAAATCAAAATCTGAGCAGCATTTTAGGAAACTGATAAACGCAAACAGAGATATAGCATCATTATGGCGTGCTGTTAATGAAATAACTGACAAGTCAAAAAAGAAATCAGATAATACTGCGACTATGTGGTCTGCTAACACTTTCAACAATCATTTCCTTCAGTTAACCGAATCAGTACAGACGGCTGCCAATGTTACATTTTTTAATCGATATGAGACTCCAGCTGTTCTCCAATCGTTTTGCCAAGAACGATTAAATACAAGAGATTCATTTAGCATCCCCTTGCTTGCTATTAATGAAGTTGGTTCCTTAATTTCAAAACTTAAAAATAAAAAAAAAGCATGGGTCCAGATAACTTAAATGCTTCTATACTCAAGCTTGCTCTACCTTACATTGTTGATGCCCCTTACGTATGTTTATAATTTGTGCATTGATCAGAATGTCTTCCCATGCGGTCTAAAGGCTGCAAAAGTCATTCCCTTACCCAAATCAAGAGATCTCACTGATTTAAAACAATTTTAGACCAATATCTCTTTTATCCGTTGTATCGAAACCTATTGAGATGCATGTTCACAAACACCTAACTAAACACATGGAACATCACAAACTGTTCCACCCATTTCAGTCAGGCTTTCGTCGAAATCACTCATGCCACACGGCCTTAACACGTCTCTGTGTGGCTATCAGCCATCAACGAAAGAAAAACTCACTGGAACTGTTTTTTTCTCGATTTTAAGAAAGCCTTTGATCTTGTAGACCACAACATATTATTAAAAAAATTACTGCATATGTTCAAAATCCGGCAGTAGTCACCTTCTTTCAGTCATATCTTGAAAACAGGACCCAGCGTGTTTACTTAAACGGTACTTATTCTTCTGAAGGAATAGTGAGCTGTGGTGTTCCACAAGGCTCTGTCCTTGGGACCTCTTCTCTTCTGTATTTTCATAAATGACCTACCGATGCACATATCTCACAATGATGTCATCTGTGATCTGTTCGCTGACGATAGCTCTCTTCACTGTAGTGATACAAACATCATATCTGTACAAATATCGTTACAACAAAGTATAACGGATGTCTTGGAATGGTGCAACCAAAACCGAATGGTCCTTAATCCGCACAAAACAAAATGTATGGTCCTAACATCAAGACAGAAACATCAACAACGACAGCATCTTATGTTGAGCCTAAAAATGAGTGAAACCTTGATCGAGCAGGTTACCGAACATCGTGTCTTAGGCGTGATCATCGATGAGAATTTTAAATGGCAATCGCATATAAATCATGTTTGCAAACAGTTGGCTCGCAATTTGTTTTTACTCCATAAACTCAGTTATATGTGTGAGCCACACATCCGGAAATTATTTTTTTTGAAGCCCATTGCCTTTCTCACATCAACTATGCATCCACTGTCTGGAGTGGTGCCGGTGAAAATCACATGAAAAAGATCAACTCTATATGCATAGACGGGGAATTAAGCTGATTCTTCCCGACAAGTCTCTATCGACCACGAGCAAATTCGCAAAACTAATGATGTTACCACTGCAGAGCCAACTGACCTATAATAAGGCAGTACTAATGTTTAAAGTCCATGCAAACATGGCGCCAACATATCTTGCTGAATTTATTCAAATGGCAACAATGCGATATGATTCAATAATTACATTTTACCACGTGTCCGCATTGATTTTTTTCAAATCTAGTTTTGCATTTTTTTTGTCCCATCTGTGTGTGGAACTCTCTTCCTCCGTCTGCCAAAACATGTCAATCACTGCCGTCTTCAAAATCAGCAATACTTAAACATTTACTTGAACAATAAATCTAACCTTTTGACCAAGTCTCAACGCCCTACTTTTATGCTTGCCTCTGTATTAGCTAATGAAAATGTGTGTGAGAGTGAGTGTGTGTGCGTGTGTGTGTGTGTGTGTGTGTGTGTGTGTGTGCGTGTGTGTGTGCGTGCGTGCGTGTGCGTGCGTGTGTGTGTGTGTGTGTGTGTGTGTGTGTGTGTGTGTGTGTGTGTGTGTGTGCTGTGGCTGTGTGTGTGGTGTGCGGGAGTGCGCTTGCGTGCGTGTATGTGTGAGCGTGTGCGTGCATGCGAACGCGCACGCGTACGTGTCTGATTGTGTTTGTGTAATTTTTTTTTTTTCATCATTATTATTCTATTACTATTCTTATTGTTATTATTATAATGTTGCTATATTCTTCATTATTTCTGCCATTATTAATATGTGCAGTTTGCTTAGTTGAATGTTGTAGAATAGCAAGGACAGATTGGAAGAAAAATCTGCCTAAAATCTTCCTTGAGTAATAAAGAGCGTGCGCATAAATATGTGTTGGGGGTGAAAGAGAGAGGGGGGAAGAGAGAGAGGGTGTGAGTATTTCTATGAGTGTGTGTGTGTGTGCGCGCGCGCGTGTGTGTGTGTATGTATATGTGTGTGTGTGTGTGTGTGTGTGTGTGTGTGTGTGTGTGTGTGTGTGTGTGTGTGTGTGTGTGTGTGTGTGTGTGTGTGTGTGTGTGTGTGTAATGCGGGCGCATGTGTGAGTGTTGATGCGTGTGTGTGTCCATTCGTGCATGCGTGTTGGTGTGTGCCCTATTGCCTATGTGTCTCTTTTTGTTTGAGCGTGCGTGCGTGAAAAGAAGTCGTCGGGGAGGTGAGGTAGGGGTTGTTGGGAGGAGGATTTCAGGTGGGCGAAGGCGAAATACAGAGGAGGGAAATGAATTAGGAAACAAAGTGACCTGCGGTTAACGAAGCCAATCCATCAAACGTGACATGGAGATTAAGGCTTTTTTCCTCCCTTTTTTTTTTTTTTTTTTTTTTTTTTTCTTTTTTTCTTTCTTTCTTTTTTTCATCCTTTCATTTTCTTTTGTAGCTTGAGCTAAACAGGTTAGCCGATCAGCTGGTCGAAACAAGCCCTAACTTCAGACCGGGTGAACAGGCAGAGTAACCGACCCCCAACCCCCATCCCCCCTCCTCTTGTCACCCCCCCCCCCCCCCCCCCCCCCCCCCCCCCCCTCCCTCCCCCCCGAGGAAATTTCGGAAATCTATGTCAGGGGAAATAATTCCTCCGTGTTTGAACTATTCCCATTTCTCTGCCCTTCTCTCCTTCACACTGTGCCACTGGAATACTGACAGTCATCTAAAGATTCATGCTAGTGTGTATTTCAATGTCTGTAATTCGCAATGCCGAAGATTCACGTGTACGTTTTGTATTTGTGTATGGATGTATTTTGATCTCTGTGATTTGCAAAGTCGAAAATTCACTTATACGTTTTGCATTGTGTATTAAATAAGCATTCCTTTGCACTCTGTTGTGTGTGTGTGTGTGTGTGTGTGTGTGTGTGTGTGTGTGTGTGTGTGTGTTTTAAACTCGGACTCAATTCTGTACAGATTACAGCCAGATTGCTGAGTAATTTCGATTATGTGAAGTCCGAAATTAGTTTGTTTGAAACGGGACAAAGGAACCCGAAATAAGTTTAATATAAACAAGTATTTTTTTTTTTTTTTTTTTTTTTTAAAGGAGATTTGAAATATACGGATGGAAAACTACTGGAATTTGAAAAAAAAATGTACATAGAGACAATCACCACCACCACCACCACCACGGAGACTCGTTTGGACACTTGGCAGAAATCCATTTCAATCTCAGGAAAATCCGCTTCAGTTATCTATTGATCAATTAATTCATTCATTTCATTTATTTATTTATTTGCGTATTTGTTTATTTATTTCTTTTCAATTACATGATTTATCACAATGAAGTTAGCTGTTCATATAACTTGCTCGTGTTCCAGATTGTCACGTTTTATTGTATCGCATATGAAGTTCGTTGGTAATTTATTCACTTATACATCACATTATTTTACAGAAATATTGCACTGCATAGTAGCATTGTATTACACATAGTAGCATTGTATTGCACAGTAGTGCTCTACTGTACACGAAGCTTTGAACCTAGCTGTTGATTTATTCACCTACGTGTCACATTATTTCATGGTAGTGTTGCATCGCATATGAAGTGTGGAACTAGTTGCTGATTTATTCAGAACGCATTACATTATCTCTTACAGTAGTATTGTATCACGTGATGTTTTTTTTAATTATTTATTTATTTATAATCATGTGCGTGTGACGTAATGATCTTGAATTGATGCCTTGGTATGAAATCGGATTAACATTATCTGGTATTCACGTGTATTGCTCCGTAATGTGCTGCGTTGCACGTCACATTGAATTCTATTGATTGTGCATTATAAAAAAAAAATTAAAAAAATTAAAAAAATAAAAAAAACTTTGAAGGGAACTGACATAACAACGCTGGGCGGATGGGAGGGAGGGTCGGGAAAAGCGGTGATGTTACAGGGCTGGCTGGTAGGTGGGGAGGAGGGAGTGGTATGGAGATGGAGTGGAGGTGGAGGAGAAGGGGGAGGGGGACTTTAAGCTAAGGCTTCTCTCACACGAGAAGAATGGCACAACCAATCATAGACAGGCACTCAAGGTCTGACGAGCGTGTTGGGCTAATGCGTAGGTCAGACATCTGCTAAGTCGTAGCCACGAGACCCTCTTCTTAAATTCCCTCATTTTAATCATGACGTCATTTATCCATCAACTTTACATCATGCGCAGTGTGGTTTCAAAACTTAGCGGACGTGGTGTAGCGTATATGGACTAGTCCGCACGCAGTGACACCTCCTTGATGAAACTGAAACTGAAATGTTCTCACACGACAACGTTTGTATGTGGATTGCGCAGTCCAAACAGCCGCGAAGAGACTTACAGCGGGCGAGTTTTTCTAAGTCGGTTCGTCAAAAAGATGCAAAGATGAATAGGGAAGAGGATTCGTATCTCGCCTGGCTTTCCCCAATATTCGCCTTTATTTGTACAGATTATGAACCAGTTCGGGCGTGAGAACTTTTCTTTTCCTTCTTTTTTTCTTTCTTTCTTTCTTCTTTCTTTCTTTTTTCCGTGTTCCCGGCCATGCTAGATCTTCAGTTCGGTTAGTAAGGCGAAGTCTACAGTCCACCGCAGAGATCCCACAGGTCCTCACAGTTTCTCCTGGACCTCAAGTACACTGGGCCACGTCTGGGCGTCTCAAGGCTTCCAGGGAGGGGCAGGACTGTAAGAGGTGGGGGGAGTTTGGGAGCCTGTGCCACAAGGGCTCTGGTCAGTATGAGAGAGACTGAGACGTGAGAGATGGGAGAGGAGCTGGCAGTGTCCTGTTCGCAGCCTGAAGATGGTAACTTGAGCTGCTCTGTCGAGTTGGTGGATGCCGTCCTCTTCAGCCCCAATGTCCAGGCGATGGTGCCACGCTCTTCTGAAGTTGTTCCTCAGGATGGTTTTAGCTTCATTGTAGAACATTGGATGCCCTGTCTGTTCCTGCCTGCTGCCGATCTTGGTCAGACGGCCTGCCTCCTCATTCCCTTCAATGCCGCAGTGAGAAGGGATCCACTGGAGAACTGAAAAGCAGTTTTCTGTTGGAAGAGGCTGAGTTCTTCTCTGATGGGTTTGATTGTCAGCTCCCATTCTGGTGTCTGGAGGCTCTTCAGGATGGATTCACAGTCTGTCAGAGAGACTTTGTTGCTAGGGAGTCTGTCTTCATGGTTGAGAGGGTCTGGGCAGCCACGACCGATCAGACCAACAGGAAATGGTGAATGCCTTCATTGTGTGCAGCTTAACCCCAAACCAGCGAAGAACGAAGATACTGATCCCGTACCACTTACATCTTAAGTCCAAAACAGGTCACAGTGAAAATACCTGAGGCTGAATGTCACAGGTATGAAGAAAACTGTGCTGCATCGCCTATTGCCCGACTGGAGCGCGAAATGCTTCCAGGTCTTGGTTGCCTTTTTTTTCAAGCATTTCTTTATTGATCGATGATGTGTGTACATAAACAAAATTTACTCAACTGAAGCAGCAACAATCAATAGCTTATGATGTGCTCAGTGACGAAAAAAGGAATGCCTCTATCTTGTAGGCCTTCAATAGTGCGTCCTTCCCAATCAAGCAACTTTGAAAATCAGTCAATCTGGAACAATTTTTTTTTTACCGGTCTAAGTATTTGAAGCGGGCTTGTCCAGTTTTGAGAGGTGTAGTTACGAGTTTACCAGCATCGGTGTTTATTGGCCATGGTAGTGAATACAAGACCAGTACTTCATCAAACTGTAGCATGTCAGGAAATGGGTTTTAACAACAGAAGTTAAGTTTTTGATCTTCTGTAACCTTTTTTTCTAAGAGCACGTCAGGCAATGAGTTTTACAAAAGTTAACCATGTATTCTTTTCAAGAGTCCTTTTTGAAGAGCGCGTCTGGGGATGTAAGCAGGTGGGAAATAGCGAGTGCAAAAACAACAATTCAGATGGATCTGCTTACCGATCACAGAAAATGATGATCTGAATGCATGGGAAGGCGGTGAGGGGAGGGTAACTAGCTGAGAATGTTAAGAAATGATTTCCGTTTTGATACCTGGTGCTTGAGGACAGCATTCATCATACTAATATCGAAGATAAAGTGATTTTAAAAGGAATTTAAAGCAGATCCGCCACTTAACATAGACAAGTAAATTACAAAATAAAACACGACGCGTTTCGACGTCTTCGATCTTCTTCAGGAAAGGTAAACCACATTCAGGACAATATAAAACGAAGAACGAGCAATCATTTATCTTCTCAAATGCGGCGCAAGATGGGGCCTTGAATCATTCTCCATTTTGCGTTGTTTATCTTGCCTGAAGAAAAACCTAAGAGGTCGAAACGCGTCGTGTTTGTTCTGTGATTTGTTTGTCCTTGTTAACTGGTGGATTTACTCTAAATTTCTGTTAAAATTTGTTTCAGTTTCCGCCTGCAGTCACTTCCCTTTGAAACTAACGAAGACAAAGCGGGTTTACACACAAACAAGCTGCATAAGAAACTATACAGCCTCAAACTTCGGTGTTGTTTTTCATATCTGTCACTTTTCTCCATAAAAAAAGACCCAAAAAAAATCGGATATGTCTGGCAGTGTGATTCTGTAAACTTGGGTGTGACTGGCAGAGCAGCATCTATATTCCATCCACCCACCGAGTGTCAAAAGTTGCTTCTCACGCAAAAAGTGTATCAGGTTGGAAAGGCACAAACCATCGTGCTGCCTGTGTTGCCGACTGTTCGATTTCAGTTATCATTATCATCGGTTGTGTAGTGGATTGCCTCCCAGCTGGTTTGTTCGGAGTTCAAGACAGTACTGCTCTGCGTCCCCACCTGCACCAGCGGGTGTATCTATCTTTGTCTTCTTTTCTTTCTCGGGTTTACGCTTTGTAGGCGTTTAGTTTCACGTGACGTTTTAGCTTACTAAATGTCGTATCCACATTGCGTAACGATTCCAGAGTTCTCATCAAAATACAAAAAAAAAGGGGGCAGAAAAGGTCAGAAGCTTCTAGAAACTGTGTTTCTTGAATGTTCCTAGCGTTATAACTGGCTTGAACACGTGATAGTTCTCGAACTTTCCAGAAAGTTCCACGCATTCTGATTGGCTATATAAGACGTCATAATTTCCCCACGTTCTAGAACATTCCATGATTGGTAATTGGTTAAGCTACACCATGTGTTTCTTGAACTTTCCATGATCTACAAATAAATGAGAGAGAATGAGAAAAATGTTACGTGAAAAGATTGAAAGTGAAGGCACTTGAGAATGACACACCTTTGTTTTGTTTTGTTTTCTTTGTTTTGTTTTGTTTTTTTAGAACTGTTGCGATGACGTTCATGGAGTACTGATTCGTGAATCGTTTTGCTGTTAGTAAAAACACCTTGAACCTGTTGCCACAGACTCGACCTTAACTCTGTCTGGATCAATCCACCAAAGAGAGATTAACACTAACATTGATTAACTCGCCCCTAATCAGCGCTCCACCTCAGCGAAGTGCCAAACAACAAAAGAGCTGGAGACTTCGTAGTCATAACAGAGCTTGTGTCGGCACGGGAACGTTGTGTGTGTGTGTGCGTGTGCGTGAGTGTGTGTGTGCGCGCGCGCGCGTGCGCGCGTGTGACTTACCCTTAAGTCCTGACCGTAGCTCAGGTCGCGGTCTGAAACGCAGGCTAAAGTTGCTGCACGTTTTCGACCGGAAATTACGATTGAACATTCCGGGCACGAGGTCTGAGCGATCGAAGTTGGCCACTGGTTAGCTGGTGGTCTGCGTGAATGACTTTACGGTGAGGAGTCGTTTCCTTCCATTGTTCTCGTTGTTCGCTTCACCTCCACCCCGTCCGTCACCAAGCCCCTTTACACAGCCGCCCCCCCCCCCCCTCTCTCTCTCTCTCTCTCTCTCTGTCCAACTGTCTGTCTGTCTCTCTGTGCCCCCCCCCCCCCTCTCTCTCTCTCTCTCTCTCTGTCTCTGTCTCTCTCTCTCTGTGGCCCGTCGGTCTGTATGTCTGACTGCCTCTCTCTCTCTCTCTCTCTCTCTCTCTCTCTCTCTCTCTCTCTCCTCTCTCTCTCTCTCTCATCTCTCATAGAAATAAAAAGAATAACAGAACTTTTTACACAACGAAAAACTGTTGAGCACTTAGTCCGTCAGGTGAAGATGTAGTACTTTAAAAGCAGAGTCATGCCATCCAGACAACACAAGCGACTTGCGGAAGCCGGCCAGTGCTTTGAACAACACAATTTCGTTCTAAAAGGACACGGAAAACGGTTTCAAAGGCGCAGCTTGACCACCACTTTGCATCTGTATGGTAACGAAAATGTATCTAAAAAGATTTGTAAGCCTTTACTAACAAATCGACTTATATATCACTGTTTGTTTGTTTGTGTGTGTGTGTTTTTTTCTGTCCCGTCTTTCGTGTCACCTCAGTGGTATTGCACACAAGCCGCTCATTCCGACACCCCGTCCACAGCCACAGCCCGGCCCGGCCCGCCGCATCCCGGACACCGGCAATCTACAGGGAGCAGTCAATGTCAAGTCGTCAAGAGGCAACCCGCCGGAGGAAACACTGCACCTGCTGCCGAGTCACTTTGGTGGTGTTCAGGCGCCTGTTCTGATCCAACATACGCAGGTCACCATCTACTAAGCCCCCTACTGACGACAACAATTGCTTAGTCGCGAAGCCGGCGTGAGTGAGCTGTCCCTCCGGAGGGCACCCACCACCTCCGTCCAACGATAGCCCCCTCGAATTTTGCCGATACCGGTGACCCCGACGGAACCAAACCAACGCCATAAACGTGTAGAGGATATAGAAGCTGAGGTCACCATGAGAGCAGGGCATGAGGGGCCACAGAATTTGAGACTTTTTTTTTAAATGCTGATCGATGAGAATGAGGATAGTGAGGATGATTGCCATGAATCACTATTTGTTGATTTTTAGATACATGAATTCAGCTTTGGCTTTGAATATCTTGATTTTCACGCGATACCAGTTTACCAGACGATGAATATGTAGGCAACACGATATAATTCCGGAAATTTTTTTCTAGAGTACCAGAATTGTCTCTAAAATGCCAGGAACTTTCAGAACGTGCCAGAAATTGTTTCAAGAATGTTCCATAGATGTTGATTGGTTGTTCTGCTGTATCATTGTTTTTGAACTTTCGTGAATATACCGAGCATTTTAGTTGCTTATAAGACATCAATATTCCCCTCTTTTTTTTTTCTAGAAGTCCGAGCATTTTGATTGGCTATGCTACGCTATAATTTTCGAACTTTCAAGAATATTTTGTGTTTAAGAAGAAGAAGAAGAAGAAGAAGAAGAAGAAGAGAGAGAGAGAGAGAGAGAGAGAGAGAGAGAGAGAGAGAGAGAGAGAGAGAGAGAGAGAGAGAGAGAGAGACGACATTTGGTAAGCTAAACGTCACATGAAACTAAACACCTATAAAGCGTAACCCGAGAAAGAAAAGAAGAAAAAAGATACACCCGATGGTACAGGTGAGGCCCCAAAAGACAGAGAGAACTGGTGATGGATGACACACTGTCACGGCACCTCAGTGGACTTCGTATTAGAACCCTCCAACATGACCAGCATGCATGGGAACTGGTGTTTGGACAAATGAACGTGGCGTCACCTTCTAGAGGAAGACCCTCACTGATGACGCTGTCACCACGACCAAGGAATGCATGTGATCAGTAAAGGGTTATAGTCAGTGATACACAGCGCGCTTGTCGGATCAGAGGAGGCACCGCTCGCTACACGCTGGCAGCGGTGCAGAGTCTCCTATGATGGGGATCCTGGCGACGTTGTGGTCTTATTTGCAACCCATGAGCAATTGCTTGGTTGAGACAGGACGAACATGGGTGCGATTTTGTGTGTGTGTGTGTGTGTGTGTGTGTGTGTGTGTGAGTGTGAGTGTGTGTGTGTGAATGTGTGTGTGAGTGTGAGTGTGTGCGTGAGTGTGTGTGAGTGTGTGTGTGTGTGAGTGTGAGTGTGTGTGTGTGTGTGTGTATGTGTGAGTGTGTGTGTGTGTGAGTGTGTGTGTGTGTGTGAGTGTGTGTGTGTGTGTGTGTGTGTGTGTGTGTGTGTGTGCGTGTGCAGTGAGTGTGTGTGTGTGTGTGCGTGTGTGTGTGTGTGAGTGTAGTGTGTTGTGTGTGTGTGTGTGTATGTGTGTGTGCGTGTGTGTGTGAGTGTGTGTGTGTGAGTATGTGTGTGTGTGTGTGGTGTGTGTGTGTGTGTGTGTGTGTGTGTGTGTGTGTGTGTGTGTGTGTGTGCGTGGGGGGGGAAAGGGTTGTATGAATAAGTTATGTTGAAAGAAGTAGTGGTGAGGAGGGTTGGTAGAGACGGCGGAGGAGGAGAAGGATGAAAGAGGTGGAGGGATGGGAGGGAGGGGGTGGGGATGGGGGGGTGTTAGGGGCGAGGATTGGTGGGGACGCGGAAGATGAAACAGGAAACGGTTGACATGGCATATCATGGACATAGTACAAGTATTCCCTCTACTACTGGGTGAAAATAAAGAAGGAAAATGGCGTGGCATTCAGTCAATGAAGACTGTGACAGGAAACCATGATGGCAGTACCAGCTTTCGCTTTAGCCTGTGAAAAACAAACAAAACAAACAAACAAACAAACCGTCACCCTGACCACCAGATAATCGGCGTGTGAGTGAGACTGAATGGAAAATGACTGAAACAGCAATGCCAACGCCATTACCGCCACACCCAAACAGACAGGCCACACACCACAATTACGATTTGCACTAAAACACTTTATAATCCATGTAAGCGTTTTGAGGCCTACTGTGAATCTGAGCCAGCGTTTTAATGTTAAACTGAGAAAATGATCAAAAGAACAACTCTCCACCAATTGTTTTTTCTTGTTTTGGGGAGATTTCACTCATGAAACCACAATCTTAAAGAAAAAAAAAATGACCTTCACCTAGTTGACGTCACATTTCAGGCCTTTGCACATGTCCGTGACCCTATCTTTTGCGCTAGCTCAAAGTGCCCAAAGAGTCCCGTTGATTTCAATGTGTCTGTTGGAACCACCTGGCTTGTGCCTTGATGAAATTCAATCCACTTTATTGTCCATCGGAAATTTTCTTCTGCTCCACATCATTTCGCAAGTACATAAGACCTTACAAAGAGACATTATTGATGGTCATATGAAAGAAAAAGCGGAGAATTAACTTTCAGACACAATTGAAATTCTCAAAACAATCTAATTGCACCAGTCTATAAATACTCGATTCCTTAAAGCAAGGCTTTGGCGCACAAATTTGTGGGTGTGCAGCCACACATTACGCCATTGTGATCCCTCTTGCCTGATTTCCATAACTGACGGAGTTTTCATTGTAGCCTTATCAATGGGCAAGGGGGTAAGGTGGAGGGGACACCTTGCAGAGCTTTGGTCCTTTCCAAGTTATGAACGGTAAAGTGGGAAGAAAAGATTTTGTCCAGTGCAGTCCGGAACTTGTGGGTTGTTATTTTCCTGGCAGTTTTCAGACCAGCGTTTTTACCTGCAGACCAACATATTCCAGACAAGCAACCTCTCATTACACACCGTAAACTCGCTCGGTTATTGCATTTATTTCTGCGATGACAACCTGCCAGAGACCATTCTACACGGTAAAGTGGAGGGTGGACATGTGTCTTGCGACGACTAATTTGTACGAGACCATTCTACATGGTACAATGGAGGGTGGACATATACCTTTGCAGTGTCTCTTTGTACGAGACTATTCTACACGGTAAAGTGGAGGGTGGACATGTGTCTTGCGACGACTATTTGTACGAGACCATTCTACACGGTACAGTGGAGGGTGAACATATGCCTTGCAGTGACTCTTTGTACGAGACTATTCTACGCGGTACAGTGGTGGACATGTACTTCTCGCAATAACTCTTTGTACGAGACCATTCTACATGGTTCAGTGGAGTGGAGGGTAGACGTGTATCTTCCAATGACTCTTGTACAAGCATTCTACGCGGTACAGTGGAGGGTGGACATGTACCTCTCGCAATAACTCTTTGTACGAGACCATTCTACATGGTACAGTGGAGGGTGGACATGGATCTTCCAATGACTCTTCGCAAAAGACCATTCGACACGGTACAGAGGAGGCTGGACATGAATTTTACAATGACTTTGCTACGAGACCATTCTACACAGTCCAGTGGAGGGTGGATATGAATCTTGAAAAGACTCTTTGTGCGAGACCATTCTAACACGGACAGGTTGAGAGTTGGCGTGCATCTTGCTTGAAACTAGTTCGTCTGGAAGATCTAAAAAAATATGAAAAGGTTTCA
>JADBJO010000336.1:650000-652500 GCA_016801955.1 Conus betulinus | reverse complement strand
TGTCTCATCGGGGGCCCAGAATATCTCGGTAAAGCGCCGGACTCGTGATCCAACGGTTTGCGGGTTCGAATCTTCGCCGGGCCGTTTCGGTATAGGGAGATTTTTTCCTCGGAGTTAACATTGGTTATGACTCCATTTTCCCATACAGTCCTTCGAATGAGACTATAAACCGAGGTCCGTGTGAGAACGCACGCATAACATCTTGCACACACGTCAAATCCATCACCAACTTTCGGAAGAGAAGGCCAGTTTGGCCGTTGGTATGGATGACACGTTACACAAAGCATGCACCCTGCGTGAGAAATGGAAAGAATGAAGGAAGTAAGGAAATTGAGTGAACGATGTTGACTGGATGACACGGGAAACGACTGAATGAAGTGCCAGCTGGCAGCTCTCCAGTCGGCACTAGCCAGGTAGGCAGCCCGTTGTGTAAACGAGCGTGGATTGTAAAGCGCTTAGAGTTTGGTCACTAGCCGAGAATAGGCGCTGTATAAGTATTATTATTGTTATCATTATTATTATTATTATTGTTGTTGTTGTTATTGTTATTATCATCATCATCATTATTATCATTATTATTATTATTCATCATTATTATTATTACTATTATCACTATTATTATTATTATTATCATGTGATGACGCATGTCTCCTTCAGTATCGGTCTTTATTCTTGGTGAATAGAAATCTCTGGTGTTTCCCTTTTTTTTTTGCAATTTGATCTCGTCAGCTGGTTTCAAGGACATTGTATAGAATTTCGTGACTTTGTCATCTATGATCTTCTGATTCTGATGTTCTGTTTCGTTAAGAAGATGTTTTTTTTTAATATGAAGTTGATCAAGTAGTGGGTTGGGTCTGGGAGAGAAATAATCGATGCAGACCATCAATGGATGTGTACTCTGGTCAGCCCATGGGTTGCGTAGGGTGAACATACTCACTTTGGTATATATATGTGTGTGTGTGTGTGTGTGTGTGTGTGTGTGTGTGTGTGTGTGTGTGTGTGTGTGTGTGTGTGCGAGTGTATGTGTGTGTATGTGTGCGTGTGTATGTGTGTGTGTGTGTGTGTGTGCGCGTGCATTGGAGTGTGTGTGTGTGTGTGTGTGTGTGTGTGTGTGTGTGTGTGTGTGTGTGTGCATATGAGTTTTTGTCCAGATGTGTGCATGCATCTGTCCGCCTGTGTGTGTGTGTGTGTGTGTGATATGTGAGAGAGAGAGAGAGAGAGAGAGCACACACACACACGCACACACACACACACACACACACACACACACACACACACACAGAGAGAGAGAGAGGGAGAGAGAGAGAGTCATCTAACTGTCCATCTATTCTACATCACTTCTGTTCGTTAACCACAACAATTAACCAAGCTACTCTTAAGACTTCCTCACCGGCAATAAATGGAAAAAAAAAAAAAAAAAAAAAAAACCTCGCCTGGACCAGCTTGAAACTAGTGCCGATAACCACAACTGGAGGTAGGCTAGACACACAGTACACCTCATGGTGAACGAGCGAGGTGCCGTGTCCTCACAATCATTAACAGTAGTGTCGTAGGGGCAGTGGGCGTGACGAAAAGACGGCCAGCTTCCTGTGGCATGCAATGGTGCGTGTCTCCTTCCGTAGGAGACCTCAGTCTTTTCCAAAGATGGAGTATGGCTGCCTTAATGGCGGGATAAAAAAAAAAAAGAGCCGTCATACCCACAAAACTCCACTGCCTGTCTACACAGGCAGTGTCCGCAGGAGTATCAGCCTGCGTACGCAGAACGAAAGAAAAGAAAAAGACCTCAGTCTTGATGGACGGAGATTCTTAGTGCTGTTGTTGGATTATGAACGGGCGTCAAAGGATTTCTATAGAATTTCACGGTTTTCAGATTCACAAAATGATTCTAAACTTCATAAGAATAAAATTAGGAATGGGATGGGACGTGGGAGATCAGTGAAAAGTCAATGGTAAATGGTCCATGCGCAGGGTCAGGGGATACGGAAAGTTATGTTGAGTTTTCAGGTGTGTTACTATCTCCCCAGACGTGTTTTGTATGAGGAATTGGGTCAGGCTACGTGTGCGTGCGTGCGCGTGTGTGTGTGTGTGTGTGTGTGTGTGTGTGTGTGTGTGACACAGAGAGAGAGAGAGAGAGAGAGAGATCCTCATCAACTATCCTCAGTTGTCAAGTCTAAATTTTTTTTTTTTAAAGTTTACAGCTCAGCCACAACGTTCGACCACCTTATCACACCTCTCCAACCCTACAAATGAAGAGCACCCTCGTGCAGGGTGTGACAAAGCGACAGCCAGCTTCCTGTCACGTGTAACGACGCGTGCGCCTTTGGAGTCAGTCAGTCATGAATCTTGATCAAAAGACCAGCCGCCACGGTTAATCATTAGCGTCGCGAACTCCAGGCTGAGAGGTTGTGGGTTCGATTCCCATCAGAGCCATGTGGGATTTTTTTTTTTTTTCTACCCTGACCCGTTCCTACCTACCTCCAGAGGGAGAGCTCACTCACGC
>JADBJO010000336.1:622500-625000 GCA_016801955.1 Conus betulinus | reverse complement strand
GGTGTGTTGATTTCTGTATTATCTGCTTGTCAGCGACAAAACTGTCTTTTCAGTCTCTTTTTTTTCTTTCCCACCATAGCCCCGGCACCGGCAATCCACAGGGAGCAGTCAATGTCAAGTCGTCAAGAGGCAACCCACCGGAGGAGACACTGCACTGCTGCCGAGTGATTTGGTGGTGTTTCAGTGGCACCTGTTCTGATCTAACATACGCAGGACACCACCTACTAAGCCCCCTACTGACGTCAATAATTGCTTAGTCGCGGAGCTGGCGTGAGTGAGCTCTCCCTCTGGAGGGTGCCACAACGTCCGTCCACGACATCCCCCATGGACTCACCGATACCGGTGACCCCGACGGAACCAAATCAAAGCCAGAGACGTGGAGAGGACATTGAAACTGAGGTCACCATGAGAGCAGGGCATGAAGGGCCACAGAATTCGAGACTCTTTTTCTTTATGCTGATCGATGAGAATGAGGATGATTAAGATGATACTACGGATTTCCATTTCGGTCTGAGACTACATGACAGGGCTGTACTCTATGCTTCCTTTCATAATATATCCCAGCGTCAACCCAGGCCCGAAGGATACAGGCACCCACGGTGTTGGTCAGGAAATTTGAGCAACACTCTCAGAAAACGCATTCATTAAGTGGATGAAACTCGACTGTGTGGTTTCAGTTTTCCCAACTGAGTCTGCAGCAAACTCAACTCTCGGTAGGAGCCGGTCAGGGCAGAAAAACCCACATGATCTAATGGGATTCGACCCCACGACCTCCCAGCCGGGAGTCCGCGACGCTAACCACTTCGCCACGGTGGCTGGTGTCTTTTCAGTCTCATTAAGTCCCCACCAAGAGCACTTCAGTTTGGTGTCCCTCAGGGATCTGTCCTGGGACCGGTTTTGTTTGTGCTATACACCCAGCCTCTCTCAGCCATTATCAGCCAATGCTCTCTCCTTCATCATAGCTTTTCAGATGACAACCAGCTGTATATCTCTGCCCATCTCAGTCGACTTCACGAAGTCCGGTTGTGATTGACGTTTTGCTGGCACAAGATTGACAGGCTAAGTGAAAACGAGAAATTGATCGCAGTGGATTGGGATAGCTGCAGTATTAGTTTCATAAGTATGAAAAAGGAAGAAGTATTTGTGAGTCAGTTTCCATAAATGGCTACGCTATCATGGTGAACTCTTCCTGTTTTTATGAAGAAACCTTCAGACAGAGACATTGTCTACTTTTAAAATTAAAAAACAAAAAAAAATCTGTTGTAGCGTTTCTGTTTGCTACCTTGAACTTCGTAGAATTAGCTCAGTTCGCCGCTTCCTCTCTCAAAATGCCCTGAAGACTCCAATCTGTGCTTTTGTCCTGTCTCGGCTTGACTATTGTAACTCCCTCCTTGCCGGTTGTCCCTTAACACTCATCTCTAAACTTCAAAAAGTTCAGAACAATGCCGCCCGTCTGATCTCCCGCTCCTCTAGATCTGATCACATATCACCAATTCTGTCATCCTTACACTGGCTTCCAGTTCAATCTCGCATTGACTTTAAAGTTCTCCTCCTGGTTTTCAAATCACTGAATGATCTGGCTCCCTCCTACCTCTCTGACCTCCTCCATCTCTATGTTCCGTCTCGCAACTTACGCTCGTCCACCGATTCTTGTCTGCTTCGGCTTCCCTCCGCTCGCCCGAAAACTTCAGGCCAACGATCTTTCTCTTACCAGGCATCTGCTCTATGGAATAGTCTCCCTTCTTCTCTGAGCAACATGGACTCTTTAGAGACTTTTAAAACCTCCCTAAAGACACATCTTTTCCCTCGGACTGATTAATGATATCCACTTACCACTGTGCGCGTGTTTGCTGATGTTGAACGCGCTCTTCTGTCTGTCTGTCTGTGTGATTTCTTTTTCCCGGCGATGTGTGTTTGTGTGTGTGTGTGTGTGTGTGTGTGTGTGTGTGTGTGTGCGCGCGCGCGCTTTGAATTAGAATTATAATTTTATCATGTTTTTCTGTAATATGCCCTTTGGGCTCTCACGAGGTAAAGCACTCTATAAATATCCTTTTACATTACTTTACATTACATTACATTACATTACATTACATTAACGTGCTGATTAGGCATTCTTGTCATGTACCTACTACTATGATTGAAAATGTGTTGAAGAAAAATATCGCGACCAAATATCATCAAGACTACGTTCCTGCACAATTTCCAGGTGATTTCTCCTGTGGCAATACAAGCCAGTCAACACCAGCCTGTGAAACTAACAGGATCAGTCAACAGCCAACTGTGTCGTCATTCCTGCCTTGAAGTGACGTCATTGGCGATGACGTCATTCACTTGCCACTCAGTCAGTCGCTTACACACATCGTCAACATGGGGGGGGTCAGGCTGCTTTCCAGCGGTCAGAAGCGAAAGCGGGTATTGCATAACGATTATCGACGAGAACCATGATTTATTGAACGCTGTAGGATTTTTTTTTCTATATTTCCAAAGCCAGTTTGAGAGC
>JADBJO010000336.1:602500-610000 GCA_016801955.1 Conus betulinus | reverse complement strand
GGTCTCTCGCCTCTGTCTCTCTATCTCTCTGTCACTTTGCGTGTATGTTTGTGTGAGAGGGCGAGAGCGCAGCGCGCGCGAGCGAGTTCAGTGTGGTGTGTGTGTGGTGTGTGTGTGTGTGGTGTGTGTGTGTGGGTGTGTGTGTGCGTGTGTGTGCGTGAGTGTGTGTGTGTGTGTGTGTGTGTGTGTGTGTGTGTGTGTGGTGTGGGGGTCAGAAAGAGAGAGAAATACCGCACCGGGATGGAGGGTCAGAAAAGAGAAGGGATATGAGAAGAGGCAAAGGGGGGAAGTGGAGAACTGACAGATGAAAAGCCAAAGGCAAATGATATGCAGTTATGCACCTTCGTTTGATCGTCATTCTGTTTGCTCGCGCACTCTGTCTCTCTTGTACACATACATCTCTCTCTCTCTCTCTCTCTCTCCTCTCTCTCCTTCTCACCCCAAAAGGAAGGACGATGCCCTCTCTCTCTCCTCATCCCTCCCTCACTCAACTCTGACTCGTTCCTCTCCCCATCCTGAGCTTCCCCTCTCGCATCTCCTTGTCTGTCAAGTTAAAATTTCATTCGTTCGTTTTGTTTATTTCTCCTCTCATCTCTTCTCTTTCTTCTTCTCTCTCTCCTCTCTCGTCACCTCTCTCCTCTCTCCTCTCTCTCTCTCTCTCTCTCCTTAGCAGGCTCTGCACCTCCTCTCGTCTCTGAGGACTCTTTCGCTGCGCTCCTCTCACTCTCCTCTTGAGACTTCCTCTTGGGGTGTCTCAATTTCATTCTCCCGTTTGGGTTTCCTTCTCCCTCTCTTCTCGTTTATCTCTCTCTCTCTCTCTCTCTCTCTTCTCCTCTCTACTTCTCTCTCTCTCTCTCTCTCTCTCTCTCTCTAATCCACACACACACACACACACACACACACACCACACACACACACACCCAAAACGCCCTTCCCCTACCCCCTACCCCACTACCCCAGCCCTCCCCATCCCCTTCCGTTTCAGCCACGCGCCTCCAGAGCCCAGTCCCTCACAGCGGGTGTGAGACAAAAGGGGGCGCCCATCATCACGCTACAAGTCAACAGCAAGGGGCGGCCACGGGTCAACGACCCTGCTCAGTCAAGCGCTCCGAAAAGAGCACGGCTCGTAAACAGGACTGTTCTCGGCCAGAGAGCCAGCCAGCGTGTCCGGAGGGAAGGCAGCAGGCTCAGCTTCTCTCTCTCTCTCTCTCTCTCTCTCTCTCTCTCTCTCTCTCTCTCTCTCTCTCTCTCTCTCACACACACACACACACACACACACACACACACACACACACAAAATAAAAGCGAGCGAGCGAGCTTTACACTGTTTTGTGGAAACATTTGTTGAAGTCTTTCAATCGCCTGTGTTCTCAGGCTACACGGTTTACTGTAAGCCAGCATTAAAGTTCACTTCACGTGGCAGGCGTTCCGGTGGGTTGGTATGTCTCGTGAAAAATGAGCTCTGTCCTTATTTGAAAGTTGTGGATGTGGTATCGGATTTATTCCTTGCTTTTATTATTGATAAGTCCTTGTTTGGCACAATAAAATGTTATGTATGTGTGTGCATATATTCCACCGGAAGGCTCGCCGTATTATTCTTTTTTTGATAGGGAAAATGGAGTTTCTTTGCTAGAAGAATTTTTGTGTGATTGCCTACTTTTGATTAAAGATGATGTTTTTGTGATTGTAGGTGGTGACTTGAACAGTAGAATAGCAAAATTTTCTTGTGATTTTGAGGAAAACGTGCCTGAAAACGATGATCAGTATAGAAGTGAACCACTGCAAGTTCGAAATTCAGAGGACCTTGTTTTGAAACAATTATGGAAAATTACTGCTTAATATGTGTACTGCTTTAAAACTGTGTATTGTAAATGGTATGTGTAAGGGCGACCTCCAAGGTCGCTACACATACATATCTGACTGTGGTAGCAGTGTTAACGACTATTTTTTAATGTCTTTCGATTTGTTCTCCGTTATCACTGATAGCTGTGAGATGTATGTATCTGACAGAATTGAATCCGATCACATGCCCTTAGAACTGAATCTTACTTCCCTGTGTTATAACGACAACGCTTCTCAAGTAAACAACAGGCGCTTTACAGTTGAAAAATTTGTATGGAATGAAGGTAATATTGATTTGTTTAAAAGTGTAATTCTTTCTGATGAAATGCAAGTGCGTATGCAAGAGGCAGTACAGCTGGTTGATATTAATGTCGAGGAAGCGTTAAACATTTTCAACAGTTGTGTAAAAGAGGCAGCAGAATGTATGAAGAAAGAGATTAGCGTCGGAAAATCAAAAGAAGATGACTGGTATGATATGGAATGCCGAGCTAACAAACGAAATGCTCGTAATTTATTAAAGACATTTCGACGTTCTTTATCCGAGCCGTCACGTGAGTCCTACTGCAAAGCAAGGCGAGAATATAAACATCTGTTAAAGAGAAAGGAAAAACAATATAATGATGCTTTGTTGACAGAACTACTCCAGTCTGTAGATAGTCAGAAAGAGTTTTGGGATTGTGCACAAAAAAATTTCAGGAAAAAGAAAACAACCCGTAAATGATATAAGTCTTGAAACATGGTTTTTATCATTTTAGAAATCTGCTTGAAGGAAATGATCATTCTCATGACAATCTAGTTCATGAAACTCACGTAAATGACACTGAATTCGATGATGACAATCTAAACCGTCCCATTTCTAAAGAAGAAGTTTTATATTGGCTCTAAGAAAGATAAAACCTCGGAAAGCTGCCGGCCCAGATGGAATTATAGGTGAAAATTATAAAAACTGCTTGCCAGTCAAACTTATTTCTAGAGTTTTTGGTTAAATTCTTTAATTCCTTATTTGACCAAGGGATATATCCCAGATCTTGGTCAGAATCCATTGTCATTCCATTGTTTAAAAAAGGAGATGCAAACGACCCAAATAATTACAGAGGTATTTCATTGTGTAATGTGTGCAGTAAATTGTATAGTGCGGTTATTAACATGAGATTACAGGAGTGGGTAGAAGAACATAATATTACGGGAGAATACCAAGCTGGGTTCAAGAAAAACTATTCTACTGTTGATCACATGTTCACGTTGATAGCATTTATACAAAAACAGTTTTGTTTAAATCGTAAATTATATGTTGCCTTTATTGATTTTGAGAAGGCTTTTGATTCGGTAAATAGAACTTTATTGTGGCCTGTATTGCTGAAAAACGGCGTTCATGGGAAACTTTATAAATGTGTGATAAGTATGTATGAATGTGTGAAGGCAAGAGTGCGATCTGGTGCAGGTTTGACAGAGTACATTAAATGTACTTCTGGTGTGAAACAGGGCGATGTCTGCAGTCCTGTCTTGTTTTCTTTATTTATTAATGAATTGACACAGGAAATGATACGTCGTGGAAGGCACGGCGCACATTTCATAAACGATGCTCTAGAAATTTTCATTCTCCTTTTAGCTGATGATGTGGTCTGTTTATCAGAAACAGTGATAGGATTACAAACTCAGTTAAACACTTTACAAGGTGTCGCTGCTTCATTGCAGTTAAAAGTCAACCTGTCAAAAAGTAATATAATCGTATTTAGGAAGGGTGGGTATCTTGCAGCGAGAGAAAGATGGACATACAACGGATCTGTAATGCCTGTTGTTAATGTATATAAGTATCTGGGTATCTACTTCTCCACACGTTTGAGTTTTGCCTTTGCATGCATGGATTTAGCAGCAAGTAGAGCAAAATATCCATTATTGTGCATTATGAAAAAATTATCATTGCTAAAGAACGATTCCCTTACTCTGTTTTTGAAATTGTTTGATTGCCAGATTCAACCTATGTTACAGTATGGAGCTGAAATATGGGGCCTTGATGCTGCCGCTGTGCACTGTGAAAAAATTCATCTTTTTGCTCTTAAGAAATTTCTTGGTGTATCTTTGCAAACCCCGAACGATTTAGTATATGGTGAAACAGCAAGGCATCCTATAAGTTTGAATTCTGTTGTTAAATGTATCCGATATTGGTTAAAAATTGTTCAGATGCAGGAGCACAGATTACCGCTCAAAGCATATAGAATGTTGTTAGACTTAGACAATAGAGGGAAGAAAAAACTGGGTGACCAAGGTGAGGATGAAACTGTGTGAATATGGTTTCAGCTTTGTATGGATGAACCAAGGTGTGAGTGATATGCATGCTTTTATTCGGGTATTTCGAGAAAGACTGATTGATTGTAGTTGGCAAAATTGGAATTATCATGTGCAAAACAGCGATAGATTTGAGTCATATAGAACGTTCAGTCATTTACGCTGTTTACCTATACATATCGCTGAAGATGGATAAACATTTAAAGCGTATTATGACTAGATTCAGATTCGGTGTGTCTGATATTGCTACTCATCATTTTCGTTATAGACAATTATGTGACAGAAATCTAATTTGTCCATTATGCCAAAAATCCGAAAGAAGATGAAGTTCATTTTGTACTGACATGTCCAAGATTAAGTGACCTCAGAGAGCAATTCATACCACAAAAATATTTCAAGAATCCTTGTCTTTTCAAATTGGTCTTGTTAATGTCATCATCTAATGAACATACTAATAAAGCATTCCAAATGCGAAGTGTTTATGTAACATGATGAAGACTAGTGTCAATATGCGACATGAATCACAATGTATATCCCCATTCTAAGGGGCTAACAGTGCCAGAGAGAAACAGAGTGGGCGAGCGAGCGAGTGAGTGAGAGAGAGAGGATGGAGACAGGAGAGTGACGGACGTATCCTTTTCATCTATAATGGATGGACCCTGTCCTCATCTGCCACTTCTGCACCATGAAATATTTAATAGCTCTATTCAGAAGCCCTGTCGGGTCATCCGTGTGTGTGTGTGTGTGTGTGTGTGTGTGTGTGTGTGTGTGTGTAAAAGATAGAGAAAAATATCGTGAACTAGTGCGTGCGTGTGATTTTTAGCGCGCGTAATTTTGAGCGAGTGTGCGTGCATTTGACGTTTTTGATTTTGTACCTGAGAGAGAGAGAGAGTACGCGCATATGTGATTGTGTGTTTGCGCGCGTGATTTTGAGTGTGCATGCATTTGACGTTTTTTTGATTTTGTACCTGAGAGAGAGAGCGCGCACGAGAGAGAGAGAGAGAGGAAATGCACGCATATGTGATTGAGTGTGTGCGCGGGTTATGTTGAGTGTGCGTGATCTATTTTGTTTTGTGTGTGTGTGTGTGTGTGTGTTTGTGTGATTTACGTTTGCTTACTTTTATTCTTTTATAATTCATCGGATAAATTCTATGCCCATGGATGCCAGGAATTATTCAGCAAACCCTTTTCAAAATGGTCGTTGTGGAACTGTTCCCGTGGACGTTACTAATGTAAGTCTAAGTTTTGGAATGACCTGACCTCATTGTTCTATCTCTCATGGTCTTACCACTTTGTAACTACAGCAGCTGTTCAGGAAATGAGTCTCGTATTCATTTCCTCTCTACATTGAGCATTCTCTATCTTCGTTCGGAGTGCCAGGATCTTAACACCTTTGACCGTCTGTGCTCGTGAGCATTGACGCAAAGTCTGCCGAGTTTCTGTGACGTTCTGCAAGCTTCTCAATCTTACCAAGATTGTGTTTTTCAGCTGGTTTATTTGTACGCGCCAAACCGTGTTTCCAGAATCCGTAAAGCAAGATCACTAACCTTTTCCGCTAAAAAGAATTAACATTGTGAGATACTGTCACAAGATGATAAACTATTTACGAAGTTATATCTTATCACGGACTATTTAAAACTTTCTCGTCATCAGGACGTTGGCGTGTCCTATTTGAATGTCCTTATACTTTAAAAAAAATATATATATAATATAATAATAATAATAAATAACGACGACATGGGACATAACTCTCTGAGTTCGAATACAAGTGTTACCTCCCGTGGGGCAAAATCTCTATTTTTGTCTCCATCTATGAACGTACTTAAAAGGCAGAGGCAGGATCCCTTCGACGTAAACGAAGGTCTGCGTACTGGTGAGTGCTTGTCTAGGTATGCATGATTCAGAGGCTCTTGTCTAAAAAAACCGTTACACAAATGAGGGCTTCGAGGGGACGGGCGTCTTTGTCTTCTTCTACTGCACTGAGATATTCATGTGGACTTTGCTTCTTTTCGTGTACCGTGGCAAACTTCATTTTCTTTTTTTCTCTTTTCTTTCTTTTTTTCTTTTTTTTTTTTTTTTAGGGGGGGGGGGGGGGGGGGGGGGGGTTCCAGACAGGATTCTTTTCCATTTGAAGGAAATCGTTTTTTGGACACATTCAGTCCATGAGAAATGGTATACTTTTGAAAGAATGCTGTTATCTTATCTGTTAGAACTGAAAAATTGGCTGTTCTTAATTGAAACCGGAAACTAAGTCCCTTGCTTATTATTGTACGTTGATAAGAAAACGATTAAAAAAAACAAAAAAATCCTGTGTATGGTGACTATTTCATCGTCTTTGTTTTTTAAATATAAGGCTAGCACGTCTTAATTCACTTTGTTTATAAGTTCTTCCTAGAATTTCTCATTAGCGTTTTTAATGGTAAGCGTGCTTTTGTTTAAGGCCTTCTTGGATATGGTTTAGCCAGTGTGTCGCATTGGTGAATAAGTTCTTAATTGGTCTAGCTTCTTTAGAGTGTTGTGTCAAAGCTGATGTTTCCAGAAAAAGTCACGTTTCTTTGGAAATTACATGACGGGAGAACTGGCAGCTAGCAGTTGTTTGTGTTGATTTCAATGATCCGTTTGCCTTTACCTGAATTAAAGATTTTTTGTTCAAGCAAGCAACAAATCAAAATCCTGTTTTTGTTTGTTTGTTGTTTTGTTAATTTTCATTTTTTTTTTTGCGGTGTATTGTGTTGTTTGTGTGTGTTTGTGTGTTTGTGGTTTGTGTGTGGTTTGTGTTCTGTGTCTTGTGTGTGTTTAGTGCGGTGTGTGTGCGAGAGTGCGCGCAGCGCTTTGAGTTATCGCGCATCAGAGTGTGTTTGTGTGTGTGTGTGTGTGTGTGTGTTGTGTGTGTGCGTGTGTGTGTGTGTGTGTGGTGTGTGTGTGTGTGTGTGTGTGTGTGTGTGTGTGTGTGTGTGTGTGTGTGTGTACATTCATTGATACTGTTTTGCCATCTGTTGGTGGGATCTACGGTCAGAATGCACTAGCAGTTTGTCTTGACAATACGAATGTAACTGTATCTATGGTAGGACTTCTTTAGGGATCATGGATCTGTTTCATTGACAGTGAAATGATAAACATAGCAATCATTCATAACTATACATAAATGACAAAACAAAAGCAACAGTCCTCCAAAGGGAAGAAGACAGTACACAAGATCACAATTCCACTCTCCAGCTGCCAAAGATGGACATTACGTAGTTGTGTTCTTTTTGTTTCTCTTTTCTCTTGAAAAAGGCCACGTGGCCGAAAATTTGAAGAGTGAATTGTGATCTTGTATACATGAATGTTTGTTTTGCCTGTTTTTTAGTTTACTGTGATGACGTTTTACTT
>JADBJO010000336.1:595000-597500 GCA_016801955.1 Conus betulinus | reverse complement strand
TGTTCACAACTTGTTCAATGCCTGATAGATATATATGGGTAGGTGCACTAGTGCAGTATTGTATCTTGTCGAGATGAACACATTTACCTTAAGAGTGCGTGGAAATCTTGTGGTATTTTGGCTAAATTGATTTCACTCTGAGATCGCTGAGGTCAGGAGAGCAAAGGCATGGAATTCATGTTCTTTAACCATGTGACGGCAGGTGAGCATGTTTTCGTTTCTGATGGTACATCTAAAACAAGGACAAGCAATATAAGATGTACCAAATCATACCTTGAGCTTAGTCAGTTCACGTTTTTAATGTACCTATTTATCTCCGTATACTGTTCAATAAAAATGTGTAGTCTGAAAGCCGGCAATGAGAAAACCTGTCGCTAGTTATAGATGTGCATGTCAGTCTTGCAGTGTGCAATCGACGATTCTTTGCTCTAAGACATGTTTTTTTTTTAACTGTTATATTTTGAACACCTTATTATCTCAGACAAATGAAAATCGAATTCGAACAGTGACAGTCAGAGAAAGAGAGAGAAAGAGAGAGAGACAAACCGATAGGTTTGTACAGAAGCGTGTACTGTAATTCCGACAGACAGCAGGGAGTGTGTGAGAGCTGTATTACCACGTGCACGCTCCCATGTGTCTCACCAAAGTTGGCGCCAGTCTCGTTCCAGAGTCTTGAAGACTGTTGTTGAGGCCAGTCCATGCACTGATGTTGTCCTCCCATCTCTTTCTCTGTCTTCCTCTCCTTCTGCCTCCTCGCACTGTTCTTTGTAGAATGGTTTTAGCAGGTCCCGTTGATCTTGATACATGACCATACCATCTTCTTTTCCTTCTTTTCACTGTGGACTCTGGACAGCACTTCAGGTTTGATCCCTCATCTGAAACAACTGCCCCGAGGTACTTGAAGCTCTAATAATTCGTCTCTAGCGTTTTTCTCGCTGGATGGAGATGCCGTTTGTGATGTTGGTCATGAGTGTTGTCGTTTCGAAGCTAATGTCCACGCCCAATGCTGCAGAAGCTTTGTCAGGGCGCTCTGCTGGGTTGGCCTGTGCCGACTCTTCTCCTGCTGGCCCGTCCATGTCATCCACAAAGCACAGGTTTGTTACTATCAAATAGCCAGGATCACATAATGACCACTTACTGTATATTATTGTACTGCATTGTATAGTGTTGTACTGTATTTCGCTGTATTGTACTGCAGTGCATCGCATTGTGTAGTGTCGTATAGCACTGTATTGTACTGCAGTGCATTGCATTGTGTAGTGTCGTATAGCATTGTATTGTACTGCGTTGCATTGCATTGTGTAGTGTCGTGTAGCATTGTATTGTACTGCGTTGCATTGCATTGTGTAGTGTCGTGTAGCATTGTATTGCACTGCGTTGCATTGCATTGTGTAGTGTTGTACAGCATTGTATTGTACTGCATTGCATTGCATTGTGTAGTGTTTTATAGAATTGTATTGTATTGTACTGCATTGCATTGCATTGTGTAGTGTTGTACTGCAGCATTGTATTGTACTGCATTGCATTGCACTGTGTAGTGTTGTATAGCATTGTATTGTACTGCATTGCATTGCACTGTGTAGTGTTGTGTATAGCATTGTATTGTACTGCATTGCATTGCATTGTGTATTGTGTTCATTGCACTATGCAGTGTTGTATAGCATTGTACTGTACAGCGTGGCATTGCATTGTGTAGTGTCGAATAGCATTGTATGTGCACAGCATTGCATTGCATTGTGTGTAGTGTTCATTGCATGGTGTAGTGTTGCATAATTGTTGTATTATAATTGCATTGCATTGCATTGCATTGCATTGTATAGTGTTGTATAACACTGTATTGTATGCATTGCATTGCATTGCATATGTGTAGTGTTGTATAGCACTGTATTTACTGCATTGCATGCATTGTTGTAGTGTCGTATAGCATTGTATTATACTGCATTGCATTGCATTGTATAGCGTCGTATAGCATTGTATTGCATTGCATTGCATTGTATAGCGTTGTATACAGCATTGCATTGTACTGCGTTGTGGTGTATAGGATTGTATTCTTGCGAATTGTGCTGCATGGCATCATATTACACAGTACTGCATTGCACTGTGTTGCGTTGTGGTATACTACGTTGTGATGTACTGCATGTACTACTGTGTTATGGCGTACTGTGTGGTCTCGTTTTGTGTTACACTGCCGTTGTATTTGTTATGTACTGATTTGGATTGCGTTGCGGTACGACGGGTGGTCATGTGTTGTATCGTGTTGTATGAATTGTGATGTGTTGTGTTGTTACTGTGGTGTTCAGCATTGCATCGTGTTGAGTTATACTGCATTGTGATGTATCTTATTGTCAATTTTCGATTTGGAGACGAACAGGAGAAGCGCAGCTATGTTGCTACATGTTCTTCTTGTCACTGTCCTGAATATGTGTGTTTTCGCCCGAAGAAGATCCAAGAGGTCGAAATGCATTGTGTCTAGTCCTGTACTCTCGTTTGTCTGTGTCCT
>JADBJO010000336.1:577500-590000 GCA_016801955.1 Conus betulinus | reverse complement strand
ATTAAATTGAAGGGAAACAGTATTCCTCGTTCACCAAACACGAAAGCCATGTTGTTAAGCAGTTCAGGGGGAGATAGACATTTTAACATCAGTTTGCTTCTTCTATATGTATAAACAAATACCAATACTGAATATCCCGACAAGGACAATCCCTACGTATATCAGGACGGGTACAGCATCCCACTGCATGATTCAAGACCAGTAGATAGTGTTTGGCCTGGATGCGAAAAAAAAAAACACACAAAAATCCATCACCTCATCTTTCCCTTCATAGAGTCAGTGACTACGGTTTGCTTTTGACAGCACGTAATCGATGCCTTTGAACTGAGGCAGGCCGTGAGAGACCTGGAGATCTGGCCAACACACTGAGGTGAACTGACCGCTGTCCTTCGCTCAACTTCCACGTGGAGGTCCTTTGGGAGTCTCGGCTCTCAGTGTGACCGTTTTTTGTCCTCCATGCTTTGCCATGAGTGATGTGCCCACAGCTCCCGGCTCTTTGACTGTGTGCACCCCATCCGTGCTCTTTTCATGTCCTCACCATCACCTGTTTCTTTCATCCCCCCCTTTCCCCCCCCCCCCCCCCCCCCCCCCCCCCCCCCCCCCCCCCCCCCCCCCCCCCCCCCCCCACTTCCCTGGACCGCGCGCGCGCGCGTGTGTGTGTGTGTGTGTGTGTGTGTGTGTGGATGATGGTGAACGCTTTCCTCTGTTCCTGTGAGTCTCCACTCTAGAGCCAATCCCCTCCCCCCCCCCCCCCCCCCCCCAACCCACACCACAGACCATTGCGAACATGTTAGTCTGGACTGTCTCTTGTGGACCGGACCATTTGTTGCGCCAAGTACCACAGTGGCTTTGTTTGTGTGTATCAGACTGATTTGAGGGGTACCAAGGTGGCTTTGTTTTATGTATCAGAGACGCTTTGATCCAGGTTGTCAAACTGACTTTGTTCAATGCACCAGAGCAATGTTGCTCTTTGTACCAAAGGGGCTGTGTTTTCCGTGCCCAGACTAATTTTGTTATATGTACCATAGTGATTTTAGTCTATGTGCCAGAGTGACTATGTTTTATGAACCAGAATGGTTTTGTTGCGTGTACCCGAGAGCTTTGTTCTGTGTACAGAAAGCTTTTTTATGTGCCGTGATGGCTCTGACTTTGTTCTACATACCATTATGGCTTTGCTCTGTGTGCAAGTATAGCTTCGTTCCATGTACCAGAATTACTTTGTACGATGTACCAAAGAGGCTTTGTTCCAGCCAGTAGGACCTTGTTCCAGATACCAAAGTGGCTATTTTTCTATGTACCAGAGTGGCACTGTAGCAGCTTCCAGTCTGGGACGTTCTAGGCTCCAAGGTAGTTTTGTTCAACACATAATATTGACTTTGTTCCAGATGTCAAAGTGACTTTGCTTCAAGTACCAGAGTGGCTTTGTGCCACATAATCAGTGGCTTTGTGTTCTGGCTCCTAGAGTGTCTTTGTTCTTGCTACTAGGGTGGGTTTGTTCCGTAAGTTTAAGTGTCTTTGTAGCAGCTACCACAGCGGCCTCTTTTAGGTACAAGAGAGAAAAAAAAAACTGCAGCGGAGTGGCTTTGTCCTCTCTGTTTCAGTGTGGCTTTGATCTATATACAGTTTTTCTGTCGATTTCCCGAGTGACTTTATTCCAGGTGCCAGGAAGACTTTGTACAAGGCGCCAGGTTTGTTTCCACATTACCAAAGTCATTTTGTTCCAGGTATCAGAGTGGCTTTTTTTTCCATGTGCCCGATGTGACTTTGTTCCAGATCGCAAGGCTTTGTTTCAGGTATTGAATGGTTTTTCTCCCCATCTACCAGAGTGACTTTGTCTTGTGCACCAGAACAAGAATGTCTTTGTTTCATATGTCAGAGTGGCTTTGTTCCAGACACTCCGTGACTTGAGTTCAGCGTACTGAACTAATTTTGTGGTACCTTGGGTATAGCTGCCACGTTTTCTTTTTGTTTTGTTTTTTTGTTGTTTGTTTGGGTTTTTTGTTTTTTTTTTTTTTTTTTTGTTTTTTTTTTGTTTTTGTTTTTTTTTTTTTTTTTTTTTTTTTGGGGGGGCTTCTAGTGTGGCTTTGTTTAAACTACCAGAATGGCTTTGTTTTTTTTTTTTTTTTTTACAAAGTGGCTTTGCTTCAAGCACAGAGTGGTTTTGTTCAGTCCACACCCTCTCTTCCACACCCCCACCCCTTCCTTCGCTCGTCCTGTTCTCCCTGTTTCTGCTTCCTCTTCTCTTTTGTTAGTTTCTGTGCCTTTTGGGGTTTCAGACAGCACGCCCTTGGGCTGGGAACTGTGATAGCAGTGCATGAAACAAAAGGCTCTCCAGAGTGCAAGGTTTGGGCAGTTCGGCTGGTGGACCGCCAGCATGTCAGATCGTATCAGGTGTCGCGACTGGTTTTAGCCCACACCCGGGAAAGCGTTTATTTAATATTGCTCTATCTATGAACTTGACTGCCTACGCATTCCAGCGTTACTGATCACAGAAAAAGACAGGGAGTATGGAGACAGAAAGAGACAGGGAGAAAGAGAGAAGGGGCGAAAGAGAGAAGGGGCGAAAGAGAGAGAGAGAGAGAGAGAGAGAGAGAGAGACAGAGAGAGAGAGACAGAGAGAGAGAGAGAGAGAGAGAGAGAGAGACAGAGAGAGAGACAGAGAGAGAGACAGAGAGAGAGAGAGAATCTGCTATGAAATGTCTTTCACTGTTCTCATTCTATGCTGATTGGAATATCTCTCTCTCTCTCTCTCTCTCTCTCTCTCTCTCTCTCTCTCTCTCTCTCTCTCTCTCTCTCCATATATATATATATATATATATATCTCTCTCTCTCCCTCTCTCTCTCTCTCTCTCTCTCTCTCTCTCTCTCTCTCTCTCTGTGGCATAAGATGTTCATGATCTGTACTTGCATATTAAAAATGTTAAGCTTTCTGTTTATTTCGTTCTGGTACTTAACATCTTCAAGATCTGTCAGGTTTCTTTATATTAATTCATGTTTCTGAAATAGCGTTATTTTCAGAGGATCTACTAAGGTTCCACCGCATGAACCCCTATGTCAGTGCTGACGGCCCTATGTCAGTGCTGACGGCCCTATGTCAGTGCTGACGGCCCTATGTCAGTGCTGACGGCCCTATGTCAGTGCTGACGGCCTGACGGCCCTATGTCAGTGCTGACGGCCCTATGTCAGTGCTGACGGCCCTATGTCAGTGCTGCTGACGGCCCCTGATGTTGCGTCAGTGCTGACGGCCTGACGGCCCTATGTCAGTGCTGACGGCCCTATGTCAGTGCTGACGGCCCTATGTCAGTGCTCAGTGCCTGACGGCCCTATGTCAGTGCTGACGGCCCTATGTCAGTGCTGACGGCCCTATGTCAGTGCTGACGGCCCTATGTCAGTGCTGACGGTCCTATGTCAGTGCTGACGGCCTGACGGCCCTATGTCAGTGCTGACGGCCCTATGTCAGTGCTGACGGCCTGACGGCCCTATGTCAGTGCTGACGGCCCTATGCAGTGTGCTGACGGCCCTATGTCAGTGCTGACGGCCCTATGTCAGTGCTGACGGACGGCCCTATGTCAGTGCTGACGGCCCTATGTCAGTGCTGACGGCCCTATGTCAGTGCTGACGGCCCTATGTCAGTGCTGACGGCCCTATGTCAGACTGACGGCCCTATGTCAGTGCTGACGGCCCTGACGGCCCTATGTCAGTGCTGACGGCCCTATGTCAGTATGTCAGTGCTGACGGCCCTATGTCAGTGCTGACGGCCCTATGTCAGTGCTGACGGCCCCTATGTCAGTGCTGACGGCCCTATGTCAGTGCTGACGGCCCTACGGCCCTATGTCAGTGCTGACGGCCCTATGTCAGTGCTGACGGCCTGACGGCCCTATGTCAGTGCTGACGGCCTTACGGCCCTATGTCAGTGCTGACGGCCCTATGTCAGTGCTGACGGCCTGACGTCAGTGCCCTATGTCAGTGCTGACGGCCCTATGTCAGTGCTGACGGCCCTATGTCAGTGCTGATGGGCCTATGTCAGTGCTGACGGTCCTATGTCAGTGCTGATGGCCCTATGTCAGTACTGGCGGGAAGTAACTGGACCACATGACAGGAATAATAAGAAGCTGTACAAGATCAATGGTGAAAATGTGACTGTAACAGCTACAGAGAAATTTCCCTATCAGCAAGATTGGTAAATCCATCGTCTGGGTCACCTTGATCTACCAGCAGAAGGTGGCAGGATGTGCGTTCTGGGATCACAGCGCAGCATCCGAAAGAAAGCAACACTGTGTGTGGCTCTGACCAGGAAATAGTGACTGTGAGTGAAACTGATCTGACTCTGGAAGTTGGGGGCTGGCAAAATCGAGCATGCCACAGCTTATTGTGTTCAGCCCTTGACCCAGTCCGCAGCACTGACAGACCACACAGAGGATATTTCAACAGTTCCACACACACACACACACAACTCGTGTGATAAAAACGGGGACAGTCTCAGAATTCCAGTGGATCATTCAAAACAACAAGGAACTTCCAGCCTGTCGTATGAGACATGCAGGGAAATATGCAGGGGGCCGGAATAGCTCAGCTGGTAGAGCTCTGGACTCGTGATCCTGGGGTCGCGGGTTCGAATCTCCGCGGGACCGTTTCGGTAAAGAGGGATTTTTCCCTCGGGTTTAACATGGTTTCTGACTTCCATTTCCCATACAGTCCTTCAAATGAGACTATAAGCCGAGGTTCCGTGTGTGAACGCACGCACAACATCTTGCACACACGTCAAATCCCATCACCAACTTTCGGAAGAGTAGGCCAGTTTGGCCGTTGGTATGGATGACCCGTTATACATAGCATGCACCCTGAGTGAGAAATGGAAAGAATGAAAGAAGTGAGGATATATTGAGTGAACGATATTGACTGGATGACACGGGAAACGACTGGATGAAGCGCCAGTTGGCAGATCTTCAATCGGCACTACCCAGGTAGCAGCCCGTTACGTAAACGAGTGTGGATTGTAAAGCGCTTAGAGCTTGGGTCTCTAGCCGAGAATAGACGCTATATAAGTATTCATATCATTATTATTATTGTTATTAAATACTCAAGTGTTTACAAGAAGGGATGGATAGACAGTGACACAGCGTCAGACGGGAGGACGACTCCACTGCTGGTGAGGATGAAAATCCCTGGGAACTACAAGACTTCCATCAGCATCTATCGTGATGGACTGTGAACCATTTCCGCGCATCCCGCCCCCCCCCCCCCCCCCCCTCCCCCCCTAGTGACCATATTGAGAGCACCGCTTTGTCCTACCCAGTCAACACAATACCGCAATCTGGATTCCACGACGCTAAGAATATGTCCATTATTATTGTGTGACATACTGGTAGTACTCATTTCCGTTTCGATAACCGCTCTTACCCCCATCCACCATGTTGTGTCAATGGACCGAAAATCGGACACATCAAATCATTCGTGTTCGTCTTAGTCTTCCGAAAGAAAAGGTCCGCCATAGACATGGTCCCTCTCTTAGACACCTCAGAGAGACTCTTGTCTGCCTTCTTTATTTAGGTTTCATTTTTATTCCATATCTTCTTTGTACAACAACGATACCTAAAGGTCAATCTTTCCTTCTGTTCCCGCATTATTTGCCTCTGCGATGTATTTGGCGAAAGGCGTTACAATCCTTATGTTCTGGTACAAGGATAACCACTCTGCATGTCGAAGTGCTAGTGGAAATGGAGAGAGGGGGGGGGAGTGAGACAGACAGAGAGACAAACACACATACACACACACGCGCGCGCGTGCACACACACACACACACACACACACACACACACACACACACACACACACACACACATATATATACACACACAAACGCGCGCGCGCGCGCGCACACACACACACACACACACACACACACACACACACACACACACACACACACACACACACACACACACACACACACAAAATGAGAGACAGACAGACAGAAAGACGCATGTAATGTAGTTCAGGTAGTAGTGCAAATCCGGCACCATTCGCCTTCGTGTTGCCTTCCACCTTAACTGCCTCGCTATTATACTGCATTGTAATATCGAACTGTGACATATAGTTCCGTATTACGTTGTATTATCGTGTGATGTATCGTGTTGTGCGGTGTCGTACAGCATTAGGATGGAGTGTATCGCAGTGGATCCAGTTGCCTTAGCATTTCCATCTTCAACCCTTTTTTTTAGAAAACTTCGTAGTCACTCACACAGAGCGTGCGTAGCCCTCCGTTAGCGCTCTTTCTTTCTGCTTTCAACGGTCGTCTTCTGCTGCTCCCTGAGGCGTAGCGATGCGTGGTCTTTGTCTGGAGTTGGTGTGTCCCCATTGTTCGGAAAGAGGACACATCTGTCAATAACAACAAAAACTTTAGCAGCAGCAGTAGTAGTAGTAGTAGTAGTATTTTATCATTATTGTTGTTTGTTGTTGTTGTTGCTGTTGCTGCTGCTGCTGCTGCTTTTACCTGTCCCGTCTTCTGTGCCACCTCAGTGGCATTGCATCCACGCCGCTCATTCCGAGCCCCCGTCCACAGCCACAGCCCAGCCCGACGACCCTCCGCAGTTCTGGCACCGCCAATCCACAAGGAACAGTCAATGTCAAGTCGTCAAAGGAAAACCATCGGAGAAGACACTGCGCTGCTGCCGAGTCATTTCGGTGATGTTCATTGGTGCCAACATACGCAGGACACCACCTGCTAAGCCGCTTACTGACGACAATAATCGCTATGTCACGGAGCCGGAATGAGTTAACTCTCCCCTGTGAGAGCGTCACCACGTCCTTCTACCGAGAGCCCCCATGAATTTACCGATACCGTTGACCACGATGGAACCCAACCAAGGCCATAGACGCGGTGAGCACATCGAAACTGAGTTTACCATGAGAGCAGGGCATAAAGGGCCACAGAATTTGAGACTTTTTCTTATGCTGATCGATGACAATGAGGATGATAGAGGTGATGCTGCGAACTTCCATTCCGGTCTGAGACTGCAGACAGGGTTGTAGTCTATACTTACTTTCATAATATATCCAGCGTCAACCAGGCCCGAGAGAAGATACAGACACGTGCAGTGTTGGTCAGGAAATCTGAACAGCAGTCTCAGAGATGCATCTATTAAGTCGATGAAACTTGACTGTGTTGTCCCAGTCTTCCCGGTTGCGCCCGTAGCAAACTCCGCTCTGCGTAGGAGCCAGTCGGGATAGAAAAATCCCCCATGGCTCTCTGATAGGAATCAAACTGGCGACCTGCTAGCCGGGAGTTCACGACGCTAACCACTTGGACATAGTGGCTGATCCTATGTTTTTATCATCCTCATCAGCAGCAGCAGCAGCAGCAGCAGAATCTTTGTTCCTGACATCAGAGTGTATTTACTCCGTTTAACGGATAGGTTTGGTCTAGCTACCAAGGTAGCTGTATTCCAAGTACCAGAATGGTTTTGTCCAGATATTCGTGTGTCTTTGTTTCTAATATCAGAGTGACTTTATCCCAGATGTCGCGGTGACTTTGTTCCTAACTTTGTTCCTGACTTTGTCTTTGATATCGAAGTAGTTTAGTTTTTCCTGATACCAAATGACCCTAATACCAAATCGAGCTTGTTCATGATATCACAGTGACCTTGCTCTTGATATCAAAGTGGCTTTGTCCAGGTAACGAGTGGATTTATTTCAGAATGTTCGTTTTTTTTTTTTCAAACTGTCATAGTTCTTTGTTCTTGGTACTGGCACAATGCACCGCAGTGGTTTTGTTACAACTAACGGATTTTTTTTTTTATTGATATTCTTTCTTTCTTTTTCTTTCTGCGTACGCAGGCTGATACTCCTGCGGACACTGCCCGTATAGACAGGCAGTGGAGTTTTGAGTGTATGGCCCGTTTTTTATCTCGCCATTAAGGCAGCCATACTCCATCTTCGCTTTCTTCCATCTGCCAGAGTGGCTTGGTTTAGCTACAAGAGTGGCTCCATTTCCCGTTGGACTTTGCTTCATATGCCAGCAGAGTTGTTGCCTTTTTTCCTTTGTCACAGCTGTCAGAGAGAGGCTTTTCGTGCATTTACCACAGTGACCTTTGTCCGGGCATCAGTGTAGCTTGGCTTATGTACCAGGGTGACTTTGTTCCAAGACTATAGTGGCTTTGGGGTCTCGATACTAAAATTTACTCACGTAGCTGTCCACTGCTCGGAATCAAACAGGATGGCCGTGTTCACCACCACCACCCCCACCCACCCAAACCACCATCCCTACATTCCACAGAATCCTTACTCTCCCTCCGACCCCCTTGTGATTCGCCTATCTTCCATTCCCTATTTACTCTCCCCCTTCTCTCTCATTTGTTTTCTTTTGCGCTTTGGGTTTCCGTCAACACGCGCTTAGGGTGTAAAAAGTAAAATGGATGAATGAAACAACCCCCTCCCCTCTCCTCCCCTTCCCTCCCCTTTCCAGATTGTTTGTAGGGATTGGCGGCGACTGTTCTCGCAGACCGTCAGAATGTTAGATGTTAATCAGGTGTTGTATGTCGTTTTAGCCCAGACCTGAGAAAGCGTGTATTTACTATTGCTCCGTCGGTGATTTTGCCCTCTTTAACATTCTGCCATTGATAATCACAGAAAAAGAATGGGGTCAGAGGACACAGATGGCGGTCGAAGGGGAAAAGTGAGGGAAGGGAAGAGAGAGAGAGAGAAGGGGAGGGAGAGGGGAGAGAGGAGAGACAGACAGACAGACAAAGCAGACACAGGTACAGGTACTGAAACAGACAGGGGTAGGCAGAGAGAGACAGGCAGAGGGAGAGAGGGGGGAGGGATACACAGACTGACAGACAGGCAGACAGACACAGACAGAGACACAGTCAGACAGACACAAACAGACGGGGGGGGGGGGGGGGGGCAGTCAGTGGGAAAATGAACTGTATTCCAACATGTGGGAGGTTTTTTTCTTTTTCTGTCACCGCCGCCTTTGTCTCCCACCCCTGTCCCTTCTCTCAACTCCTCGTCTCTCTGAATGGTTTATTTGGTCTTTTGTGTGTTGTGTGGCCCGTGGACTCGAGAGAAAAACCATGGTCATCGTCAAGATAATGATCTCTGAATGCGTGTCACAATCGTTACCTGGCCTGAGGCCTAGCGCTGGCCACACGTGAAGATTTATCTCTGGATCTCTTTACCCTAGAAGGTATATATAAAAAAAAAAAAAAGAGTGTATGCAAACTCTGCAGTTCTCCCTCATCCTCATCCTCCTCATCGTCATCCTCCTCCTCCTCTTCCTCCTCCTCCTACTACTACTACTACTACTACTACCACCACCACCACCATCACCATAACCACTTCTACTACTACTGTTGCTACAATTAATGTCCTAATGGCTACCAGACTAAACAGGTCACTCAGTTAAAGAAGGCTGCTCACTGTGTGCGTAGCTTTCGTCGGCAATCCGGCCGACTTCTTCAGCGCAACTGCTGGGTTGAGAACTGGATTCAGCGAGCACCGCCGTGAGCGAACTGACGACAATGCGACTGAATGAATGAGTGAGGAGTACACCGATGGCAGGTTGTGTCGGCCCCGGTCGCGGTCAAGGGTGGGGTTCCTGGCGGCGATGTGGACTGTCTCCATTACTCCCTCTGGAACCATCCTACTTCTCTGTCGAGCAGTTGCTGTTACATTTACTTGTCATGTCATCATGAGACAACCCACCGGAGGAGACGCTGCACTGCCGCTGAGTCGGTGCTGTTCAGCGGTGCCTCTGCAACATACATGGGGTGCAGCATACATCTACCGAATCCTCTTCTGATAATAGTCATTGCTTCATTGTGAACTCAGAGTGAGTGAGGATCCTCTCCAGAAGGTCTACTCCAGCGAGTTCCTGTGAATTTGCCGATAGGAACGACCTTGACATGAACTCAAGAAAGAAAAAAAAGCAAGAAATAGAAGGAAGAAAGAAGGACAGAGAAGACAGAAAAAAGAAAGAAATAAAGAAAGAAAAACGAAAGAAAAAACAAGCAAGAAAGAAAGAAAACAAACAAACAAAAAAAAAGCAAAAAAAAAAGACAGAAAGAAGAAAGAAACAAAAACAAACAAACAAAAAAGAAAGACAGAAACAAAGAAAGAAAAACCAGTCTTCAAGCCTGATGTGAGACGAGCTTAAAGCTATCTCCTAGTCGTAGAGCCAACGTTGCTCTGGAGGAGGCTGCAGTCATGGGGAGGTAAAGAAAATAAATCGATTGACGTCGCCGTGTGAACAGCGAAAATGAACAGTGGTGGGCGCTTGGGTTGACTTATTTCACTGACGCCGACACACTCGAACACGCACATACAGACTTACACACACACACACACACACACACACACACACACACACACACACACACACACACACACACACACACACACACACACACACAGCTGCTACTACTACTACTACTACTACTACTACTACTACTATTTACGCCACAACTACTTTTACTACTAGTATTACTACTACCAATGTCAAATCCTGGACACACACACACATACGCGCGCGCGCGCGCGAGCAGAGAAAGAGAGACAGAGACAGACAGACAGACAGACAGACAGACAGACAGACAGACAGACAGACAGACAGACAGACAGACAGACAGAGAGAGAGAGAGAGAGAGAGAGAGAGAGAGAGAGAGTCTTACTATTTTATGAAAGAATTTCCTGGATCGAGTGCCAAGTTGCTCTGACAAAGAGTGAGAAAGAAAAAGCAAAAGAAAAAGGACGTTTGTTTAACCAGCCTCCCGCATGCTCCTGCTCTTTCCCCAGTTCTGCCAAAGATATTGTCCGTGGTTCTTGATCGCAATAACTCAACGAGGAAAATACAACTCTGGCTGCTGGGCGGAATGCAGGAAATCAATGAAAGGAATTAAAACCAGCAAAACCGTTTTGACCGATAGGTCCTGGGAACTGAACCTTTGACCTATTTTTTTTAACAGAATTATTAGTAAGTCCGCCAAACAACAGGGACAAACAAATTACAAGACAAAACACAACGCGTTTCGACACCGCAGGTCTTCTTCAGGCAAGGTAAACAACACTCAGGACAATGAAAACGAAGAACGAGCAATCACTTCACTTCTCAACTTCTGCGCATGATGGGCGTTGTGATTTGTTTGTCCCTGTTGTTTGGCGAACTTGCTAGTAATTCTTTTAAAAATTTGTTTCACTTTCTGCCTACGGTCAGCTCACTTTGAAACTAACTAAACACATTCTGGTTTTCAATGCGCCGTAAACAATAATGGAATAATAGCGTCGGTGTTATTCCCATTACATCCATGATAGATGTTGGAACGGTCAGGAATTTCTACCTATGTCATGTTGTTGTTGTTGTTGTTGTTGTCGTACTTTGGCTAAAAGATTCCAGGGATCATCGAGCAATCGAAGCGCTTGAACACTATGGTACAAATGCATCAGCAGGGGATGAGAACATTACGTGTGTGACCGTTTTTGATTACCCCGCCACATGTGAGCAGCCACACTCCGACTTCGGGGATTTTTGGAGACAGATAATGTTCTGCTAGGAGCTTGTCACGACTGAAGACAATCCCCGCATAACTAAGCTGAGCAAAACAATACTTTGATGTAGCCTTGGTGTTCTAGCCTATGTCAACAGGTCTGACACAGCCTTATGCCAAGACGGATCCTCAGTCATGATTTTTACAGCAGAGGATGGCAGCTGCTGTAGTCCTAAAACGTTTTTGGTCTGTCTTTAGGATGTCCTGTTTCTATTGTACTGTGCAGGATCGACTTGCACAGGGTTCCTGGCGGTCAACACCCTTAGCAAGCAAATTTATTTGTGGAGACCACGAGGTCTGAGTCTGCAAGGGCACGTGTTGTTTAGGGTATTTCCTGGTCATCACGACCATTCACTGTGCTGATGACATGGTTGTGCCGAGCAGGCGATGAACAAGAATGGTCCTCCAATCTTGTTCGAAGACTGGATGTAACGTCAACAAGATACAGCCCAGAAAGTGAGCTGTCAGAGGACCAAATTGATGGCCAACCGGAACACCACCGTCACTCCTGATAATCCTGTCCTAGGAACTGTTCAACTGTTCTCGTACCTGGACCTATCATTAACAGTTGAGGGATCCAAACGTGAAATCCGATTAAGGGCAGCAAACCCATTAGCATTGTTCGAACAAGGCTTTATGGACGATATGTGTCATCTTCATAAGAAAAACAAGACCAGGTTTCTGGTGCATTTCATATTCCTGAATGCATACCGGACTGGGACGTTCACAGTAATCTGGAAAGAATAATCCTAACCATGGGAATGAGATGCTATGGAAAGAAACCATAGGAATAATACGTTATTGAAAAAAACATACATCAGTTATAGGATTATATTATTACCGACGAATAAGTGCGTTAGATCATCAGTCAGCACATCGGACAACACGAAAATCTGCTTAAATCACTTCAGGAAAGAAAGAGCTTCGTTGACCATGTAACAAAAAATCCAATGGCTT
>JADBJO010000336.1:550000-570000 GCA_016801955.1 Conus betulinus | reverse complement strand
TTTTTCAAAAATACTTCTCCATGGCATAGCGTATGATGTATGACTCAGATCACGTACAAAGGACGTCAATCGTTATTTACATTGACGTCCTTTGTACGTGATCTGAGTCATACATCATACGCTATGCCATGGAGAAGTATTTTTGAAAAATGGTACTTCTTCATGGCACGGCAAATTATGTATGACCAAGGCAATACAACCAAAAACCTCAGACCTTCAACACCTGTCTGAGGCGCGTCTTCAAAATCAGATGGCCAGAGAAGATCAACAATGAAGATCTATGGAAGCAAGCAGGACAGGAACCAGTGGCCAAGCAGATTCTGCGGAGGAAGTGGGGCTGGATTGGACACACTCTCAGGAAGCCAGCATCCAGCACCACACGCCAAGCCCTGACATGGAACCCGCAGGGAAAAGAAAGAGAGGCGGACCTCGCAGCAGCTGGAGGCGAGACACTGAGACAGAGATGAAGAGGCAGGGGACCAACTGGACAGACATTCAGCGAGCAGCCCAGAACCGAGTGTGTGATGGCGGAGTGTTGTCGATGCCCTGTGCTCACCCTTGAGCTATGGGCCTAAGTAAGTAAGTAATGAATTCCATCGCTTCTGAACAAGGTTCTCATGAAAGAAATACAAATGAGGCTGGGTCAGTCTGAAGGTTGGCGTGGCAATGGTTGGCTTGGCAATGGGTTGGCATGGCAATGGTTGGCTTGGCAATGGGTTGGCATGGCAATGGGTTGGCATGGCAATGGGTTGGCATGGCAATGGGATGTGTAGCTTCTCCACTACTGTTCGAGATGGCGATGGGGTCATCCTAAAACCAGAATGAGCCTTACCGCTTCAGCAAACTTCGGGATTGAATACTAACTGCCTGCTCTAAAGCCTTCGTGGATTATACCACAGTCCTTTCTATCAAGGAAGATGAGACAAACAGAATAGTGAAGAGGTACATGAAATAGTTGCTTCGTTCAGGATGCGTTTCGATACAAAGGAATCACTGACCTCTCCCTGTGGAAGGGAGAGGTGCTGAAACAAGGACGTTCACCGTCACCAGCCAAAACAATCCAACAGTGAATAAAGATCCTGTAAACAGCCCTGGAAGATGATGACTCCTTTACATAGACAAAAAGGGGGGAAAGAAACGAAGAGGACGGCAGACGAAAGCCTGCAGATAACAGACCATTGCGGTCTCCCTGGCGGAACAAAGTCTGGTGCCTGCAGTTCTGCTGATCTGGAACCTCCTATGGTCTCTACTGATGACGTTCAGTATCAGCACTAACACAGTGGAATCATGTGCATGCCTGAATCAGTATATAAACGAAGAAATGGCTCTGCGTCCCAGCTGGTCTCACAGCTCCATTGTCTCAAAGCAAGCTGAAAGCTACCCCTAAAATTCATGCTCGATGGGGTGCCAAGTTGGAAAAGTAATGTCAATATCCATGCTTGCGGACTTAAAAGAAAGGATGATACAGCAGAAATCAGAACGTCCGCGAAGCGATGGACTCGGCACAGGAAAACCTCGAGATCGGAAAAAAAAAATAATATATCAGACACGCACAAAAACCAACTGGTAGGGACTGGACTTTACAAAAGTTATGTGGTAACCAATGGCGAAGGGAAAAATAGCAGCTAGAGACATGTAATACAGAAGTTGAAGAACGAAGCGGGTGCCAAAACTAATTCAGAAAGCAGTCCAGCAAAGCAAACAGGATCAATAAGCAACGTGTAGAAGCAAAGCGCACTCCAAGAAGTCTCTGCTGTAATGGAATATGTGATATGCCTTTCTTAAGATCAGCGTCATCCCCAGACATGTGTGTGATCTACTGCCTTCAAATACAAACCTGGTGACATGGAGAAATCCGATCATCCAAGTATCCACCTCCTTAAAGGCAGATAAACAAAGTATAACGTCCTGAGTATACCAAACTAAATGGCTGCCCCCAGAAAGGAGCATACAGAGACATGAACATGTGTCTAAGGAGATTGCACGTGCGGCGCGGACAGATCTGCCGGATGAAGCACTACGCTATCGGGAGTTCCAGTAACGGCTTTCTACCTCAAATCGTGGTCTGTAACACCTGTAGCATCTAGATCATAGAAGCGGGCATTACTGGATGGCATGAATGGCTGGAAGTGCATGGCAGGCTTCCCAGAATGGGAAAGACCATTACGAGATCACCAGGAAGAGTAGAATGGGAAAGGCCATGACGAAGATCACCAGGAAGAGAGTAGAATGGGAAAGGCCATCACGAGATCGCGAGTAGAATGGGAAAGGCCATGACGAGATCGCGAGTAGAATGGGAAAGGCCATCACGAGATCGCGAGTAGAATGGGAAAGGCCATCACGAGATCACCAGGAAGAGTAGAATGGGAAAGGCCATCACGAGATCACCAGGAAGAGTAGAATGGGAAAGGCCATCACGAGATCACCAGGAAGAGTAGAATGGGAAAGGCCATCACGAGATCACCAGGAAGAGTAGAATGGGAAAGGGCCATCACGAGATCACCAGGAAGAGTAGAATGGGAAAGGCCATCACGAGATCACCAGGAAGAGTAGAATGGGAAAGGCCATCACGAGATCGCGAGTAGAATGGGAAAGGCCATGACGAGATCGCCAGGAAGAGTAGAATGGGGAAAGGCCATCACGAGATCGCGAGTAGAATTGGAAAGGCCATCACGAGATCACCAGGAAGAGTAGAATGGGGAAAGGCCATGACGAGATCGCCAGGAAGAGTAGAATGGGAAAGGCCATGACGAGATCACCAGGAAGAGTAGAATGGGAAAGGGCATTACGAGATCACCAGGAAGAGTAGAATGGGAAAGACCATGACAAGGTCACCAGGAAGAGTAGAATGGGAAAGACCATTATGAGATCATCAGGAAGAGTAGAATTGGAAAGACCATTACGAGGTCACCAGGAAGAGTAGAATGGGAAAGACCATTATGAGACCATCAGGAAGAGTGGCATAAGATCGGATATAACATCTTGCTCAGGATCGTCAAAACACGTGATTCTGATGGAACCCACAATGTCTTATGAAAGCGGAATGGTGAGGACTCACGTCCAGAAGATTGAAAAGTGTACAAGTCCAACCAGCTATCTGAGGCAATATGGCATCCAAACCATGTCGTCGTCTTAGAAGTTATGAGCAAGGGGGTCTGTAGGCTAATTTCCCAAGATCTGACATAACTGCTGTCTGTTTCTGGTAAGATGAGGGCCAGAACCGTAGAAACAATGGGAGAGGTAACCGAAATTATTATTTCTACATCTACCTCCGCCTTCTTTATTCAAATGTGTAAAACATGTGATTGTCACAGTTTCATAAGAAACCTTACTTAAATGACATCCGGGGGCCAGAATAGCTCAGTTGGTAGAGCGCCGGACTCGTCATCTTGGTGATCCTGGGGTTGCGGGTTCGCATCTCCGCCGGGCCGTTTCGGTACAGGGGGATTTTTCCCCAGGAGTTAACATTGGTTCTGACTCCATTTCCCATACAGTCCTTCGAATGAGACTGTAAACCGAGGTTCCGTGTGTGAACGTACGCATAACATTTTGCACACACGTAAAATCCCATCACCAACTTTCGGAAGAGAAGGTCAGTTTAGCCATAGGTATGGATGACACGTTACACATAGCATGCACCTTCCCCGAAGATGAAGTATGGCTGCCTTAAAGGGAGGCGGGATAAAAAAAAAACGGTCATACACACAAAACTCCACTCCCTTTGTTGGATAGATAGGATTAATCCCTGCCTGTCTGTACAGGGAGTGTCCGCAGGAGTATCAGCCTGCGTAAGCAAAAAAATAAATAAATAAATGAAATAAAATAATAACATCCGTTCTTCCAATTGACATTTTCTGAGTCTGAACTTTTTAGCAGTCGGTGTTTTTGATGACGGTACTGCGGAAAGTACATACTCTGGAGATTGCACGGGGTCTTCACCTTTGTACATATTTTTCTGCAAATTTTGTTGATGATCATAAGATAAAAAAAAAAATGTTTGTGTGAAAACATGTTACATTGTATACCACCTGTGTAAATGTCTTCGGAGTTGTTTCTTTTTATGAACTCTGTGGAGTCTGACAACACGAAGTGTTTGTGACGACTGAAACAGTAACAATGGGAAAATGCCGAGGGCGTGGCATTGTAAATCCTTTAACCAAAACATTGACAGAGTACGAGTGAACTGAAACTGTGGATGAACTCCTCAGAAATATCAGAAAGCCACTATTTCCGAATCGTTTAAAACAATAAACAAATAGGGTAAGTCTTGCTCCCACAAGAAAACCGAACACAGAGTGATTTTTATTCAAGACTTGCACCGCCTTTTAAGCTTGAATAAAGTCAGACAAATACAAAGACGAACAATCTAATAGTGGGGGGTTGAAAATGAAGAAAATGGGAACATGAAATTTAAAAAAATATATTATTATGAATAAGAAAAAACTGTTCACTGGCTGCACGAGGGAACCATCGTAATCCCTCTCGAAGGCAGATCTATTTGTATTGCCTGCTCCTAGGCCTTTCGTCCGCTGGATCGGACTCATCAGGGAGACACGACTGATTGTGTCTGTGCTCCTGGCGTCAAATAGAGACACACCAAAGTCCATAACACTGTGGTGTGTCGTTTTTTTAAGAGTGTCTCTTCTTTAAAATGTGTAGCTCTGGCACATATCGTATCCAAAAATTGGTTTGCTGAGTTGAAAGATGGACTAAACTGCACTGATAATGATTCACAAATTAGTTGCATAATACGCCGAGATCCGCTTGAATAATAAACTGCGAACCAGTACCGTTTAGCATGATTTCATTCCACAGTTAATAGCGAGTCGGTTATATCATGAAACATGAATCAGATCTAAGGCCAAATGTAAATCAGAAAGAGAGAACTACAATTAACTGCCGTGCAGCCGCCGCAAATAGGATGCATAATGCACTTAAAAACGTTCTATAATGAACTGCAAATTACTTCGAAGGTCAACGGCAATATTAGTTTAAACTGATTTGCGGAATAGTTTTACAATGGACTGAAAATCAAACTTGTGTCGAGCTGAGAACTATTTACGAAAGAAAATGCCATGTAGTTTTTTAATCACATGCAAAGGAGTTTTAAAACATGTCGAAATTAGTTATGTTATGGAATCAGTTTGACGATGAACTGCGAACTAGTTCCAAAATTAGTTTGAACTTTTTGCTCCGCAATGAACAGCTAAATAGTTATATAACTAATTTAAATTACTTCTGAAATAAACTCCGAAATAACTAAAGCTGATTTCGATTGTTGCTGCAACATGCTACGAATTCGTTCCGTAATCAGCTTCGAATTTGTTGTGTGATATAAACTACAAATTCCATGATTAACTTCGAGTTGGCTCTACAAATTTGTTCCAAAATGGATCGCGAACCAATTGCTTAGTGAACTGGAACATAGCATAATCCGAACGAGTTCTCGAATGAACTGCGAATTAGTTCCATAATGGACTGCGAATTGACACGGCGAATCATAGAGGACCGGTTTGTCGCATTGTCCTTTTCGCAAACATCCATTATGGCTCCCTACAGACGACCGAAATCGAGCGTGACCGAACCGGAAGTGTTTGGATGGGAATCGATTGGAATGCGCATGCCCTCAATAATAAAACCTTGGCCAAACGTCCTCTCAGGGTCTGGGAGGGGGAAGCTGGGCTCCCAGGGGAGACAAGCGTGGAACGGTTAATGGGGGATGACTAGGAGGACGAAATATCTGTTGTTGCCAGGATCGATCATTTTTCGATGACGATCGACTCTGGTGGGGACTGTGGCTGAATGGCGGTGTTATATCCCGTAGAAAGACCCCCAGTGAAAATAACTTCGGGGGAGGGGGGGGGGGGAATGGTGGGGGGGGGGAGGGTGGTGTGGTGGTTGGGCTTTACCTACCTACCTTTTACCAACAAGCCTCCGTCCTATCTCAACCCTCTCTCTCCCTCCCCCCCCCCCCTCCCCCGAACGCCCTATTTCTCCCACTCCTCCCCACCCCCTACACACACCCTCTCCCTTCGCTGGAGGAAGAGGGAGAGAGGGGATAAAGGTTGTAGGATAAACAACCCGGGTGGACTGTCCAATTCATGCTAAAAGGTGTCCATACTCATTTAAAACATGTTTACAGTCTGAATTGAATTCTCATGAATGCATTGTTCTCTCTCTCTCTCTCTCTCTCTCTCTCTCTCTCTCTCTCTCTCTCTCTCTCTCGTGCGTGCGAGCGAGCGCAGTGTGTGTGTGTGTGTGTGTGTGTGTGTGTGTGTGTGTGTGTGTGTGTGCGTGTGTGTGTGCGTGTGTGTGTGTGTGTGTGTGTGTGTGTGTGTGTGTGTGTGTGTGTGTGTGTGTGTGTGTGTGTATGTGTGTGTGTCTGAGTGTGTGTGTGTGTGTGTGTGTGTGTGTGTGTGTGTGTGTGTGTGTGTGTGTGTGTGTGTGTGTGTGTAGCTGGGGCCAGCAGAGGAAGGCAGGATGCGATTTGTTTGTTTGTTTGTTTGTAATCGTGCAAGATGATTGGATGTTCCAGAACAACTAAACGCAGAACTGATATTGATGGTCTGCGGAAATTTCACATCACGACGGCGGAGTGGGGAGTAGGGATGGGGATAGGCAGTCTTTAGAAATTTGTGTTTTCGCTTTGGAAATTAACTGATGAATTCATATGTTCACCAATAATATAGTACTTCTGAGACAAAGGTAAGTCTTCCCCAACAGCCTCCGAGCCCCATCCTCCCCTCTGTTTGTCTCCACCTACCTCCACGCCCCCCCCCCCCTTCCCCCTTCTTCCACTCCCCCACCGCCATCTCGTACATGCTCGTCTCTTCTAATTCCCTGTTTCGGGGAGTAGTTTTATGATGGCATATATGGTCCCAAGGACCATTCTGAAACAAGGGACACACACACACACACACACACACACACACACACACACACACACACACACACCTTCTCTCCAGCTTAACCCTCATCCCCAATCCCCGTCTCTCTTTTTGTCTGAAATAGTTTAATAAACGTATATTTACTCCCCAAAAGCAATTCTGAAAGAAAGTGAGATCCCAAGCCCAATTCTAACCACCTCCCCCCCCCCCCCCCCCCTCTCCCTCCCCCCTCCCCCCCAGTTCAATCCTGCCCTGCGGAGTAGATTTATGAATGCATAACAGTATTACGTGTCCTCCATCATTGTCATCCGTCCTCAACTACTCTTCGATGTATAGACAAAAGCACAAAAAATATAATACACTTAGAACTCTCGGTTTAAAAAGAAAAAAGACAAATTGACTAACAATAAAGGAAATTTCCTGTGGGTAATCTTTTGGGTTTTTTGGTGGGTTTTTTTTTTGTTTTTGTTTTTTTGTGGGTTGGGTTTTTTTCGGGTTTTTTTTTTTGTTGTTGTTTGTTTGTGGTTTTTTTTTGTTTTTTGTTTTTGAGGGGGATAACTGCCAATGGCACACCGGCGGACGGATTTTATCATCTTTATTGTTTACTCTGTCTTGGCTGAATGGGTTATTCATGAAAGGTAGGGGGGGGGGGGGGGGGGGGGGGGGGGGGGGGGCACTACTACACAACCAGAACTGTTCATTAATTCATCCTGCATAATCACACAGAACATTAGCAACGTACACAAAAAAAATCTACCCATTCCTCATATTAATGGTCCAAGCTTTTGCGTTTATTATGGCTTCATCAACATGTCAGAAAAGCTTGCAGTAAAAGAACCTGGGGGGGGGTCTCTCTCTCTCTCTTCCTCTCTCTCTATCCCTCTATTTGTCTTTGTCTATTTCTCTGTCTCTCTGTCTCTGACTATGTCTCTGTCTCTCTATCTTTCTGTCTCTCTGTCTCTGTCTCTGTCTCTCTCTCTCTCTCTCTCTCTCTCTCTCTCTCACTCTACTAACTATCTGTCTAGCTAAGCTAGCTAGCTAGCTATATCTGTCTGTATGTATATACACACACATACATACATACATACATACATACATACATACATACATACATACATACATACATACATACATACATACATACATACATACATATACATGGATCCCCTTTCCCATTTCCCTTAACCCGTCCTCCCCCTTCCCTTGTTCTCGGTTTTGTTGTTGTTGTTTTTTTTAAAACACATTCTTCCTTTCTTCTCTCATTTGCTCCTCTCCTTCTATTTTTCTTTTTTTTTTTTTCTTTTTTCTAATACTACTTTTTTCAGTTTAGTGTGTTTCTTGTTTCAAGTGTTCGTTGCTTCGTTGATTCCTATCATGTCTGTCTGAAACGAAGGCGTAATCAGAGGAGGAGACACTCCCCCCCCCCCCCCCCCCATTGCACATTTCTCTCCCCCCTCCCCGTCCCCTCTTCCCCCCCTTCCTTCACCCTCTCATCTCTCCTCCCTTTCTTTTTGTATACCATCTTTTCTTTCTCCCATTTTGCTCTTTTTTAATTTCTTTTTCTTTTATTTTCAGTTTATTGCTTCATGTATCCAGTGTTCGTTGCAGAGTTGATTCCTGTCATGTCTTCCCTGATTAACCATCAAACCGAAAGGTGAAAAAAAAAAAATTGTAATCAACTCCTTAGTAGAAGACTTGCAGACGAATAGATGAATGGTCTTGAAACAAAAACAAATAGATCAGCACAAACAGTATCTTGAAAAAAAAAAGAAAAAAAACAACGAGGATTGAGCCAATGAGAAAAAGAAATAATAGATAAATTAACGAATAACTTAATATATGGATAAAAGTAATATTCCAACCAGTCATAAAACCAGTGAAATAGATGCATAGTCAGAGAGAGCGAGAGGGGTAGGAAAGTGAAAAGTGAATTAACATAAAAGTAATTCTTCAACCACTCATAAAACCAATGAAATAAATGTATACTCAGAGAGAGAGAGAGAGAGAGGGGGGGAGGAGGGGGCAGTGAAAAATAGATTAACACAAAGAAACGACAACACACAGAGAACAAAACGATGAATGAACGAATGAGAGAAGAAGAACACATAAATTAATCAGTACCCAACTTTATAGAATCATCATCATCAACCAGTCATAAAACCAGTGAAATTGACGAATATTCAGAGAGAGAGAGAGAGAGAGAGAGAGAGAGAGAGAGAGAGAGAGGGGCAGTGAAAAATAGATTAACACAAAGAAACGACAACACACAGAGAACAAAACGATGAATGAACAAATGAGAGAAGAAGAACACATAAATTAATCAGTACCCAACTTTATAGAATCCATCATCAACCAGTCATAAAACCAGTGAAATTGACGAATATTCAGAGAGAGACAAGACAAGACAAGACAAGACAAAATTCTTTATTTACGAGGATAATAGATAAGCACTGATGTGCTTTTTTACATCCAGTCCTCGCCCTGAATAGGGTCAACATAAGATAAGGCAACAAAAGAAGCATGCAAAAAGTGACTAGAACTACAATACGATACAAAAAAAAAAAAAAAAAAAAAAAAAAAAAAAAGAAGAGAGAGAGAGAGAGAGAGAGAGAGAGAGAGAGAGAGAGAGAGAGAGAGAGAGAGAGAGAGAGAGAGACGAAAGGAGCGAAAGGAGTGCAGGGAAGGGCGACAGAGAGCGAGAGGGAGAGAGGGACAAAGAGGCGAGAGTGGGTGCGGGAAAGAGCGTTAGAACAATCTGACAATCAAAACATTCCAAGGAGATGCAAGACAAGCAATTTGAAGCACCCAGGGGGAAAAATGAAAATAAGCACAAATCGGGGGGAGATGCATAATGATGGGCCCAGTCACCACGTCGGGGGGGGGGGGGGGGGGGGGGGGGGGATGTCATATAGATAATAAATCAAGTCATTCCAACAGAACTGTGTATGTGTGTGTGTGTGTGTGTGTGTGTGTGTGTGTGTGTGTGTGTGTGTGAGAGAGAGAGAGAGAGAGAGAGAGAGAGAGAGAGAGAGAGAGAGAGAGAGTGTCGCATAAGAATACAAGCATACAAGCATAACAACAACATAATGAAAAGATTGCAGGTAAAAGTAGGAAACACACACGTGCGCGCGCGCACACATACATACACATACACACACGCGCGCGCGCGCGCGCGCGCGCGCAGGCGCGCGCGCGCGTACTCGTATACAGCATACTTATTAAACGGAATAACATGTGCATTTCAAGTACAAAACACTTTCTAAATAGTCAGGGTCATACAAAAGGCAAAGAGGGTGTTGGTGGTTGGTGGTGGATTTATGGCGAAGTATGCAAGTATTGGCACATAAGATGGTTGAAATAATGGTGTTTGAAGGTTGCTATGCATTGGTGTTGTTTGGTTGATTCAGGGAGCGAGTTCCATTGACAGGAACCTGAATATGTTAAACTGGATTTGAATAAATCAATTCTAGGAACAGGGACATGAAGTTTGGGTAGAGTCCTTGAGGAATTAATTGAGAATCTGTGAACTAATGTTGAGGGTGCCTTCCCAGACACAATCTTGTGCATTATGATCCCTTTGTTGTATTCTAATCTCAGACTTAATGGGAGAAACTTGAATCTTTCAGACAGACAGAAATGGATGGATGGATAGACAGACAGACGGACAGATAGCTAGATAGGTATGTAGGTAGGTGGGTAGGTAGTAGGTAGGTAGGTAGGTTGGTAGGTAGAGAGATAAAAAACACTATCTTTAAGTGAATAAACAATAAGGCGCATATAACTGAATTGACAGTGAAAATAAATGAATGATTAAAAGAGATAGATATATAGATAGATAGATAGATAGATAGATAGATAGATAGATAGATAGACAGATAGATAGATAGATCATTAAATGAACAGTTAAGCATATAATGAATATATCTATAGATCATTAGATAAACAAGTTAAGCATATAATGAAATATGATGAATGATTAATGGCAGTACGTCTTGCATGCAAATTCTCTGCCACCTAAGTTTTCTTAACGTGTTACTGTTCCCAGCATTTTGTTTGTACTTTTGACCAAGCCATATGTCATATCGCATTTCTCTAAATCCATACTTATTAAAATCATTTCACAATAAGGAGTGGATTCAAATTATAATGTACAGTGTGAACTGGATTAATGTGTGCATAAGAGACAAAAATAACAAACAAGATCCTGTGGTTTTCTCAATGATAAGATCTCCTGTCATGCACTTACACACGTACCCGCTTACCCAACCCTCTTTGTACACACACACACACACACACACACACACACACACACACAAAGCACGCACGCACACCTTATCCGCCCCACGCTGAACTTGTAATAACCCCAAGCACTCTGATTAACTATTCAGATGTTACACCGAGCCAGCAATTTCCACTTAGGTCATTTTCTGACAAACTGTGACCAGCTACAGTTATTGCTCCTACCTTTCTGGTTTACTACATGCCTGCTCCTTTCAGCCGACTCCGTTCTTCCTTATACACAACACTCTTGAAAATTGCCTCTTTCAGATCTAGTATCTACGGTGAGAGATTTTTTACCTGCCAAACTCCAGTCGTTCTAGGGTGGAAGATCTTTTACCTGCTAAACTCCAGTCGTCTGAAACAATCTACCTCACACTGTCAGTCTCTCTGAATCTGATCTTTCTCTTCCTTCAAGTCTCAACTCAAAACTACTAGACACTGCTATTTAAAAAGAGTTTGACCACTTTGCTTTCAATACTCTTTCCGTTGTGGCTGCCCGAATAATGTACGTTTGATTTGTTACGTGTGTGTGTGCAAGATGACGGGTGAGCGTGCTTGCGTGCATGTGCGTGTGTGTGTGTGTATATATATATATATATGTGTGTGTGTGTGTGTGTGTGTGTGTGTGTGTGTGTGTGTGTGTGTGTAAACAACAGCGCTGAACAGATTAAAAACCTGTATGGAAGGGCAAAGACATCTCCATGAAAACACAGGATAAAAGTTCTGCGTGCGCTCATTCCAACGTCCTGTTCGCAGGCAAGACAGGGACACTCTCCAAAGATCAGATCCGAAAGAAGAACCCCAGCCATGGTTATTATGAGATGTTACCGCGAGATACTTACCTTCAAATATACCGATCATATCTCCGTTATCCTCAAACCATCAGGCAGCGCAGAGGATCATCATCTGGACACCGATTGACATCAGTCAGGGGAGAATAGGCTACATTGAATGTCTTTGAGGGGGGGAGGGGAGGGGGCAGAATAGCTCAGTTGGTAGAGCGCCGGACTCGTGATCCTGGGGTTGGGGGTTCGAATTTCGGTACAGGGGGATTTTTTTTCTCGGAGTTATCTTTGGTTCTGACTCCATTCCCCACACAGTCCTTCGAATTAGACTATAAACCGAGGTTACGTGTGTGAACGCACGCACAAGATCTTGCACACACGTAAAATCCCATCACCTGCTTTCGGAAGAGAAGGCCAGTTTGGCCGTTGTATGGATTGCGCGTTACACATAGCATGCACCTTCCCCGAAGATAGAATATGGCTGCCTTAATGGCGGGATAAAAACGGTCATACACACAAACTTTCACTGCCTGTCTATACAGGCAGTGTCCGCAGCAGTATCAGCCTGCGTACGCAGAAAGAAAGAAAGGGAAGAAAGAAAGAAGTGGGCTTGTAACAAGATCCAATGGTCTTGCTGAAACAGTCCTCCAGGGTACAGGATACAGAAAAAGAAAAAAAACCGATGGAGTGACAGCATTGCAGAGTGTACAGGGGAAACATTTGCAGAAACCCAGGCCTCGGCATACCACCGACAGAACTGCAGGAACCTGGTGCACTGTTTGTTCCGTGTTATGGCCACCACAGTTTTTCCAGAGAGAGTAGTTTAGACTCCCAACAGAGAAATTTGTAATGACAATAATACAGTTTGATTGTCATGTGTGACGTCAAATGTTTTTCTGTAAATCATTCATTGTTATGGATGACCGGAGAAAAAAAAAAATAGGAAAAAAATACGATTTTTTTTTTTTTTATTAAAATTGTGAATGTCACACACGTAAATTTGGTTAACGTTTGTAGTAGGCTGAACACCCTTAACGTTTGAATAACTTTCGAAAAATTCGAAGTTGATTTTGATGGAAAGATGACAGTCACGGAATGCACGTGTTTATTTGAGAATGTGAATTCGACTTGAACAAGACGATCGCTGAAAACTGACGTCATGCGTTAAGCTGCCCCAGTGAGCAGTTGCGGAATGTTGACGACGATTACACCTACAGGTATTAATTGCTATGCTATATCTTGGTAATTACAATAAACAAGTAGTGTAACTCTCGTTTCCATGAGATGACCTTACACAGAGTAGCTTTTATGCAATACTGCCACTGCCTTTTAAACTTGAATAAGGTCGGACAAATACAAACAATCTAATAGTGGGGGAAAAAAACAAGCGCAACCCAACAACTCCTTTGTTATCACAGTAATGACTTGGCAAAGATTTGAACTTAAGGTGCGTGTGGGGCGGTTGAAAACGAAAAAAAGGGAGAACATGATTTTAAGAAAATATACTAGTCACATAAAGTTAAGCACAGGCCTTTGCACACAGGGGGTTGATTCATCCCTTCAAAAAACATTGTTTTTTTTTTTTTTATGCGGCAACCAATGATGGAATCTCACACAGCAGTGTGTAATCCAGCCTGTGTCAACTGGTAGTGCGCACGGGGGTCTTGGTGACCTCGTTACCGCGCGGGATAAAAAGTGCAAAGTTTGCGTTAAATGTGCCTGTTTTGCATCAAGCTTGCTGGCGACACAAGATGTGTAAAATGAAAAATTCTTTTTTCCCGTGCAAAGAGCAGTCTCTCAAGTGAGTTTATGCCCCTTCTTTTGGCTGTTTAAGAGCGGGGTTGGTTACTGTCAGCCCTTTTCTCACCATGCCACCACGAAGAAAAAACTTAGCACCTTTGACAAAACCAGGGCGATTGCGTGGATACAAGATGGCATTGCAAAGGCTGAAGTGGCGCGACGACTTGGTGTGCATCATTCAGTTATTGTTAGACTGAATCAGCGTTTTTAGGTCGACCAACAGCGTTGAAGAGAGGCCACGGTCAGGTCGGCCTAGGCAGACTACTCCCAGAGAAGATCGTTTCATCGAGAGGCAGGCCCTATGCAGCGGGATACCACTTCCACCAGCATCCAAAGGCAGCTTCGTATGGCAAATAACACCATCCTCAGCCGTCAAGCCATACGAAACCGTCTTCACCACTTCGGCCTCAGATCACGTCGCCCAGCTGTTCGACCATGACTGCTAGCAGCCCATAGGCTGGCTCGCCGAGCTTTCTGCCATCGTCATGTGAGATGGAACCAACAACAGTGGTCCCAGGTCCTCTTTTCAGATGAGTCGCGGTTTAGTCTTGAACACAATGACGGCCGAACTAGAGTTTGGAGGCGTGTTGGTGAACGTTACATTGATGCAGCTGTTCGCCAGACCAGGGCCTTTGGGGGAGGATCTGTTATGGTATGGGGTGCCTTCAGCCTCCACCACAAGACACACCACTCTACCATATTGATGAAACCTCACAGGCATCCGCTATCGGGATGAAATCCTGGCGCCTTTCGTTGTTCCGACCATGCAATGGATAGGAGGACCCATGGCAGTCTTCCAAGACGACAATGCTGGGCCACATAGGGCCCGGGTGGCCGAAAACTTCATTGTGCAGGCCGGCATCAACAGGATGATCTTCCCGGCATATAGTCCCGACCTCAATCCCATCGAGCATATGGGATGAGTTGGGGAGACGTGTGAAGGAGAACCATCCACCTCCCAGAGACCGCCAGGATCTCTTCCCAAATGCTGCAACTGGAATGGCAGAGAATCCCTCAGAGGGTCATCAGAACACTGGTCAACTCGATGAGGAGTCGCTGCGTGGAATGTCTCGCCAATGGCAGTGGCCACACCCGCTATTGAAATGATTTTGTGAACTGAACAGATTTTGCGAACTTTGATTTCGACCCATCCTCTCTTTAATTGTCTGTAAATCAACAACCGTTCATTCGATCCCAATGAAATTCAATGTACGTTGGAACAAGATAATGAATTAAATCTGTTTCCCAATTTCAAAATCGTGGCTTTTATATTTTGGAATTTAGGCGGGTACATGTAAACTGTGCTTAACTTTATGTGACTAGTATATATTAGAAGTATGAAAACTCTTCTCTCTAGCTGCATGAGTACCATCGTAATCTCTGCTGAAGGCAGATCTATTTGTATTAGCCCGCTCCTAGGCTTGTATTAGCCTAATCTCTGCTGAAGGCAGATCTATTTGTATTAGCCTGCTCCTAGGCTTGTATTAGCCTAATCTCTGCTGAAGGCAGATCTATTTGTATTAGCCTGCTCCTAGGCTTGTAGTAGCCTGCTCCTGCTCCTAGGCTTGTAGTAGCCTGCTCCTAGGCTTGTATTAGCCTGCTCCTAGGTCTTTCGTCCACTGGGTCGGACTCTTTAGGAAGACCCAGCTGATTGTATCAGTCCTCCTGGCGTCAAATAGAGACACACCACAGTCCATAACACTCTGGTGTTCTCACCACCAAGGGTTCAAAAAAGAACCCAACAGCACCCCCAAAGCAGCCAGTGAAGGGTAGTGAATGGAACAGAACAAAAGTGTGCAGAGAAAAAAGTTGCTGAAAAACTAAAGACATTATGCAAACAGTATAAAATGTAGGGGACAATCTTTGAGCCTACGCCTGAGGATCCACCCAAGGATGCAAGGGAGATAAAAAGACAAACACAAAGACGGACAGAAACAAATACAAACAACCTCGATTTAATTGAAATGAAGTTGGAAAATAAAATGAGGCAGGGAACAGTAAACAATAAACAAAAACAAGTAGGGTAACTCTTGCTCCCATGAAAAAAAAAACCGACACAGAGTAACTTTTATTCAAGACTGGCACAGTCTTGAATGAAAGTTACTCTGTGTTAGGTTTTGCTCATGGGAGCAAGAGTTACCCTTCGTATTCAGTTTTGTGTTTAGCAAATCTTGTGGGCCTCTTGTGGCTCATTGTCTGTCTGTCTTTTTTTCATTCTTTTCCAGATATTTTTTTTGAGGAGACAGAAGCCCTCTGGTAAATTACTTATCTTTCACTTTATGCAGTACCTCGATAACATTATTTACTTCAGTAGTACTCTGAGTGAACCCTTAGTGCGACATGAGTGCCTGACAGTGGTGACTCCTAGTTTTGTACTACCCCAGTTCTTATAGAACAGGGAGCATTTGAGAATGGGAACGAAGAAATGCTGTCTGTCTGTCTCTGTCTGTCTGTCTGTCTGTCTGTCTGTCTGTCTGTCCGTGGTCAAAATGATCATCCTCAAGATCGTGGGCATCAAAGGAAAGAAGAAAGAAAAATGTGTTCCACTCGCCCCAGACAAAACTGCTGGACCGACCTCTCTGAAAATTTGTAGATATGTCTATTATGGGTCACGAATGATACCTGATGTTTTATTTTACCAGAATTGCCGTTAGTAACGGCTATAAATGATAATTTTGTGATGTACAGTTTAAGCAATAACGGTATATAATTTTAAGTCTAACCAAAGTTTGTAAGTTCCTTGATAGTATAGTAGTTAATATCCCCGCCTACCAAGCGGGCGACTCAGGTTCATTTCGCCCCCAGGAAGAGCTGCATTCTTTTTTTCTTTTCTCTTACATGCAAACTTTCTACCACCAACAGAGGAGAAAGTGCTATAGTGACAGATTTATACATATTTTTTGTACTACTTACTGGGAGTACGTTTATACGCTTTGCATCTTGCTATGTGTGGGTCATAACACGCACCCATATCCTTATAAGAAAATAAGTTTAGTCAACCCACTCCATGACAACGATGCAATGCAATATGCAATGCAATATGCAGTGCAAATCAATACAGAGCGAAACAAAACAACTCCGTGGAATGCAGGTGGCCAGACTCGTGGTCCTAGTCATCCTCCGTTTGTGGGTTCGAATCGCTGTCGTGCCGTTTCACCACAGGGATATTTTTCACTCGGATTTAACATTGGTTCTGACTCCACTTCCCAGGCAGCCCTTCAAATAAGCCTATAAACTGTGGTTTCGCGAATGAACACACGCAGACACATCTCGCAAACACGTGAAATCCCATCACCAACTGAAAACTAGTTTGTTGGTATGGTCGACACAAATACACACAGCATCTTCCCAGGAAAAATCGAAGGAATAAGTGAAAAGTCGTGCGACTGTATTCGACCTTCTGACTCGGGAAACAAAGGATTAGCGCTAGCAGGCAGCTCTTTGGTCGGCTCTATCCTTGTAGGCAGCGCGTAGAGCCTGCTCTCTAGCCGAGGATAGGCGCTATATAGATACTCTGAGTGAAAATGCTGTGCGATGTCAATCATATCATACCACACCACTGATATTTCATTCCATCTGCCATGAAAAGCACGTTGCTACGTTTCGTCTTCTTCTGTGTTATTGTTGTTATTTCTTCTTCTTCTTCTTCTTTTTCTTCGGGGAGGGGGGAAGGGGGGGGAGGAGGAGGGAATTGGAGGGGTTAACCAAGAGCTTTCTTGTGGATAATAACAAGACACATATTGTAAAATAGTCAAACGCAAAGAAAAAAAAAAAAAAAAAAAAGAAAAAAATGAAAGGAAGCGAAACCAAAGAAAGAATTTTTTAATCACTAATTAGTCAAAAAGCAATAAAACGAAGCGAAACAAACAAACAACAACAACAACAACAACAACAAATCACCGGTAATTGAACTGTCCCTTCCGCCACCCGTCACCTCTTTCACCGTCACACCCTACCCCCCCCCCCCCCCCCCCCCCCACCCCACCCCACCCCCCCCCCCACCCCCCCCACCCCCCCAACCCCACTCCCCCCCACCACCACCCCCCTCCCCCCACCCCCCCCCCCCCCCCCCCCCCCCCCACCTCACTTCTCTTGTCCACCTTCAGCGAAGGTGGGCTGCGGCGCTGCAGTCCACGCCGCATGCCCGCTAGCCTCTGCAATATTGGTTCCCCCGCGCAATGGAAGACCTCCTTGCGTGCGTGTGAGTGTGTGAGTATGCCTCTCTCTCTCTCTCTCTCTCTCTCTCTCTCTCTCTCTCTCTCTGTGTGTGTGTGTGTGTGTGTGTGTGTGTGTGTGTGTGTGTGTGTGTGTGTGTGAGAGAGAGAGAGAGGGGGGGGGGGGGGGAGGGGGATCCGCACGCGCTTTTGTGTACGCCTTCGTTTTCGATCCGACCTGCGTTTCTTGACCGAAAGAGAGGGCTAGATACTTTGCCCGCAAACTATGATAACAGGGAGGCTACTCTACGAACCGACATAGAGAGACGGTGCCAAGCGGAGGCTGATGTCACCGGCCTTTCCTCACACCAGCATGTCTTCTGGATCAGGAACCGCTTTCGGTTGACTGAGAGCTTTTGCGTGAGACTAGTGAAAATGGTTACCTGAAACAGGTGACTGATGTAGTTAGTTTAAAGAAAGACAGATTCGTACAGATCGTCCTTACTACAAATAGCCCCAAGTTCTTTGTTCGCGTTTCCAGTCCTCATGTACCAACTTGTCTGTCTAGACTGCAAGCCAGTCGACAGATACACTCCGCCGGCTGTTTGGCAAGAAAGTTTGACAAAATGATGTAGGTCAGCACAGACAGATAGATACATAGACAGGCCGACAGACAGATAGATAGATAGCTAGATGACAGACAGATAGATAGATAGGTAGATAGACAGACAGACAGACAGACAGATAGATAGATAGATAGATAGACAGACAGACAGACAGACAGATAGATAGATAGATAAGTAGACAGACAGACAACAATAGATCGATACATAGACAGACAGACAGATAGATAAATTGATAGGTAGATAGATAGACAAGAGATAGACAGACAGATAGATAGACAGACAGATAGATAGACAGACAGATACTAGATATAGATAGATAGATAGATAGATAGATAGATAGATAGATAGATAGATAAATGGATATGTGGGGGAGAGAAAGAGACAGACAAACAGTCCGACAGACAGACAAACAGACAGACAGAAAGAGAAAGGGAGAGGCAGAGGCAGACGACGATAAATATTGATAAACCAAAAAAAAAAGCGTCAAAGATCAAACCAAAAACGAAGTTGAAACAACCTGATGAAATAGCTCGGCTTCTTTCCCTTGAAAATCCACTTTGTCATCAATGGGAACCAGACAAATGGTGGTGATTCTGAAAGAACAAGGGGGGAGGGGGGGGGGGGGGGGGGGGGGGGGGTCGTTCTATCGCTCCTTCCAGAGGCTGCATACCAAAAATTAATGCGCCAAGGCCTTGTTTACGCGAGATAGACTGGCACATCTGGATTGTTTTGAGAATTTCTGATCGTGTCTGAAAGTTGATTCTCCTCATTTTCTTTCAAATGGCCATCAAGGTACAAGCCAGGTGATTCTAAGCAAACAGATCAAAAACAAAGGAATGGGATAATTGATAGCTCTGAGCTGCCGCAAAGATAAGGTCACGGGTGAGTGCAAAAGCCTGAAATGACTGTCAACTAAGGGGAGGGTCATGTATTAGAAGACTGTGATTTCAACGGTGAAAAATCCCCCCCCCCCCCACCCACCCCCCAAAAAAAAGGGGGGGGGGGGGGGAGTAGATCTAGTTGCAAAGTGAAACGACTGCAGGCGGAAATCTAAACAAATCTTAAATAAATGTCAGCGAACCATTTAAGATTTGTTTAGATTTCCGCCAGCAGTCGTTTCACTTTGCAACTAGATCTATTTTGATTCATACTGACTGCTACCCCTCGTTGTTTTGTATTTCTGTTTACGTCATCAGTGTGTGCAATTGTTATCTTGTATACGTCTTTCGCTCATTGTAAGCGATCACAGCTAAGTGCATTTTCGTTATTTTGTTCGTCTTTGTTTCACCTGAAGAAGACCTAAGAGGTCGAAACGCGTTGTGTGTTTGTCTTGTGACTCGTTTGTCCACGTTTCTCTGGGCGGTTCGCTGACATTTATCTAAATTTGTTTTTAAAAGGGAAATAATTGGCGGGGAGGGGGGAGGGGGGGCGGTTGTTCTTTTGATCAAATTGTGTCAGTTTAACATG
>JADBJO010000336.1:537500-547500 GCA_016801955.1 Conus betulinus | reverse complement strand
ATGGCGGGATGAAAAAAAAAACGGTCATACACACAAAACTCCAATGTCTGTTTATACAGGCAGTGTCCGCAGGAATATCAGCCTGCATACGCAGAAAGAAAGATAGGATGGGGTACAAGAATATTTACATGGGATTACCTGCTGATTTGTAGTGAGCGAAAGAGTTATATGCAGCTCCATAATCACGATGCGGGCCTCTTTGTAACACATGGGTGATAACTGCTTCCCTTCGGCATCACGTTTTGGCAACATGCGTCCAGTTTCTGCAGTGTACTGGAAAGACAGGTCTTAAATTTCATCATCAGCATCCTTTGAGAAGTACGATTGCCTTACGCTGTGTTTTGTATCTGTTGATATACAGTTTCGCAAGCAAGCATAACTATGACATCAATTTTTTTTAATAATTTGCTTAAAATTTCAATCCAAAACCCAGGCCATATCAACCCATTCTCCCCCCCCCCCCCCCCCCCCCCCCCCCCAAAAAAAAAACAACCCATAGCTGAAACAACAACAAAAAAAAACATAGCAGGTATTTAAGAAGTAACTTTGTAGGGGTCACTGGTATCAGCAATTTTTAGGGAACAATCGTTTGAGGATAGTGGTGGCGTCGTCCGGGGGATGAGCATACTCATGCTGGCTCCACTACCAGGCAATTATTGTCGTCAGTGAGCGTGTGGCAGGTGAGGTCCTGCAGTATGTTGCCTCAGAACACGGCACCCACTGAACACCACGGTAGTGACTCAGCAGCAGAGCTGCGTCTCCTCAGATGAGTGACCCCGCGACGACTTAACACCGACTGCTTCATGGGGATCGCCGGTGCCAGGGCTGCGGCGGGACAAGTCATGGGGTGTGGCCATGGGTGGAGAAGAGCCAGACTGAGTGGCATGGGTTTAATGCCACGGAGATGGCACGGAAGATGATTATCGCCCAAAGGAAAGTGAGATAAAACTAGGCAGACATATCCTTTATCAAATTATTGCTCAGTATGACTGTTTGAATTAATTGTTATTGCGAATCAACTAAGTACAGCGGCAGTATGAACATGGCAAATGAACTGCATTTCATTATTCCATCAATAATAGATAGATATATATATATAGAGAGAGAGAGAGAGAGAGAGATAGAGATAGATAGAGAGAGAGAGAGATAGATAGAGAGAGAGATATGAGTTCCGATCCAGTGGACGAAAGGCCTAGGAGCTGGCGATACATACAGATCTGCCTTCGAGAGGGATTGCGATGGTTCCCTCGTGCAGCTAGTGAAGGGTTTTATTTTCATAATATACAATTTTTTTTTAAGAGATTTCAAATCTTTGCCAAGTCATTACTATAATGATGAAGGAATTGTTACCCTACACTTGTTTTCCCCCACTATTTAATTGTTCAGCATTATATATATATATATATATAGAGAGAGAGAGAGAGAGAGAGAGAGAGAGAGAGAGAGAGAGAGAGATCTCTGCCTTCGAGAGGGACTGCGATGGTTTCCTCATGCAGCTAGTGAAGGGTTTTCATATTTATGATATACATTTTCCCATTTACTTCAACTTCAATTGATGGTGTGTGTTGTTGTTGTTGTTTTTTCAAATTTCAAATCTTTGCCAAGTCATTACTATAATGATGGAAGAATTGTTAACCTGCACTTGTTTTCCCCCACTACTTAATTGTTCAGCATTTTATATACATGTACATACATTTGTATATGAAAACTATGAAAAATACACTGAAGATTTTAAGCTCGTGTCAAAATCATAAAAAAAAAAGACGCTTTTCAAGCACAAATGTGAAATGAGTGTATCAGACTTATCAAAACTTGATCAATATTACATCAGAATGACTCCATACTTTGGCGACCTGTCAGTGAAGAAAATGTAAAAACCGACCAACGTTTCTCATGAAACTAGATTACTGGGATGAACTTTTCACCTAGGGGAGAAGCATGCAAGTGTCTGTTGCCTCATGGCCAGATGGAGCAAAGCTGATTCAGGTCAGTATGCTACACACTCCTGTCGTCAGGAGCGGTGAGGTGGGGCAAAAGAAAAGGGGCAGGAGGGGGGGGAGGGAACAGGCGAGTTTGAAAGTGAAGGAAGAGAAGAGGGGCTGGTGGATGGAGAAAAGAGGAAAGGAGAAGAGTGACCAGCCGCCGTGGCGAAGTGGTTAGCGTCGCGGACTCCCGGCTGGGAGGTCGTGGGTTCGAATCCCATCAGAGTCATGAGGGTTTTTTTCTGCCCCGACCGGCTCCTACCCAGAGTTGAGTTTGCTGCGGACTCAACTGGGACGACTGGGACCACACAGTCGAGTTTCATCCCACTTAATGGATGCGTTACTGAGAGCGTTGCTCAAATTTCCTGACCAACACACTGCAGGTGCCTGTATCTCTCGGACCTGATTGACGCCGGGATATGTAATGAAAGGAAGCGTAGAGTACAGCCCTGTCATGTAGTCTCAAACCGAAATGGAAATCCGTAGCATCATCTTAATCATCCTCATTATCATCGATCAGCATAAAAAAAAAAAAAAAACTGTCTCAAATTTTGTGGCCCTTCATGCCCTGCTCTCATGGTGACCTCAATTTCGATGTCCTCTCTATGTCTATGGCGTTGGTTTGGTTCCGTCGGGGTCACCGGTATCGGCGAGTCCATGGGGGCTGTCGTTGGACGGACGTGGTGGCGCCCTCCGGAGGGAGAGCTCACTCACGCCGGCTCCGCGACTAAGCAATTATTGTCGTCAGTAGGGGGCTTAGTAGGTGGTGTCCCTGCGTATTTTAGATCAGAACAGGCGCCACTGAACACCACCGAAGTGACTCGGCAGCAGTGCAGTGTCTCCTCTGGTGGGTTGCCTCTTGACGACTTGACATTGACCACTCCCTGTGGATTGCCGGTGCCGGCGCTGCAGCGGGGCCGACCGGGCTGTGGCTGTGGACGGGGTGTCGGAATGAGCGGCGTGGGTGCACTATCTCTGAGGTGGCGCAGAGGTTGGGACAGCAAAAAAAAAAAAAAAAAAAAAAGGGGGGGGGGGGGGGGGTAAGAGGCGCCATTACTGAAGGTTGAAGGGCACTGAAGAAATAAATGATCATCATCATATATTTTTGCGCGAGAACTTGCAATGACGTCATAACAGATGATAACTTTACATAGTATCTACGTAGCGCAATCTGAGTTGAAAACTACTCACTGCACTTTCGGACAGAATTCATACTTTCCTTCATCCAGTTGTAACAGATAACCTGGCCTACAGCTGATCGCGCACGCACTTGCGGGAGCGCTGTTATGTGGAAGACGGGAAAGATAAGTTTTTTTGAAAATCTGTTTTGAAAGCAGGTAAGGCGAGCAGATTTGGTCGAGTTGGAAGCAGTGAATTCCTAAAAGTAGCAAATGGAATGCTCATCAAACGAGTTTAGCTTTTGCTGTGGAATCTTCACGAGTTTCTAAATGGAGAGTGGAGAATACGTGATGACAGGTATGTGGACAGCAGTGTTGGAACAGAACCATGGCAGAAACGAAAGGCAAGAGTCGCCAGCGGGTTCTGATAACGAAAACCCTCACACAGCCAATAAAGTTCCTTCAGCGATAATGTTACTAATGTAACGGCTACTACTGATTGTCATGTATGTATGTTTTGCTGTGAGTGTATTTTTAGAAACACCTACAACAACGACATTAATCTCAGTGGAGATAAAGCATTGACCAGTGAGACACTGCTACACTCTGTTGATTTTTTTTTTTAATAGCTCTCCTTTTTTCCTCCGTTGGGATCGACACTCCCTCCCCCCCCCCACCCCCCCCCCCCCCCCCCCCCCACCCCCTCTAACATGTGACACATTTCACCTCCACTTTTATTCTGAGCATGCTTTCGAAGAAGTGATTGTTGGAGAACTGTATCCACATGCTCCTCTTCCCCCCACCATGTACCCCCCATCCTGCTTTTCAGTGAGTTCATCACGCGTGAGTCAAATAGGCACATTGCCTCTCTTGTTACACAGGTGCGAATCAGTACGGAACGGACTTCATAGTGGCCTTCCCCTTTGGCATAGACCCTACTTCCAGCAGTAACGTGGCTAACTTGCGAATCTTGTTGACCAACCCTTGGAATGTAGCTAATTCTGTGACTGTAAAGCAGAAGCAAACATCTACTTCACGAACCGAGAGTGTCCCTGCTGAGGATTACGAGGAAGTAGTTTTCCAGCCAGGTTTCAACCACATGCTCCAGCAGGACGATGTCACCGAAGGAAGGTGAGGACTTTGGGGGCGTTCAGTCGTCGTCATAATACTCTCCCTGTCTCTTCCCTTCCCCTCCCCATGACTCAGTTTTCTCCCGGGGTTTTTTTTTTTTTTTTTTTTTTTTTTTTTTTTTTTTTTTTTGTGTTGTCTGGGGTTTTTTTTTTGTTTTTTTTCTCTTGCACACACTTCTGCAAATCGATTATTTCAGCTGCCATTTTGGCGTTAGCGGGTAATCAGAACTAAGATATTGAGTCAGGTACACATGTGTTTTGTATGTTAACAACACTGGTTCAAAACGTGAAATCATGGTATTCTCTTCTCTCCCACCCACTCCCCTTCATTCGCGAGGATCATTCGTTCCTGCGGCCGTTAAGCACAGAAACATGTGTCCGCCTGGTCAAGATTATCGTGGGATCTTTTTTTTCCATGGCCTGATTCGCCCGAATAAGAACGGCAAATCTTGTTTCGATTGTGAATCAGTTAGCACACAAGTTCCTTATGAATCAGTTAGCACACAAGTTCCAAGCCATTGCGCCTGTGGCACCAATTCGCTAAACACATGAGCAGGCAAAAGGGCACGTCACACACTATGCAATTTCTCCCCTCGGACGGGAAACTGTGTAGGTGTAATATCATACCTTTTTAGGTTGACGCTGTTGTGGTAAAGTAGTATATAACCGTGCTTTTCCATATATCTCTACCGCCCCCCCCCCCCCCCTTCTCTCTCTCTCTCTCTCTCTCTCTCTTTCTTCTCTCTCTCTCTCTCTCTCTCTCTCTCTCTCTCTCTCTCTCTCTGTCATACACACACACGCACACACACACACACTCACACACACACACGCGGACGCGCGCACGCACGCACGCTCATACACACACATACGCAAGAATAGAATATACATACAAATACAAGTTCATAATGGACGAACGTTGTCATAAAAGCATTAGAAAACACAAAAATGCTCGTGTGTACCCTGTATAGTTTGTACACTCTGACAATCTGGAAACAAGAAACAAAACACTGGGGGACAATGAACATAGTAACAACAGGCAATGAATTGGAAATCACCATGAATCTAAAAAAAAAATTGAATAGTCCCACAAATGGCACTGTTGAAAAATCAATATAATACTCATGTGCATTAATGAAGAAAGCGTTTCTCTACAAGTAGATGAAAGGATCATCCTCAAATAAATTAACTTAAAATTCAATTTTTCGAAGAACTGTCTAACAAATTTGTGAGATTAAACAGTTAAGTTTTGGCGGACAGAACTGACCTAAGGCTGTATGTGGTGGGCGATCAAGTGTAAAATGAAATTCATCACTTACATCGTTCATATTGCAATCTCTACATTTACATCATTCATACAGCAGTCTCTACAAATTCTTTTTTTTCTCGACAATTCAACAGCGAAATTTCAATAACACATTGATATACTGAGCTGCTAGTTGTTTTATAAACTTTTTTTGTTCAGAAGTTTCTACATAAGGCTTTTACTGGGGTTTTTTTTTTTTTTCGAGAAACTCTTGTCCATTGTGGATGAATGCATCTTTCGGACATTTTTTTTCTATAACGGTACTCAAAGAAGTTAAACGGCTGGATACTGACCATCTGTAGCAACCTGTACAGCAGTTTTTACAGTCGTCCTACAGGCAGAAAAAACAAACAGACAGATCCACGAAAAGTCAGAGAGAGAGAGAGAGAGAGAGAGAGAGAGGGGGGGGGGGGGGGGAAAAAAGAATGACCTTTCCTACAGTTACGCATATGTAGGTTCAGAATAGCACAAGGATTTCAGAGAAAGGGAAACGTTGTAAACCTTCCAAATATCTGGAACAAATTTCTGGGTATCTATGTTCAAGTTCTTCACCAAGCCTACGATTGGCCAAAATGTTGTCAAGAAGAGGGAAACAATGAGGAGGTGGGAGGGGAAGAGGAGTCGTAGAAGCAGCAAAAATTATTTTTGTTAACTGAACTAAATGCACCCTCCAGCATGTTGCTAAGTGAGTGAATTGCAAGGAGGCCGGAATGTGGAGAATGGTAACGGGAGGGGCGGAGCGTCTCCCTCAGATTATCTCTATAACATCAATAGCTGATGACATGTTCTGCTAATGCACACACACCCTTCCCTCAGGCATGTGGAAATTTCAGGGAGTCTGCCTCTTCAGTTTTACAGTTACATATAATCTATGGCTGAAAGGGTGGTTCATCCTTTGGTAAGGTGGTTTTTGTTTGTTTTGTTTTGTTTCGTTTTTGTCTTTTGTTTTTGTGTGTGTGTGTGTGTGTGTGTGTGTGTGTGTGTGTGTGTGTGTGTGTGTGTGTGTGTGGTGTATTCATGCACTTGGTTTTCTTTGCTGGTAAAGACCTAAGATGATGACTGGATTACCAAAAAAAAAAAAAGCACTGAAATTTCATTTTCAGGTTTGACTATTAATTTGCAGATATGTTAATCACCTGAATGAGGAGATGATCGTCTGCTAACATTTTGCATTTGCATTTAATTCAACAAGGCAGAAAATGGAGGCAGCTTGAGAATAGAGCAGGATCTAGTTCAGAACCTTGTGGTACTTTTTTTTTTTTTTTTTTTTTTGCAGACATGAATTTTGAAGGTGTTTTATCATTCACATTCGTGATAGCTTTCTTTTACATACAAACAATTGTTTCCTTTTTTACATCGAAAAGGTTAAAGAGGAAATATCATTACTTAAACCAAATGCTTTTTCAAAATCTATGTGTATGTGTGTGTGTGTGTGTGTGTGTGGGGGGGGGGGGGGGGGGGGGTACTAAAACCCAATTCTCATTTCTGCGTTAAACAAGACTATTAAGGCCGAACAGCAAGACTGATTTTTGTGAAATTATGTGGGAGTCAGACTCAGACTTCGCTTGTCATGAGAACACTTAAGGGTTTATAGGCACAGCGTGGTAATGAGAGAAATCATAACTGATCGTAACGTGTGTGAGAGAGAGAGAGAGAGAGAGAGAGAGAGAGAGAGAGAGAGAGAGACAGTGACAGATGGATTTTATTCATAAATAGACCATTGCCCTTCATGAAGGGGTGCGGCTGAATAATCATTCAAATCATTTTATTGGTCAAACAGACCCAATTTATTACATTAAGAAACAAGCAAAGATCGTTACTAAAATGCCCCATATAAATAATGAACAGGTGTCTAATTTTTGCTTCATTATCGGATGCTAGACGTAATGTAAATCTGAAAAGACTTGGAGATTTACAGTATTTTAAATATACATAACCGTTCCCCTATCCGTCTAATACAGGACAGCTCAGAACAAAATGCCCGTCGTCTTTTTTCACTTCTATGCATAATGGACAAATTCAATCAACAGATCTGTGTTCTATGCATTGAAATCTGTATACGCCAATACCAGAAATACTAGGTCTTAATCTTGTTTTGATAACCTGCAAATGTCTGTCTAGATTCAACATTCGATGCATTCTATCAACGTATGTTGTGCAAAATGACTTATATACAATAAATTCATCACTTTTCTTGACATGAAAATCAAAACCCATTTTTTCCCATCCGCATAGAACTAGTCTGTCATAAAGTCAGCGCGAAAAAAAAAAAAAATACTTTTGTCAACAGCTTGGTTTAAAACACACACCCCCGAATCCAAACAAACAAGTATTATTTACAGCGAATGTGAAATGCCCAGTCGATGTTATCTCGAGCGTCTAAATTGAATAATCTTCTATATGCCTTTCGCGGTAATCTGACTCGTCCTAACGGCAAATGGACGTAAAAGGGGTCTCTGTTTGTTTCTTCGTGGACAAAATCATTCAATATTTGTATTTGAATTCCCAAACTCACACAGTTCGGCACCTTACTGAATAATTCGTTTTATCTGCGCATCAGAGTTTTTTTTTAAGTTAACAAGGAAATTACATTTTAACTTAAAAGACAGAAGGAGGGTAGAAAGTAGGTGTGTGCGCTTGTGTGTGTGTGTGTGTGTGACTGTGTCCATGAGAGCGAGCGAGCAAGCGAAAGAGAGAGACAGAGACAGACAGACAGACAGGCAGGCAGACACAGACTCAGACAAACAGATAGATAGGCAAACAGAATCTCTCTCTCTCTCTCTCTCTCTCTCTCTCTCTCTCTCTCTCTCTCTCTCTCTCTCTCTCTCTCTCTCTCTGTATGTCTGTCTCTGTGTCTTTTTGCCTCTGTCTCTCCCTCTGTCTCTTTCTTGTCTCTGTCTCTGCCCCCCCCCTCTCTCTCTCTCTCTGTCTATCTATCTATCTATCTATCTATCTATCTACCTCTCTGTGCGTGTTTGTGTGTGTGTGTGTGTGTGTGCGCGCGCGCGCGCGCGCGCGCGTGTGTGCATATGAATATGTGAAACAGTCTTCGGTATATTCTGACCCACAATCGCACGCAGGGCCTTCACCTTGACCTCACCAAGTGATTTCGGAGTGCTGGTACAAGGCACCAACCAATATGACGGCTACACGGCCCTGCCCGTGTCCCAGTGGGCCCAGGCCTACCGGGTGGCCTCCCACTGCCAAGGCGAACGCTCCAAGTGCCAGATCGTGGTCCTCCCCAGCCAGGACAACACCCAAGTCACCGTCGCCATCCCGGCCGAGAACAACGACTTCCGGGCCGACGAACCCAGAGCTACGCGGGCGAGGCCACCTTGTCCAAGACCCTGCACAAGAACCAGAGCTGGGTGATCTCCAGGGAGTACGACCTCAGCGGCGCCCTGGTGAAGAGCTCGGATCCCGTGGGCGTGCTGAGCGCGGCTCGCAGTGGACAACCTACGACGGCAGCGAAGGCGTGGTCTTGGAGCAGATGCCTCCCCTAACCGCCTTAGGCCTGGAATTCGTGTCGCTGGGAAAAGGCACGGTGCGCGTGGTGGCCACGGAGCCTAAGACCACCATCCACATGACCAACACGAACTCCGTGGTCCTGGAGCGCGCCGGGCAGTGGGTTCAACAGTATATGGCCGACCCCGCCTACATCCGCACCAACCGGCCAGCGCTGGTCGTGCAGTTCCAGAAGCTGCGAGCCACCTCCTCGTCGCCGTGGTACCCGGCGTTCACCGTGCTGACTCCGGTCGTGCAGTTCCTGGACCCGACACCCAGCAAGGTGCTGTATCCGCAGTACGAGCTGTTGGCCGTGTCTCAGGACAAGCACAAGGCGGACCTGGTGTACAGCGCGAGCATCAGTCCCACCAGCCTGCAGGTGGACCTCTCCAGCTACTCCATCGACGTGTACACGCTGGCGATCGGGGACAGTCCGGTGACGGTGAAGGTGGACGGCAGTTCCAGGGAGGTGGTGGGCTTATACCTGCGGCGGGTGGACGATGACTCGGCGTACCTGTCGCCCTTGGCGGCTCTGTATGACGACGTCAATCCGGAGAAGGTAAGACGACACTTGCTCACGTGGGCACGAGCGCGAGTACGTACACATATACACATGCGCGAGCACGCGCACGTGCACGTACACACACACACCAAACACACACGCGCGCGCACGCACATACACACTCGCGCACACACACATACACACACACACCTGCGCGCGCGCGCACTCAGAGAGAGAGAGAGAGAGAGAGAGTGCACACAATGAGACAGCGAGAGAGAGGGGGGGAGAGGAGGACAGCGGAGGGAGAGAGAGGGCAGGGAGAACGGGGATTGAGAAAGGCGGGTGAGATGAAAAGGAGGACAGGAGAGAGAGAGACAGACACAGACAGAGAAGAGACAGACAGAAAGACAGACTGACAGTTTTGAACAACAATTAAAGTACAACCAAAGGGGTATTAGTAG
>JADBJO010000336.1:515000-532500 GCA_016801955.1 Conus betulinus | reverse complement strand
TTCTTTTTTGCTATACTTGTTACATATATAGACAATTTACTTTCTGTACTATTGTTGTGAATTTCTGTTTAGCCTCAGGGCTGAGTGTAAAAAAGCACGCTTGTATGCTCTTTCCTTGATTAACAGATTTATGAATAGCACTGACGACGGAACGATCAAAAATAACTGGGCATATGCTATAAATGTTTGTCTTGATAGAGATGGATTTTCTGAAGTGTTTAGTGAGTGGGGTCGGAAATGTTAATATGTTTAAGAAGATTTTTAGGCAAAGGATGGTAGAATGCTATCAACAAGACTGGGTTAGCAAATTAAAATTCAAGTGATCGCTTCAACGCCTGTTATTCATTTAAGTCCCTATTACAGCCCGAACCTTGTCTAAACTATTTAACGGTTAACAAATTTGAGATGTATTTCACGAGATTTCGTCTTGGCTTAAACGACCTGAATATGAATAGCAGATACAAAGAAAATATCAAAGCATAGCCTCTTTTTGTAACCAACTTGAGAATGAACTGCACTTTCTATTAAGATGCAATGCTATATGCCTTTCAGAGATAAAATACATACTGAAGCACAGACATTTCAGAACGTGATCGCTATTGAACTAAAACAATTACTTGCAAACGAAAATGTGCATATTACAAGAGATATTGCTATGTATATTTATCATGCATTGAAAAAAGAGAAGAACTCGTATCCCACACAGTATGAATAATAAGTTACCCTCATAAATTAGCATTATTAATACATCGAAAAATATACTTTTGTTGTCATTTCTCTTTTTTCTCTTTATGTGTGCACTGCACCTCACATTGTTCTCTCTCTCTCTCTCTCTCTCTCTCTCTCTCTCTCTCCTCTCTCTCTCTCTCTCTCTGCTGTTTCGAGATCATTCGCCTTCAGCACACTCACACACACACACACACACACACACACACACACACACACACACACACACACACACACACATATATATATATATATATATATATATATATATATATATATATATACATGTGTGTGTGTGTGTGTGTGTGTGTGTGTGTGTGTGTGTGTTGTTGGTCCGTAACTATTTCATCACTTTGGAGTTTTTTTCCCTTTTTTAATATTGGTACTCAATAGAATGTTTCCAACTTCGTTGAAAAGCACCCTGAACCCAGCATCATTACAAAGAAATCGAACAACAGCTTTGCGTCATTTCAGGCAGAACTTCGATCAATCATAAGAATTCGCACCCATGCCCAATGATATTTTCTTGGAAACCAGAGACGAAGTACCATCTTTCAAGCTCTTGATATTTTCGAGGAGCATTCATATAGTGCGTCTTATCATATTGAGGATTTTTGTATTTATGTTTTGTTACATTGTTTTTATTTTCAAAAATTTCTTCCCTTTTTTTTTTTTTTTTTTTTTTTTTTTTTTTGACAAATTGTGTATGTTCATCGTACTAGCCAAGCATACCTGCAAATGACTCAGCCTTTCCTAAGTGAGTAGGAAATTCATTGCCGTTGATTTTAATTCATTACTGTGGTAGTTTCATTCTGTGTTTCATATAACTGAATTTTCTCCTTTCCCTTTGGAGGTCTTTGTGACTACACTCCTCCTTCGTACAGAACTGTCGCTTAGTCTGTACGATTTTTTTTTTTGTTTTGGTTTGTTCTGTTTTGTTACTTAAAGAGTTGTTAGTAGTAAAAGAGACCGGTATAAATAATGAGAAAATATTGAGAGCGCAAAATACAGACGATATAAAACAACGCTTATCTTTTTTTATTCAAGATTCACAAAAGCTGTTTTGCAAGCTGCCGATGTTTTGGTCGGGTTTTTTTTTTTTTTTTTTGGTTTTTTTTTTTTTTTTTACTCTTCAATATCCAAAAGAAGAAAACCGCGTAGTGATTCGAGAAATAGTCGGTGGAATTCAGACAGTCAAAGCTTTAAACCATAAACAAAAAAACTATCGAATCTGTGTGTGTGTGTGTGTGTGTGTGTGTGTGTGTGTGTGTGTGTGTGTGGTCTTCTATCCACCATCACAACACACTCAGGCAAATGACCTGCCTGTTTTCCAGCTGCCCAACATATGGGAGAATCCATTTTTGTGTAACAGTTATACTGAAATGCGTAAGGCTTGCAATGGTAGTTTATCTTTGTATATGCACCGGAAACCAGAAATGTATTCACAAGTGTGTGTGTGAGGACAGGGGGGACGTGTGTGTGCGTGCGTGCGTGCGCGCGCGCGCGCGTGTGTGTGTGTTTGTGTGTGTGTGTGTGTGTGTGTGTGTGTGTGTGTGTGTGTGTGTGTGTGTGTGTGTGTCGCGCGCGTGTTTGTGTGGATGGGTGGATGGGTCGGTGGGTAGATGTCAGTATATTTGTGCTTGCGCGCGTATGCCGTTGCACTCGTACTTTTGTGTGTGTGTGTGTGTGTGTGTGTGTGTGTGGTGTGTGTGTGTGTGTGTGCGTGCGTGCGCGCGCGCGCGCGCACCTATTGGTATTCCTATTCGTGCATGTATGCATACGTGCACACGGGTATTCCTGCATGTGTGTGTATGTGCGCCTACTCTTTTCAGTGTGTTACGCTCCATGTCTTCCAATTTGGTTGCTGCTTCAGAGGGGGTTTCGTGGTCTGTGCAGCTCGCTGGGACACATGGGGACGGCGGTTCGTGGCGGTGATACCCGACCTGTTGGTCACCAGTGCCGGCTATGTACAGAGCGATGTCTACTTGTCTCTTTCCACTCTCGTTGAACGGGGCCCGTTGCCGTTTCGATCGCAATGCCCAACGGCACCCAGGTAGGGATTCATATGATTGTGTGTGTGTGTGTGTGTGTGTGTGTGTGTGTGTGTGTGTGTGTGCAACAAAATATAAACCGCTGCTTTCTAGAGCAATATGTATCCACAACTTACTGGCTTCTCCAAACGATAGGTTAACTGCTGTTCTTGCCAATGAACAAATGGATATACCATTTATTGGTTTTGTTTGAAGTCAAATTCGGATATATATATATATATATATATATATATATATATGTGTGTGTGTGTGTGTGTGTGTGTGTGTGTGTGTGTGTGTGTGTCAGTACCTAAGATTCTGCGCACTGTCTGAAGATTAAACAACTTTAATCTGAGTTCTTTCATTATATGTGTGAAGTGTTGCCTGCCACTGCCACCCACCACCACACTCTTGTCGCATCAGAATCATTTTCCTGGATCCAGGGTAAATTACCCATACGGGGCTTACTCCTCTTCCGAAATAGCATTTTGTTCTCACTGACACTGAGTCAGTTATGAATTCGATTACATGAGCATTCATTCAAATGTGAACCGAAATGAAAACACCGAAATTACACGTGCAAAACAAAACCAAAAAAAGCCGAAGCACATGCCATCACCAGGCATCGGCTGAGTAGAAAAATAAGGAAACACTGGTTTTGTCAAGTATGAGCCAGCGTGAGACGACCTACGAGTAGGCTACACGCGTACAGCGACGATCAGTAACGATACATGTATGTCAGCTGGGTCAAATGTCTGGAGTTTAGAGGCAGGAACCTTTGTCAGCATTATTGCCGTACTCTGTACGTCTGCCTGCCACCGAAGTTCTATTCTGTACCTTGTCATGACTTCAGTTTGTATGTCTGATGGTGGCGTGCACGCAGAGTGCACACCTGCATGATGCAAGGTGCACACTAGTCCTAGTCTTGGCAGGACTCAAATGTAGGTCGGAGCCCTGTTGGTTTTACAAGTCCGATAAATATGTCTTCTGGGGTCCGGTAAACCCCTTTTAGTCTGCATTAGTTCTGTAGCTAGTCTGGCACCAGTCGAGCCCGACTTAGAGGTTTTTGGATGGTTCAAAAATTTTTCACGACCACTCCGCCTATTTTTTTTAGGTCACAGTCTCGATTAGTCATGCTGTTGGTCAGTCTGATCACAATGCCATTCATCTCTTGCCAGCTTACAGACCAAAAGTGAAAACACAACCTATCACTAAAAAGCAAGTGCAGTGTTGGACACAAGAAAGTGTTGATGAATTACAGGCTTGTTTTGAATGTACAGATTGGAATTTGTTTTTGAATTCTAGTTTTGACATTAACGAAGCCACCGATGTTATTTCCAGCTACATTTCTTTCTGTGAACACATGATTGTACCTACTAAAACTATCAAAATATTTCCCAACAACAAACCTTGGGTTACAACAAATCTCTGAAAAAATAACTCTAAATGAGAAAAAAAAAAAAGCTTTTCAATCAGGCAATAAAAGCGATCGTAGGTTGTACAAAAGAAACTGCAAACGGAGATTGAAGAATCAAAAGAGAGCTTACAAGAGAAAAGTTGAAAACATGTTCCAGAATGGAAATATGCGAGATGCATGGAAAGGAATAAAGGTTTTATCAGGTTCAGGAAAATGTTCAAACCAAAATATTAGTAACAAAAAAAACAGCAAAAGAACAGAAGCAATTTGCAGAAAAGCTGAACGATTTTTACTGTAGATTTGATGATAAAGATTTTAGTAAAGAATTAAAGGAAGTGAAGGAAGAACTCCAAAGAATGTTAAAAACGATGTTGATGGAAGTGATTCTGTTGTGATTGAGGAAAAATGATGTTCAGTTTTTTTTTCAAACGTTTAAATGTGAGAAAGGCAATGGGCCCTGATAACATCTGTGGAAAATTGTTGAAGGTGTGTGCTTCTCAGCTCTCCTATGTTTACAGTCGTTTCTTTACCTGGTCACTTAGAGAATGTATAATTCCTGTTTTTTATGGAAAAATGCCACTGTATGTCCTGTTCCCCAAAAAACGCAACCCAAGCTGTTTAAATGATTACCGACCAGTTGCCCTCACATCTGTTGCAATGAAATGTCTTGAAAGAATTGTCCTCGGTTATGTTTTAAAAGATACTACACAGTACCAAGACCCGTTTCAGTTCGCATACCAACAGAACAGATCAACAGATGATGCCACACTCACACTTCTCCATCATGCTTTTTCACACCTCCTCGAAAAAACCTGCCTCCTTTGTACGCATTCTCTTATTGATTTCTCATCAGCATTCAACACCATACAACCACATCTGATGGCAAAAGAAACTCATTAACATAAATGTGGGTAACAAGCTCATTCTTTGGATAATTGATTTTCTTACACAGAGGACACAGTCTGTTCGATATCAAAGTGTTGTTTCGTCTTCCAGAGTCATTTCAACTGGCGCACCCCAGGGTACTGTTTTATCACCAGTGCTTTTTACTCTGTACACAAATGATTGTTCAGGAAGTGATTCAACTTTGTACATTAAATATTCAGATGACTCAGCACTTTGTGGATCTTTCCAACTCTGATTCTGTTTACTTCAAGGAGGTTCAAAGATTTGTTGACTGGTGCGATCATAACTATCTTGATCTGAATGTAACAAAAACGAAAGAAAATGTTGATTGATTTTAGAAAAAATCCAAAAGCTGTACCACCACTTTTTATCAAAGGTGCTGAAGTAGAACGTGTTGAATCATACAAATATTTAGGAACTTTTATAGATAATAAGCTGAATTTTTAAATCCCATGTTGAGTATGTCCACAAAAAATGTCAAACCAGATTATATTGTCTTCGCAAGCTGCGATCATTTCATGTGAATACTGACATTCTTCGGACATTTTATTCATGCTTCTTGAATCTGTTCTAACTTTCTCATTTATGTGTTGGTATGGTGGGTTTGACTGTGAAGAAGAGCAGAAATGTGCTTGAGAAAGTGGTGAACGTGGGAGGAAAAAATCGTTGGTGAGAGACAAAAAAGTCTGAGTGAGCTATACAGGTGCCGTGTTGTTTGTAAAGCGAAGAAGATACGTGTGACCAGACCCACGTTCTTGCAAATCAGCATGACCTTCTTCAGTCAGGACGAAGATATCGATCGGTTAAATGCAGAAGTGTCAGATTTAAACAAAGTTTTATTCCCCTGTCCATTGATTTCATGAACCGAGAAGATGTTTAATTGAAATCCAAATTCCTCTATATGAATGTATGTTATATGTGAGAAAATGGGTAATGTGGCTAAATTATTGTTTATTTGCTGTGAATGTGTGTGACCACAAATTAATTTCTCAAATTGAGATCTATCTACACCTATGTAGTCCTATCTATTTCTATCTATTGTTAACTAATTGGTTGAAAAAGTTTGCACTCGCGTGCACTAGTTTCATAGATAAGGAGGCCGGATGTTGTTTGGGAATACCCAAACCAGAGCAGACGAACTGTGACCAAGGGCGCCAAGCGGTAGACTAGTGCGGACCAATCAGGACCCGTCATGACTTTGAATCGAATTGTAGTGGGGAAAAAACCGACCCGATAAAACAAGTTAGGACTGGTTGTGACCGATTCAAACTGCGCGCACGTTATCGAGACTTCCTGCGAGGAGTATAAAAACAGGCGCAGACATATTGCGTTTATTATCATTCTTCTATATCGATAGGGGGTGGGGGGGGGGGGGGGTCCCAGCTGCAAGCGGCGTCAGTCGACACTGGTTTTAGTAGTCGAGAGACACTTCCTGTGCAGAACTACATGGAAACCGATCAAGACCATCATTTTTTCCGAGTCGAGCGAGACAAACCCGAGTCGGGCCACGATATGGCCTAGTGTGAACCTTGCATCAAGCAAAGCGAAGAGCCAGGTATGTGAACGACCTAATAGTGTGTCTTACGCGTCGCTGGCTGCAATCTGCGGAATGTGATAAGTGTCTGAACACAGTCAATATCTCTACTTCGCGTGCAGGCCGAGTGAGGGAAGGTGTGAGCCACTCCGGATTGCCCCCTCTTGTTTTAATTTCCTTTTCCCTCATGCAGATTGACCACACCCTCCTGGATTCCACCGTGACCCTTGAAGTGCCCTTGGATACCGGTACCGACAACATCATGACCCAAGACCAGTCATCCAGCGTGTGTATAGAGTGACTAGTGATGACAGCATCTCTGTGGTGGTGTATGTCATTAGCTCCACACCATCAAAAGCCGGAGGAAGTATGCGGCTCCTCCCTGAGAAAGTGTTGGGCAGAGAGTACTTCGTCGTGGCCTTAGGTACCAAGAATCCTACGAATGTCGTGTCGAGCGATTTTCAGGTGTGTGATCATGTACGCACGTGTGTGCCTGGACTGGCGTCTATTGTGTGTGTGTGGGGGGGGGGGGGTGCGTAGTGTAATCATGTGCACATGTGTGTGCCTGGACTGGCGTCTGTTTGGAGGGGGGGGGGGGGGGGTAAATCATGTACATATGTGTGTAACTGGACTGGCGTCTGTTTGTGTGTGGCTGGGGGGGGTGGGAGGGGGGTTGAGTGTGGGTGTGATCATGATGCACGTGTGTGCCTGGACTGGCGTCTGTTTGTGTAGGTAGGGGGTGGGAGGGTGTGGGGATGGGTGTGATCATGATGCACGTGTGTGCCTGGACTGGCGTCTGTTTGTGTGTGTGCAAGTGTGTGAGGAGGAGGGGGGGGGGGGGTAGTTGTGGGGGTGTGGGTGGGTGGAGAGAAGTAGAAGGAAGATCGGGGATGCCCATCAGCTTGTTTCCAGCAGCAAAGAGAGGCTGGGGACGAGGGTTTCTGCGACAGCGGTCTCACGTTCACGCATCTGTTTTTCCTCTCTATTTTCCCGCCACTTGTCTTGTCTCTGATGTTGAAACCATTTTCTAGGTTTTGTCATTTCCGATGAAGTATTCCTTTCTCACTGTTTGTGCCTAAAGCTCCAGTTTAGAGAGAACAAATTCTCTCTCTCTCTCTCTCTCTCTCTCTCTCTCTCTCTCTCTCTCTCTCTCTCTGTCTGTCTGTGCGTTTCTGTGTGTGTGCGTGAGTGTGTGTGTGTGTGTGTGTGTGTGTGTGTGTGTGTGTGTGTGTGTGGTGTGTGTGTGTGCAGGCGTGCACGTGTCTCTCTCATCTCTAGCTCCAGTTTTAGGAAGAAGAAACTATCTCTCTCTCTCTCTCCTCTTTCCTCTCTCTCTCTCTCTCTCACTCTCTCTCTCTCTCTCTTTCTCTCTCTCTCCCTCTTTCCGCTCTCTCTCTCTCTCTCTCTCTCTCTCTCTCTCCTCTCTCTCTCTCTCTCTCTCGTTTTTGTCATTTGTGATACGTCTAAGTCCTAGGGCTTATGACCCTTAAGAATAATGTCTAATATGAGTTTGTTGTTTCTCTCTCTCATCTCTCTCTCTCTCTCTCTCTCTCTCTCTCTCTCTCTCTCTCTCTCAGGTTGTCAGCGTTCACCCTAACACGTCCGTGTGTATATACCTGAAACTGGGCAGCACTACCGCCAGCCTCTCCTTTTCCAGTCATTCATATACCACCGGTGACGTCATACGGACTGTCGTTGGCCCCTACGAAGCGCTACGTGTCAAGTGCAATATTATCGGATGTGACCTCACAGGGACCTTCGTTGCAGCCTCCAGACCAGTGGCGCTGTTTTTCTATTAGCAACGTGCAGAAACTGGACCAGTTTACTGGTGGGGGACAAATCCGAAATGTTTTTGGAACAGCTGCCGCCTGTGGAATCGTACGGTTTGGAATTCATTGCCATGCAGCAGCCCTACAGTCTGGGGACCCTGGGTTCTGCACGTCAGCTGAGTTTTGCAGAGACCTGGTGTGGATTGTGTCTAGCGAAGCCCACACTTCTCTGAATGTCTACGACGGCAGTACTCTCACGTCGCGCAACTTGGAAAGAGCCGGGGAGAGGCTCCAGGTGCAGATGGAAGGGGAGTTTGTGCAGATCCGTTCCAGCAAACCCGTCCTAGTGGTGCAGGTGCTGAAAAACCACCTCCAGATATGATGGAGCGATGTTAGTCGTTCCAGCCATCTCGCAATATACTCAGGTCGACATCCTTCGGTTCCCGTCAGATACGTCGTCAGTGATGAAGCAGGTGGTGATGTACACTGTGGATGCTCTCCCTGCTGAGGTCACTGTGGATGGTGTGCAGAGCCAGTTCAGTCTTTCTGCGGAAGGCCCGCTATTCAACATGTCCACCCTGGTGGTGAACTACACGGCTGGCCAGACAAAGGCCAGGGTGGAAATGGTGGGGAGCGGAACTTTTGGCGGGTACTTGTCAGACATTGGGACAAAGGAGAAGATATGTCCACTGGCTTACCTTCTGAAGCCGGTCAACAGGGTAAGTGGCCAGTAATGCCGTGTCGGTTTCTTCTTTCTGTCTTGTCTATCAGCTGCAGATTCCCAGCGTGAGGACATCATCGAACGGTCACGTACGTAAATCTGCGATGAGCATTATCCAAAAAATGTGTTCATTTATACAAAATCGAGGTATCCTTGGAAATTCTGATCATCATCAGTGCTTGCTTTATACTCCAGTGCAAGACATGTTAGATTATATCGTATTGCAATTACCGTGTCACGTTGCAAATTACGTTTTATCAAGTTCAGACCATGTTTGTGCTGTTGCTACTAAGAAGACATGCAACTATGAATGAATGTATTCATAAATGTAAAACTAATTTCAGCAGTGCACAGATGACAAAAACACGTAAAAGTATGAGTTTATTACTCTAATGAATCAAGCAAGTGCGCAAACATTAGATCAGCAGCAAATAAAACCTATAGAAACGCAAGGTAAAATTGTACGCATTGTTGCCCAATTTCCGAAAGTGTTTGCATGTTATAGAAAAAAAAATCATTAAATGAGTTCGTGAAGCAGAGTGACAGGTCATATATATTTACATCCATTTGTTGACGACACATTTCTGGCATCCTCAGGCCCCATGTCTGTGAAGAACAAGGAAAACGATATCAAAGTGACCACACGTCTGGCGTGACCTTCCCACGCCAGCGTGCTGACCTGCAGGTGGCCATTGCTTAAAAGCCCTTGGGAGCAGAGCTAATAAAGTTCAGGATATTTCAGACTGCTGCTAATAGTAGAGGGTGCAAAAAAAAGAAGAGGGGCAGGGGGGTGGGTGGGGGCAGGGAATGAGACTGGTGAGTGGGACAGTATAGGTGTAGGTGAAGGGAAGGCAGAGGGGGAGGAAAGGGAAAAAACGGAAGGGTGTGGGGGAGCAGTGTAGGCAGTTGAAGGTCACTGGAGAAAAGAACCATTGTCAACATATTCTCAGAAGTGATAACTTGCAGTGTCATCAGATACTGCTAGCGCTGACTGCCAAGCGTGTGTGCTGAGGTTGCAGTGGAGTGTATTGTCAGGGACCAGTGCATAGACTGGTGTAAGTGGAGTTGTGAACATACTGGTGGAATCCTTTTTTTTTTAAACAGCTTTTTTTTTCTATGTTGAGTCATCCTTCAAGTATGGCATGTTTCATCTGTTAGCTTCATGTTGATCGTTCTGCAGATGTTGTTGCTGTGGCTGGAACTGTATCAGCAATATATATATATATATATATATATACATACATACATATATATATATGTGTGTGTGTGTGTGTGTATGTATGTATGTGTGTGTGTGTGTGTGTGTGTGTGTCCATCCCCATATGCCCCACCAACGCTTTCCCCTTCACGCCAGTGGGCGCGTAGTCGTTACTTGAGGGGCAAATTGGCAAATTGGCTCTTCAGCTGAACAATGGCTTTGGTGCGTGTGGGGGAAGGGGTATGTGTTGGGGAATGGGGTGTATGTTGGGGAAAAGCCGGGGGGGAGGGGGTGTATGTGGGGAGGGGGAGGGTGTGTCTGTATGCGTGCTTGTGTGTATGTATGTGTGCATGCGCGTGTGTGGGTGTGTGTGTGTGTGTGTGTGTGTGTGTAATAGTGAAGGTCCTTTTTCAGTTCATAGTGTTTGATGTGAAATTCCTCGCTAATTATTTCATATTTTTCTGATAGCATTTCAATTGAACGAAGAACCAGTCATTCTAGAATATACATTAATCATAGTTCCTTGTGGTGATACTTAACATAAAATTACAAAGTCCACTGCTTATATTGTTCTTTTTAGATAATCGTCATGGTGTGTGTATCATCCATATTAGGTGCAATGTTAAGCGGCAAGAAGTTGTAATTTGATTTTCTCTTAAAGTAGATAAACTGAGAAATAATATAAATTATGACAGTGAAAGTAAAAAAAAAAAAGAAAATGTTATCAATTAAAGTAACAAGATAATAATAATAATAATAATACTGTAATAATAATAATAATAATAATAATAATGTATATTTATTGTAATTGCTGTTGTACTGAAGTACATAAATAAAGTAATGAAAAAGCATACTAAAGCAAATCAAACCTAAAACAAGATCACAGATTTCGCTCTAAGGGTTCATGACGTTAAGCAGAGTGCGCGCGCACGCGCGTGCGTGTGTGTGTGTGTGTGTGTGTGTGTGTGTGTGTGTGTGTGTGTGTGTGTTTTAAACGAGGCATACTGCATCGTAAATCAGCTACCAAAACAACATGACATTTTGTATGAGACCATAAACATAATGAATAGCACATGTAACAATGCAAAAGTACAGTATTCTTCCTGGTTTTATGAAATCTGTGTCATGTGTGTCCCTTTACAGAGAGAAAGTTACGATTTCTTGCTAAGAAAAAAAAATTTGCAGCCATGTTATGACAATGAAAGAAGTAGCTCTGTGTGCAATATATATCAACTGCGCTCAACCTGTGGAGAACAGGCATTGTATCAAAGACAGTTAACCAATCACCATGAAAGACATTGTGAAGAATGCAAAGACTGCAAGTGTACTTCATATTCAAGAGCAAAAAAAAAAAAAAAAGAAAGAAAGAAAAGAAAAAAAAAAAAAAGAAAAAATTGAAACTCCTTTAGAGAAAGGAGAAGAAGAAGGAAACATAATAAAAAAAAAAAGTTGGAAAAAAAAAAAATATGTGCCAGATCAGTTAGGAACGAAACAGGCACGTTGCGAATATGGAATAATAATGCTATAAACTGCTCTACAACACGTTGTAATCATTGAAATGTGTTCATTTGGAGCAGGTGAAGGCACCATTTTGCAAGAATTCTGTTGATCTTATTTCAAGGGAACACGCCTATTTTCGATTGCACAGTAAAAGTCCATGCTAACATACTAAGAAAACGCGACTCAAGAGATTTAACGCACGATCAGATTTGGATGATGTCCCTTTATTTGAAAACGATAAATGACATAAACTACAAAGGGTACAACAACATTAGTGAACTTAAGTAATCATTCTTGGGACACGTTCTTTGAGGTCGACATGTACTGTTAATTGATTGATATATTGATTGATCGAGTGATTGATCGATCAATGGATTGCTTGGTTGAATGGTGATTTTACTTATTTATTGATATCCTTTTGTTTATTTCTTTCTTCATTTATTTACATACTCATTTTCCATTCATTTATTTGTACTTTTTATTCCATTTGTTCCTCCCTTAATTCATTCATGAACATGTAGAATATTTTTTACTGTGGGATTATACTTTTTCTAATTCAGATAGTTAAAACCGGTAACACATCTCTCTCTCTCTCTCTCTCTCTCTCTCTCTCTCTCTCTCTCTCTCTCACACACACACACACACACACACACACACACACACACACACACACACACACACACATACACACACTTCTCTCTCTCCCTTTCTCTCCTTTCCCTCTATCCCTCTTCCCTCTCTCTCTTCTCTCTCTCCCCTCCCTCCCTCCCTCTCTCTCTCTCTCTCTCTCTCTCTCTCTCTCTCTCTCTCTCTTCAAAAAAGCTTGAGAGTAAGGTGTTAGGCCGGCATTGTATCGCCAACGTTATAATTGTTACGGTAGAGATTTAAGGTTGTCACTGTAAAATGAAGCATGCAGCATTTCTTTTCTATGTCAGTACACTCAGCATTACTGCAAGCGCCACCTTCACACATGCACAAAACATGCACAAAACAAACAACCATGTCAGAAATGTTGTCAATACCAGAAGCCACATCAACACACAACGCATTCACTAAAAAAAAAAAAGTGCATAAAAATGTAAATGTAGTAGGTGGAAATGCCGCTAATAAAGTGCTTAAGATGGTGTCGTTGTATGTTTTATTTCAGCCATTATCATAGACTAAAAATGCACAAAGATGTCAATGTACCAAGTTGAAACGCCGCCAATGAAGCACATTGATACTGTTGTTGTGTATTTTGATTCAGTCACTTATCATGTTAGTGCCAAGGAACGCAACTGAGATGCTGATCATAACAAAATGCATAGTAAACACCAGAGTGGCATGTCTTTGTAGATCAAATCATCAGTAAAGACTGCCAATCTCTAGTGTGCGAGATCTGTTTTCCGAACTTTATTCTAAGTTTCCGTCTTTTCAAAGAGTACTTACAGATGGTTTTTTTTTTTTGGCCCATGCTTTTTTTTTTTGTTTTTTTTTTGGCTGCTAGTCACTCAGCTGCACTGTGGCAGAACTGTTCACAACACATTCCCTTCGACAGCTCCATTCACACAATGCTGAGCTCACGGCCATGTTCTTCGCACTCTAAACAATCTCTAAATCTCAGCATAAAGACTGGTTGTTCTTTCTGGTTACCTTTTTGCTTTGCAGGCCATTGCTGGCTGTAATCTGAAACACCCTCAGCTCCTAATTTTATGAAACTGTACAGCTCTCTGAAATCGGACACATTCATGCTTAGGCTCCCGGTCATGCTGACATTCGAGGCTGTTTGAGGTAACTTACCAAGAATGCCACAAATAAACAGTCGTGCAGATTCCCTATCCCTCGCACCAGTGTGAAACTCAAAGTTCAGACTTAGGTCAAAATGATGTGGCAAGGGGACTGGAACATACAGACTGATCAACTTTTTTGTTGTTCAAATCGTCCTAAGCTGTACAGTTTTTAGCCATCTGGCTATGAAGAAGAAGCAATTTTGTGCTGATAACATACAGGCCATTCTTTAATTCACCCACCATATCTATAAGAAAAAAAAAAAAAAAAAAAAAAGATAAGGGAGTTTCGACAGTTCATGTGTTGTTTCATCCGTTTAGTGTGTTTGTAGTGTGTTTACAGTGTGTTTTAACTTAACATGGTGTCAGACACTAACACTTCGCAGCAGACTCCATGAAAGCCATGTTCACAGATGTTCCACCAGTTGTAATTTTTGAGCTCCTGAAAGCAGTACATATTTTCATCTGATCTTTAAACTTGATGGAATTTTTTTTTTTAAAAATTAAGTTAATTTTGCATTCTTTTGGAAAGTCTGCTTTATTGACTTATCAATGAACTGACTGTGGTGAGCTCTCTGTCTCAATACTCTCATGGTTGACAGGGCTGAAAACCACATGAGGTGTTATTTGTATCTTTTAGAAACGTGTATTCAGGGTTTGATGTTTCTCCTGTACTGTAACTGGCAAAGTGAAACATATTGACAAACAGCGTTACTTGTTTTTGTCTGCTGATCATGCGCAGATAACACAAGTTTTAATTGTAAACGTAATAAAGCAGTTTTCACATTTCAGAACTAGGCTTAATTTTAATGTGACGGTATTTCCACGTGTTGTTGTTATTTTCGTAGATGCTCTGTTGTTTTGCATAAAGTTCGCTAATGGAAACGTTATTGTGAAACATGTTTGCTTTAAAGTCATTTCTCATAACAAAAGGTACTGTTTGAAGTTCGTGTCAGCTTCATAGCATTATAGCATCAAAATCATATGTGCACCAATATTTCTATGTGTACGTAGGGTTTGCAACGTCTTAAAGTTGACATCGTATCATCTTTCCAAGAAATTACAGTAAGAAATATGTCCCGTCTCCTCTCTGCATCTTTACATCAAAAACTTTTCTTCACCCAAGCATCTTCTGGTGTTGTGATTTCTTAGCACAACTGCAGAAGAGAGATTGGAAAATTATTAGCACCTGACTGCACAAAGTCACCGGGATGTACCTGTCTGTGTTCATTCAAGACCTGCGTATATGACATTTTTCTCAGAGCTATTGTGTGCATATCAGTGTGTGTAGATGCAAGGCCTGTGTACTGACATGGTATTTCGTACTGGTGCTGTCCACGTATCAGTATGAATGCAAGACCTGTATATTGACACCCTGCTTCCCACCCATGCTATTATAGCTATCAGTGTGGTTACAAGACCTATATATTTACCGCCTGTCTCACTCATGCTGTCATTGTGATCAGTATGAATGCAAGATTTGCATTTGCTGACAGCCTGCTTCTCAATCATGCTGTCCTAGGTGTCAGTGTGGTTGCAAGACCTGCATATTGACAGCTTACTTCCCTCTCATCACATGTTATGATACCTACTATGTGGCTGCAAAGCCCGAGTATTTACAGCATATTCTTCACCTGTCAAAGCAGATGCAAAACCTGCTTATTGACAGCATATTTTTCTCTTATGCTGTATACCTATCAAAGCGGATGCAAGGCTTGCATGATATGGGCAGCGTATTTCTCACTGGTGCCACATAAATAGCTATCTATATGAATGCAAGAGCTGCACATTGACAGTATATTTCTCAAGCAAAAAGAATCCAGGGTATGGAGAGCAGATGTGTCAGACAGCTTCTCCACGGAACGCGAAATAAAAGACTATGCCAGGCGCCAGACCTCTACGCATTTCTCCGCACTTTTATCAGACACAGTGAGTGGCTGTGCTACCACCAGTTCCTGTCCAAAACCATCCAGTGTAGGACATACAAGGTGGAAGTTGGTGAGGTACTGCAGATGTAGCCTGGGTGCTCAGTCAAGGATTAGATTGATTTTCAACGCATCCACCCTGTTGCACAGGATTTATGAGAGAGAGGAGATCCCTGGCGGTCTAGGTGTCCCGTCACAATACCCTTACATCCAGAGAACACAGAGAATGGGAGACAAAGTTAATGTTGATAAGGAGCTCCCTGGCTGTCCAAGTGTCCCTTATGATACCCTTACATCCAGAGAACAGAGAGAACGGGAGACAAAATGAATGTTGATAAAAAAAAAAATCCCTTGCTGTCCAAGTGTCCGTCACAATAACCTTACATCCAGAGAACAAAGAGAATGGGGGACAACGTTAATGGTGATAAAGTGCTCCCTGGCTGTCCAAGTGTCCGTCACAGTGTCCCTGGCTGTCCAATACCCAAAGGACAGGGGACAAAGAGGATATTGATGGCATGCCTGTCACAGTGCCCATCACAATAATCCAATATGCAGAGGACAGGGGACAAAGATGATATTGATAAGAGGTTCTTGGCCGTCAAAGTGTCTCTCATGATACAACTAATATCCATTGGGTAGAAAACACAGATGATACTGAAAAGAGATTCCTGGCTATCAAAGTGTCAATCATAACACTCCTGATATCTAGTGGACAGAAGACGTAGATGATACTGACAAGAGATCCCTGGCTGTCCGAGTGTCATCATGATACCTTTGATAGCTAGAGGACAGGAGACAAAGATGATAATGATGAGGGATGTCACTAATTATTACTCTGTGGGTGTGGGTGTGTGGTGTGTGTGTGTGTGTGTGTGTGTGTGCGCGCGCGCGCATATGTATGCATACACGTGTGTGTGCATGTGTGTATGTCTGTATATGTGTGTGTGATTCTGAAAAACACAATATAAATTCATCTCTGTGTGTGTGTGTGTGTGTGTGTGTGTGTGTGTGTGTGTGTGTGTGTGTGTGTGTGTGCATGTCTGTGGGTTTGTGCATGTGCATGTGCGTGTGCATGTGTGTGTGTGTGTGTGTGTGTGTGTGTAGACATGCACGGTGACCAAATCGGGATGGGAGGATGGCATTGACAACGACTGTGATGACACAACTGATGAAGAGTCCTGTCCCCTGGGAGCCTGGCTGGTGAGTACTTGTTGTTTACATAACATCATTCATTTCCATGGCGAATTTCTTTCCCATTATCCATTGGTGACGCCATTCTCGTCATTTTACCTTATTGCTGTTCTGGTGAACATCATCTTTGTCTTCTTCTTTCACTCCTTCCCTTTTTTTCTACTTAAGAAAGTGTTCATCAACTTATCAAACTGTAAACATCAAGCAGGGAATGCACCATTTTGTAGACGCATGAATCATTTTGCCGGTAATGGAAGAAAGCTAAACTAAAAGAAATTATTTCAAAACGTTCCTTCCACTTTGTCAGATTTAGAAAACTTTTATCATGCAAAGTTTTCTTGTTTTTTGTTTTGTTCTGTTTTGTTTTCATAATATGCCCTGTCCACATATTGTCATTCTGGAAAAAAAAAAAGTTTTTGTCATACAAAAGATTTTTGAACGTGCACTATCCCCATTCTGTCTATAAATTTAAATTCACTTGTATCCAGACAGTCACTGTCCTTTTTATATACCAGAACAAAAGCTGAAATTTGATTCTTTTCCTCTGCCATTAAAACAACTCAGATTACATGAAAAAAGGCCAGCTGGCAAGTAGTCAAGGCAAAACTCCAGCAAAAACCTCGATCTTACTCTCTACAAATCTCCTGATTGGAAGGGAAAACTTATACCACGCCCACCCACCTAGTGGGGCTATTACCTGCGAACGTCTCTCCCTCTTCAGCATCAACGTCCAATGATCACGCCAGGCCATCGTCAGCAGACATGACCCAGCCCAGAAAACCGATGCAATTGGCCACGTGGTGTCTGCGACTTTAAA
>JADBJO010000336.1:502500-510000 GCA_016801955.1 Conus betulinus | reverse complement strand
CTTGACCTCTTCGACACACAGGGTGTTTACGGCGCTGTCCCAGTCCTGGTCCTGCCTCAGGGCCCGACAGCAAGTGTCCTCATCCTCTTTCTGGGGTAGAACCTGGTGGTCTGGAACTGAACTGCTGACAACGCCCGTTTCGACTTCCTTGGAGTCAAGCTCCGTTGTTGGGATGAGGTCCTCAGCGTTGTTCTCTGACCTGGAGTCTAGGCCAGGCAGCGAGGAGGTGATGCCGACGTCCACCGCCAACCTGATGGTTGAATCTTGGTTCTGTCTTGGGGACCACCAGTCCACACCGCTCCTTGATTCAAGTGAGGCCTCATGGAGTGGCCAGGCCTCCGGAACGATGCAAACATCCTTGCAGAGTCCACTGGATTCGGCGAAGCACAGTCTCTCGGACGTTGGATCAGGGACACAGTTCTTCAATTTGGCATCTACCAGTGTCTCAGACGCGGGGAGACAGGTACAGGTGCTCACCGCGACAACCAGTACGTCTGAACTGGGGACAACCACACAATACCATTCGGCCAAAACCAGTGCAGCTAAATCTGGGACACTGACACAGTTCCACTCCGCTTCAACGGGTTCGTCTGACGCTGCGACAGGAAGAAATGGTCGTTCAGGGACTTCCGATGCATCTGACGCTAGTAGACGAACACAGTTCCACTCCGCAATTACCAGCACGTCTGAATCTGGGATGCTGACACGGTTCCCTTTCTGCGACCGCAAGTTCTGTAGACCTGGGGACCAGTTCAGCACCTGTGATACCACTGATGCATTACTTTGCTCCCAACAATTTGCTCTATTCTTCTGCGACTGACCTTCTGGCGCCACCAAGCACACAGGAGGGATCCACATCATCGTCAGCAGGTATGTGTGTACCCATCATGAATCCCCACGTCCTCAGCCGGTAGGTATGTACCCATGATGGATCCACTCTGTCTCCAGTTTTGTAGATCTGTACCCATGTTGAATTCACTACAGTCTCAGCCAGTACATCTCTCTAAAAAGAGGAAAGTGCAGATTGTAAAACGCTCAGAGCTTGATCTCAAACCGACAGCAGCACTATATACACTATATACGTACTCTTAAGAAGAAGAAGAAAGAGAATGGAAGAATGATGATAATAATACACGTCTTCCTCAGCCGGTAAGTATGCACCGATTGTGGATATCCACTCTGTCCCCAGTTGGTAGGTCTGCGTCCATGATGAACTTCCATGGTCTCAATCGGTAAGTCTGTACCTTTCATTGATCCACTTTGTCCTCCACTGGTACGTCTGTACCCTTCATGGATCCACTTCGTCCTCCACTGGTACGTCCTGTACCCATAATACATTTACTGCGTCCTCATCGTTAGTCTGCGCCTGTCTGTGCATTTTCATAGTTTATTTTTTGTTGTTGTTTTTTTTCGCGTTTCCGGTTAATTTGTTGTTGTGTTGTTCCTTTTTCTATTCTTCCTAAATATACAGAATATTGTCAGGATCTTGGCGTAAGTATTGCCTTCTACGTATATATTATGATCCTGAAATTCAAATAGTTTCCAAGCAACCAGTCTCTAGATGCTATGAAGGATTTGAACAGACTGGCAAACGGAAGATCTGTAATGGAAAAACACCATGTCCTATGGATCACACCTGGAGCTCACATGCACATGTGCATGAATGTGTGCTACATGTGTACAACTCTATGCAGACGCATATACCATTTATACCAATACAACTACATTAAAGTATAGATGTGTGTTGAGTCAAAACTGAAAGCTTATGTGAATTGAAATGGACAGATAATTAAATCGATAGATGGCCATATACGTAGACACACAGAAAGAGAGAGATTTGGTAGATATTACATGCAGATTTGTTGGATGTTTGAAAAATCATGTTCGATTTACTGTTGCTCTTCTTTTTTTTTTATTGATGCTAATGAAGCTTGAAATAATTCGTATGATTTCAAAGTGCCCTTTGGAGGAATTCCACTTGACTGACTTTCTGATTATCTTCTGTTGTAATATTTCTTGTGTGAAATATAGTGGGATAGATCCTTGGCTTGTATTCAGCTGACGGTGCGTGTTTTGTCTTTCGCGTTATTTCGATAAATATTTGTTCATTCCTGCATTTTCTCACTTATATTACCATCACCTTTGTCTTCCTCGACACTGGCATCATCAGCTTCGTAATTCTGGTCCTCGTCTTCATGATCAAAATTATCATCATCATTACTATTATTTCAAATATTATGACATCAGCATAACTACATTTGTGCGTTGGTCCTCTTTGTGATTTTTGTTTCCGGCGACTTAGCGTATTCTTGTCGCAGATGTGTTTATGAATCGTCGTCGCTTTCTACGTGCTACGCTACCTTGCTATAGTCGAACTAATTTTCCGTTCGGATTTTCTTTAGTATATATCTGTTGTAGAAAATATGGTTTTTTTGTCTGTTCTGTCAAAACGGGAAGAATTTTACGAATTTTCACCACATAATTTATTTTTGCTATTTAAATCTTTGTCGGTTTCTATATTTTGCCACTTCGCACACTTGATGCTTGAATACGTGATTTCAGAAGGTTTTTTTTTTTTCTTTTTTAAAGCAGAAGGTCAATGAAGATTTGGTGTGGTCATCGTGTTGTTATTCCATGTTAATAACTTAATGCCAACGGAGTTTGGCTTTGTAGGTTTGGAGAGATTACCTTATGTGGTTACATTTTGTAATGGTGTCGTTTTCAAGCGCACAAACATATACACGTTTTCTGCCTGCATAGTATATATAAAGAAAATCAGGATTCCTTTTCAGATAAATAGTGATTCGACTATTAATAAGTTGTGGTCGCTTGCAGATTAAAAATGAACCAATGACACACAAAACACACCAAAGAGGGAGGGGGTAGGCTTATTCAATGGTTTCTTTGTGTCGGTCACGGTCGGAGAGTTTGTCGACTTTTTCTTAATGTTGAAGGAAAATGGGATTATACGGACTAGATGCTCATAAGGGTCACTGTATTGATTAAGCACAATTTTGGGCTAAAACACTTAGAAAGCGTACAAAGAAAATAGCAGTAAATATACGTATACGTATAAATATAACTACATATACATGTAAAAAATATCTGAGCTGTAAAATGATAAAGCAAAGTAGGTTCTACTCAAGAAACACACACACACACACACACACACACACTAGAAAGCTTTCTACGTGCACGTAAAAGATAGACAGCGTATTGTTGCTGTCTTGAAATAACACCCTGACATTAAGCAGACTTTGAGAACTGATTTCAAAACAGTTTCACTGCTATGGCGAGAAATAGAATGGCTGATGAAGTCGGTAATTTTGCAAGTCGTTGTTGTAAGAGAAGTGGAAGGCATTTAGCTCGAAAGTAGCTGGTGATGTTTTTCAGTCTTGTCTGGATGAGGCGGGAGACAGTCTGAAAAGAGACCTTTCGTTGGAAAGAAAAAGCTGGGTGTTAAAGATACAAGCGATAAAGAAGGCCAGGGAGAGGTGTTTCCAGTGCAGCTTTTACCCCCAGAAAAAAAACCCCTTCAACACTATCTCGGGTCTTCTTTGTCACAGCCGTGGGATAGCAGTGTCGTTTTCAGCAAATGTAATGACTTGTGTTCCCACTGTGATGCTGGCTAAACTCCGATATCAAATGCTGTGTTCGTTTCGGACATCCGAACTCTTCTATGTGTCATTCTCGTTGATGAAGTTTACAATTCTCTCTCTCTCTCTCTCTCTCTCTCTCTCTCTCTCTCTCTCTCTCTCTCTCTCTCTCTGTGAAACCAAAAAATACTTCGATGTATACTGTTGGCATATTGATTTTTTTTTTAGGAGAAGTTTCTGCCTGGTTTTTAATCCAAGCTAGACTGTAGTGCAATTGTTTTAATCTTGTGCACATTTTGTGAATAATTTTATTTCAACACAATTCCATTCAGTGAGCACCAGTACGTCTGAATCTTGGGCACTGACACAATTCCCGTCGGCGACTTCCAGTACATCTGAGACTGGGACATTGAGTTCATTCCATTCAGCGACAATCAGTACGTTTGATGCTGGGACAATGAGTTCATTCCATTCAGCGACAATGAGTACGTTTGATGCTGGAACATTGAGTTCAATCCATTCAGAGACTGCCAGCACGTTTGATGCTGGGACAATGAGTTCAATCCATTCAGAGACTGCCAGCACGTTTGATGCTGGGACAATGAGTTCAATCCATTCAGAGACTGCCAGCACGTTTGATGCTGGGACAAGGAGTCAATCCATTCAGAGACTGCCAGCACGTTTGATGCTGGGACATCCACGCAGCTCAATCCAGCAACTACCGGTGCATCTGAATCAGGAACAACGACACAGTTCTATTCAGCGGCTACCAGTCCGTTTGAGACTGGGATAACGACACAGTTTCATTCAGCGACTACCAGCACGTCCGCCTCTGGGACGCTGTCACCGTCCCATTCATCGACTGCAAGTTCTTCAGAAGACGGGTCCAGCTCGGTAACACTGATGTCATCATTTGATGACCCTTCCTCGTCAGCTGTGATGCAAACAAGCACGCATGATGGATCTGCTCTGTCGTCAGTCGGTAAGTCTTTACGGCGAAGAACCCCCGTGGCTCTCAATGGATAAGTCCTGGACTATGACCGATCCACTTGAGCGTCATTCGGTAAGTCGGCAGCCATGACGGATCCACTTTGTAATTCCTTGGTAAGATTCTGCACCTGAAGTATCCAGTGTGGGTTCACTCACTAAGTCTTCACCTGTGCCGGAGCCGTTTTATTGGTAAGTCTGCTGGAACTCAATTCACTGGTAAGTCTGTGTCTGGAGTGAGTCTGCCAGTTTACTTAACTGGTAAGTCTGTATCTACGCCGGAGCCAAGCATAACTCTCTTTTTCTATTTCTCTGGCTTTTTTTTTTTCCTTTTTTTTTTTTTTTTCGGTCTGCTTCCATGAAGGACCCTGTCTGAATCACAAACTCATAACCTGGAAATAGGAACCACAATGATTATACAATAGTACGGTGGGGTTTGAATCACCTGCCAGCATTATAATTATGTACGTGTGAAGAACGATTAAAAACGGTGGGGAAAAAAAACATAGCAAAAAGGTCTCTTCATTTTGTGTCAGATTTTTCCATTCTAGACGTGTTCAAAATGAATGTTCACAGAACCAACATCTTAAAAGGCATTCTCCCTCCTCCTCCTCCTCTTCACCCTCCCCCCCCCCCCCCCCCCCCCCCCCCCCCCCCCATCCATCCCTACCCTCTTTTTTAACCAAAAAAAATCTTTCTTACGTTACAGGCTTATAAGTATTTTCATGGGGATATATTACAGAGAAAAACAGCTTCAGAATCTACCTCACCTAGTAGTCCACAATGCAGTGGCTGGCAGCTTTCGCTTCTGGTTTGCTATGCAGCACAAAACGTTTGAAAACAGTACTAACACCTCCACTCCCCCATCCCGTCTCCTTCCCTTCATTCTTTTCCTCACAATTCATCCTTTAGGATCACGATCAGAAAGGCGACGCAGTGTTCAGAGAGCATATGTATTTCCACTGTTTAATTTTGCTGCACAAGATGGTTGGTTAGCTTCTTTTTTTCTTGCCACCATGTACGGTCATGTTTCTTGACATACTAATATAGTGACATATCCCTAACCTGTATGTCTGTTCTTCGACTTTGCAAGATGAAAACGAGTTTGATCCTTGTGTGGCGATTTGTGTGAGCTTCGTAGAAACATGGTTAACTAGCAGCCAGTTTGTGCTTGGCGCCTTTGTTTGGGATAGAGAGATACTACTAACCCTCATCTATTGCAGTGAAAATGTCCCTAGCTTGAACACGTATACGATGTAGCTTTTCTCTCTTTTTTACTTTTTAATCTGTGATGTGTATGCAGTTACCTGTAATGCAAAATGCGTCTTTGTTCTGTGTTTACATATGCACAGGTGAAATGACGAGCTGAAGTGTTTTTGAGCTTAATGCTCGTATCCCAACATGGGTACAAAAACGCTGGAATGAACGCTTTGAGTGTCACATCATTATCCTAGGAGTTTCTTGACCTTCATACAGCTCCGCGTCCACTGATTTAGTCCACTGATGTTTCTGTGTGTTCTGACTCAAGACTCTAATAAAAATTCACCTTAGGGAAATTTTCGGCCAGCTACTGCTGGTCTTCATCAGCCCCCGACTGACTGATAGTTGTGGTGGGTGTTGGTGTTCCCTGAGTTGTCATCTCTGGTGGAGTGATATGTGTTCAGCACACTCTTGTAAATGGAGGGCAGGTCATAGCCACAGTCTGTGTTCAAACTTGGTTTTCTCTCCCCTGGTTTCTAGTGCTTCTTTCACTTTCCTTTTAGTGAACTGTGATTCAGCTGCAATTATGGTGGCTTGAAACTTGTTAGTATGGTGAGTTGTTGTCAGATTTTCATAATATGCAGAAGAAGTTTTGGTAGTGTGTTCATTTAGCCTGTTTTCAAAGGCCTACCAGTTTCTCCAATACAGTCCTCACTGCACTCCTCACATTGAATGTGATGCCCCCCCCCCCCCCCTTCCCCCCGTTTACAAGTGTGTGCTGAACACCAATCACTACACCAGAGAGGACAACTCAGAGGACAAAAATTTCCCTAAGGTAAATTTCATTAGACTCCTGAGTCAGATCACACAGAAACATGAACAGTCCTGGAGTCGGAAAGTGTCTTTGCTCAAATAGTCCACACTATGTCAGAGGAAGTATGGGTCAAAACGGGAAAAGTCCGTGATAAGTGGTGTTAGGACCCCCACATCTCTGCGTCCCCAACATCCCCCATCTCTCCCCCTCCCCCTCCCCCCACCAGGTCTGTATTCCACCTGGTCTGTAGCCCCCTCCCCCAACTTCCACCCCGCAGCCTCGCCCCTGGTCTTTGTTCTCCTAAGTGTATGTTTGCTGAGTTCTACGCAAGCCTTTCCAGGTCCCGAGGCGGCCGTAAGGAAGAAACAGGTTTTTTTGTGTGCCGTTTGCATACAGGCCACTCGTTTTACACCCATTCTTATCTTTTAAAAGGTGGAGAAGCTCCGTGGTGCATTGCATTCCGAGTCATGTACCACTCACACCGTGAAACATGTCCTTTTAGAGTGCTGGGACTTGCTTGATGTGAGACATTAACACTTTACAGCAGACTCCATGAAAACGTTTTGTTTAGAGATGTTCCAAACTGATGTGATCTTTGAATTTCAGAGGGAGATTAACATTTTTCAGTTGATCTAAGATTTTTTTATGAAGAAAAGATTTTTAAACAAAATTTCTCGTGTGTTTTTGGAAGGTATGTTTTTTTTAAGAGCTGTGTAATGGTTTTTCTTTTTTTTTTTTTTTTTTTTTTTTTTTTTTTTTTTGTTTTTTTTTGTTCTTCTTTTTTGTGAATGACTTGTGAATTATTTTCAAACGCGGTAACAGCCCTGGTATGGCCCTTTGCGGTCGGCTACGCAATTAGCAACATCATGATTACCATTACCCTTTCCAGGTCTTTGTTTAACC
>JADBJO010000336.1:492500-497500 GCA_016801955.1 Conus betulinus | reverse complement strand
CTCTGTCTCTCTATCTGTCTCTCTCTCTCTCTCTCTCTCTCTCTCTCTCTCCTCTCTCTCTCTCTCTCTCTCTCTCTCTCTCTGATCTTACAGGTCGCGCGTAGTCAAACACGCATAACTTCTGCATGTGTTTGGCATGTGCTTTTCCACATAGGCTTGCAAAGTCCTCACCATTTTTTTTTTTTTTTTTTTTTTTTTTTTTTTTTTTCTTTTTTTTTACTCTCATTTCAATTTGAATTTTGCTAGGTGTGAATATGTACCAGGCTTGTGCAATTTATATTTGTCACACGATTTTGTATATATTTTTTTTCTACAATATCCGACTGTGTACTCCATTTGAATATATTTCTTATATTTACGACATATCCGCCTTCTCTGATGGCAGAATATGAAAGACTGTTGTACGTTTATTTCTCAATTAGAAAAAATGCGCACTCACGCAGAGAGAGAGAGAGAGAGAGAGAGAGAGAGAGAGAGATTTATGTTATTTCAGTCTATTTCAGTGTGAATATCATTGTACTTTTGCGCATTTTCAGATTACGCTGTGTTTGAAGTTTCATTAATTTGCATATAGACGAAACAAAACCTATGTGATTAAAGGATAAATACGCACATGAAGTATTGATGCAAGAAAAATGTAAACATCTTATGCCTTGAAGTCACATTATGTGTGTATGTATATAAGTACGTGTGTGTGTGTGTGTGTGTGTGTGTGTGTGTGTGTGTGTGTGTGTGTGTGTGTGTAAGTGCGCGCGTTTGAGGGTGCATGTTTGCGTTCAAGACTCTGTGTGTGTGAGTGCGTGCGTGCGTGCGTGCGCGCATGTGTGTGTGTGTGTGTGTGTGTGTGTGTGTGTGTGTGTGTGTGTGTGTGTGTGTGTGTGCTCTTGTAAGCTTTAACAGCACACTGTTTAGCAACTGGTTCCACCGTTGATTTCTTGAAAGAGACACGCGCAGGATGTACTACTCTAGATTCATTTCTTATAACTAATGAATATCATCCTCATCCTCATCATCAACAAAAACTCTGTACAGCAACCATCTGTGATAAAGGAATAAAAACTGTTACACCCACCACAGTGAGTTCGTCTCTTCATTCTTCCGTCTGTCGTGTTGATGGCGAGACGTCCTAGTGAAGAGGGGTGACCGCCCTTTGTCACTGCTAACTAGATGTGGTGTGACTGCTAGTTTATGGTGGGCAAGTCACGATTGTGGGGCCGGTGGTTGCGCCATTTGTGACTTGGCAGTGGTGGTTTTGACTGCCGTTTGTGACTGGCAGATCATGATTGTGGGGCGGGTGGTGGTTCCATTTGAGACTGGTACTGGTGGTTGTGACTGGCGGTGTGGGTGATGGTGGTGGTGGTGGTGGTGTTACCACCATTTGTGAGTGGTAGTTGTGCCTTTTCTGACTGGTAGTTGTGGCTGTGACTGATGACTGCCATTTGTGACTGGTAGTAATGTCATTTGGGAGCTGGGGGCTGTTGGTCGTGGTTGTGACTGCCGTTGTGACCAGCGGTTATCTCTCTTGGTTGGGAAAACAAAACAGTTACATCACTGAAGTCTTTCAATGTTTGACTTGTGTGTTGGAGATGCCTAGTTCCTGAGGTCAGTACGCTGAAACACATTCGCTTGATTTGCTTTTCTTTGTGCCCTGAACAGGCCTTCTGTTCTTATTCATGTGCAAAGAACATGCTGACACATCGTTTTCAGTCTGATATTTATTCTGTCACAAGTCCAACAAGGATGATGGCCAAGGTCTGGTACTTTAAAAAAAAAAAGAAAAAAAAAAAAAAGAAAAAAAAGTTAAACAGCATTTTGATTAAATTCGGGAAGATGCTAGCAACGACCATTCCTTTTCGTTTTTCGACAGTCACTGACACTTTTTTTTTCCCAAATCTTCAAAGACAGTTCTTATTCGTGAAAAAGAAGATCAGCCGTCAAGAATGATTTATTTTATTATTATTTAGAAAATCAGACCTGTCACGCATCACAAAAAAGGGAATACAGTCATAGTAAAGCACACAGAAAAAAAAATTGTGCGCGTTTAATTCATCCAGAAGAACCAGAGACCCGGACAACAGCAATGGTCAACCAGTGTAACGAGACCACAAAGACGCCAAAAGAATTCGATGTCACTTACACCTCAGGGTGACGTCGAGATGGTTCAAGGAAAGTAAACTCAGTAATATCCCTTACCTTCGTCGACCTTTAGAAGTAGTCTCCCTTAGTAGAAGGGGGGCGGGGGGGTGCTAAAAACAAAGTCTACAACAATGATTGGATGTGAAATGTTAAGCATCTTACGTCATTCAGCTCCATAACATTCAAGAGCGTGTGTCAATGACCACGTTCTGAAATTCGCCTGCATTTCTTTGTTATTGTAGGCATGGTTAAAAAAAAAAAAAAATGTATCTGTGTCACCAGCCAAGTACATTGAACAGTAGCCTGTGTACATGATGCATATATATGGTGTATTTCCTAACTGTATCGATATGCACTTACAGATCTGGGAAGAAAGCGAAACAATTCCGCCATATTATTCCATTGCTCAGTTCATTATCATAAGATTAGGGCCTTCTCTCTCTCTCTCCTACAGAGGAAACGCACCACAATTCTGTTGAAAAACAAAACTCTGTGTGTGAGAGACAGAGTGAGTGTCTGACATTTTGATAGAGCGATATGCTTAACTCTGTGTGTGTGTGAGTCTGACATTTTGATAGAGCGATATGCTTCAAGGAAGCAACTCGGTAACATCCCTCAAGTTCGTTGACTTTTAGAAAGTAGTTCCCCCTACATGCAACAAAACAAAAAATAATAAAAATCAAACAAAAAAAAAACCCAACAGAGATAGAATGTGACACACCACCCATTCTAACAGTATGTGCTTGAGTGGGTGATTGGGGAATAAATAAATGCTTCTCAAAATGAACCTTCAGCAAGTTTATAGTCTTCTAAGCGTGAGACCCATCTCCAATGGGAGAAAGCTCACTAACATATAACTCCTGGTCAGATACCGGTATTATCGAAATCTGATTTTCTCTTCAGTGACCACTGAAAGTGGTAATTTGACTCCTCTGCCTTTTTTTTTGGTTTTAAGAAGAATGCTATACCAGAAAAAGGCTGGTGTGCAATACCATAGTATGTTTGTTGAGTTTTCAAAAAACTAATTAAAGGTGCCACCTAAGAAGCAAAAGAAAATCATGAAAGAGCAAAACAAGCTACATTTTCTTGTGAAAAGTAGAAAAATATAAAAAGATAACCTCTTAAGACACAAGTGCTGAGGGCCAGTTCTTGGAATGAATCCCCAAGGGACTAAATTACAATGAAACAATAAATTCCAAGGATAAGTACCGAGCACCATTCCAGCAACTTACAGAGCAGCTAGGTGTTGCAATGACTGCAAGAATTGAATTATAAACATTGTAACACCTAGCTGCTCTGTAAGTTGCTGGAATGGTGCTCGGTACTTATTCTTGGAATTTATTGTTTCATTGTATAGAGAGAGAGAGAGAGAGAGAGAGAGAGAGAGAGAGAGAGAGAGAGAGAGATTATGTCTTCATTTGTATAATGTCCTTTGCCCCCCTTTTTTTATTTTGTTTATTGCATCCTGATCCTTTCTATATTATATTATTTCCTGTGTTGTCATTACTGATTATTGTTAATATACTCTTACTGCTCTTTTCTGGTCTTTGTTTAATTTGTGACGTGGTTTTGCTTTGTTTTTGAGGACCAGATGGAAAAAAAAGTATTGAAATGCTTATTGAGTTATCCCTCATTAAAGATTTCAGATTCAGATTCAGATTTTCCCCCTCCTTCAGAGGAATATAGACCACAGTTCTGTTTAAAAAAAAAAAAAAAAAAAAGTTTGTGTGAGTGCGTGCGTACGTGCGTGTGTGCGAGACAACTTAGTATAGCGATGTGCTTCAAGGGAAGCAACTCAGTAACATCCCTTAAGTTCGTCGACTCTTAAAAAGTAGTTCCCCCTAGAAGCAACAAGAGAGAGAGAGACAGACAGACAGACAGACAGAGACAGAGAGAGACAGAGAGAGAGAGAAGGTGTTGACCAACAGTGATTGAATGTGACACACCAACCTATGTACGTCATTCAGCTCCATAACGTTCAGGAGTGTGTGTGTGTGTGTGTGTGTGTGTGTGTGTGTGTGTGTGTGTGTGTGTGTGTGTGTGTGAATGACCAATGACTGAAACGTTCTGATATTTCCCTGTATTCCCTTGTTATTGGAGGGCACGGTTAAGAGAAGGGAGGGGAAAAAAGAAAAGAAAGAAGAAGGATCTGTGTTACCAGCCTAGTACATTGATCAGTAGCCTGTGTACATGATGCATATATGTGATGCGCGCGCGCGCGTGTGTGTGTGTGTGTGTGTGTGTGTGTGTGTGTGTGTGTGTGTGTGTGTGTGTGTGTGTGCGTTTTGTCAGTACAACCTTGAGTTAATCTGACAATAAATTGGTTTCAGTCAGTCAGTCAGTGTGTGTGTGCGTGCGTGCGTGCGTGTGTGTGTGTGTGTGTGTGTGTGTGTGTGTGTGTGTGTGTGTGTGCGTGCGTGCGTGCGTGCAACCTAAAAAAAGGGCTCTGATATCTTACGTGCGTGTGTGTCGGGGTAGCAGAGAAGGGGGAGGGTGTAAAGAATCTGTGCTCTACCCCCATCCTCTTTGTAATCGCTAATGCTATCCAAAGTTGGACAAGGAAATCCAACATGTAAATCTTATTCCTTCGTTCCGAACAAAGTCTTTGCTGTTTCATTTTTCAAGTATTATCGTACAGCCGACCACAAAGGTCTCCTTGAGAGCTTTTACCCACAGCTGCATAAATTATATCTGCCCTTAAAAACAGCGGCACGCGCGCACGCACACACACACACACACACACACACACACACACACACACACACACACACACACGCGCGCGCGCGCGCGCGCGCGCGCGCGCGCTCTGACTCAAGACCTCTTGGTCCCGTTGAAGAGGACAGAGAGTAGGGCGGAGGTAAATG
>JADBJO010000336.1:485000-487500 GCA_016801955.1 Conus betulinus | reverse complement strand
ATTAAAGTCCTTTTTTCAACGCAATATGCTGTATTGGGTTTTACTGGATTTCTGTTTTTTTAACACTTATTTTAATTTTTCATTGTCTGAATTCCTTTTTTAGCCTGCACCGCTTTTAGAAGAAAAAAAAATTAAACGCGCAGCTGAATAGTGATGCGCACGATTCTACACTATCTCGATCTAAGACAGGTACAACGACACACTGGTGACAACCAGCAGACTGACGACAGCCCTGAAACCCTTCACCTCCTCACCACGGCACCCAGAGACAGGGGCCTCGGGATAGCGGTGAAAAGTCAGAGCTTTGGATTTGGAAGGATACTCGTTGAGAATCACCTCCTGATACGTGCCGTCGGACAAAGGCCGGTTGAAGTTCAGCTGCAGGTACTCGGTGGTGCTCAAAGGCCGATAGATAAAAGCCATCTTCCCCACCACTTCGAAAAGGGTCATGTCCTCAACTTCCGTTCGGCACAGCTGGCCTTCCAGGAACCCATAGCGGACATATAGGCCTTGAGACCCGTTTGCATCACTCCCACTTCCCCGTACAACGGGTGCCGGTAAAGACCAACGTAGCGCTGCAGGTTGTTAAAATTGAAGTCATCACAGGAAGGGGTGTCGCGACTATCTCCGGACGAGGAGCTCGGGCGCCAGAGTTGGGGGTACAGACAGGCGTTGGAGACGTTGAGCCAGGGCACCTCCCCCAGGATCACATCGGCGATGTAGAAGAAGGTTTGGCGGATGAGATGAGAGGCGTTCCGACCGGCCGGGCCGTTGTCGGAGACGAAGACGCCCAGGTCGAGCCCCGGGACGATGCCGATGTAGGTGGTGTAGGCCCAGAGGTTTCCGGAATGCCACGTCATTGGGTAACCTGAGGCGTCACCATAGGAGATTGGTAGAAAGGACGTGGATGAAGTTCATAGAGAGATACAGCGCACTTGTGCACACTGACCAACATAGATACGCCCTCACAGTAAAGATGGATAGATAGAGACAGACGGACTGACAATCAGAGAGACAGGCAAACAGACAAACAGACAGACAGACAGAGACATACAGACATACACAGAGGGACAGACAGACAGACAGAAAGACTTGGGAGGAGACGGGGCGAGTGAGGTGTAGAGGGTCTGACGGACAGAGATCGTCAGTAGAAAAGCGACAGACAGATGGAGAGGGAGCTGACAGACTGTGAGAGAGAGAGGGGGGGGGGGGGAGAGACAGACAGAGAGACAGAGAGACAGAGACAGAGAGAGAAAGATTATTTTCCATCGGTGCGAACAAAATATGAAAATAAATAACGTTTACCCATATCAACAAGTGGTCAAAGCCAGTCCAAGCCAAAAACATAACGATTTTAAACCATCTTACAACGTGGCAAGAATCAGTAAAAAATCCAAGACATCGACGATTTTAACCCGTCTTCTATACAGTCAGGTCAGTCTCTCCCCCCCCCCCCCCCCCCCCCCCCCCCCCCACCCCCCCCCCCCCCCTCACCCCCCCCACCCCCACCGCCCAGACATCAATTTTTACCCCCATTTTATGAAGTGGCACAAATCAACCAAACCATCAGATGTCAACGATTTTCCAGCCGCCTGATAAAGTGGCAAAAGGTATTCAAATCCCAGACGCCAACGATGCTTCTTCATCTTACAAAAGTGTCAAAATTCAACTCCCTCATCATGAACAATTTTGATCCATCTTATAAAGTGACCCAAGTCAGTCCATTCCTTAAAACATCAACCATTTTCACTCATCTTATGTGGTGGCAAACAACATTCCGTTCCCAAATATCAATTTTTCTCTTAACCCATCTGATATGAAGCAGCAAATGCCATTTCACTTCCCAAAATCATCAGCAATTTTCAAACTTGTTACACAGTAGCAAAAATCAGTGTAACTTCCAAACCCCTCAACCATTTTTTTGCCCACGTTATGAAATGGCAAACTCCAGTAAGCCCCCAATCCCCACCACGACCCCCCAAACCCACAAAAGATCAATGATTTTAACCCAGCTTACAAAGCGGCAAAAGTCAGGCAAATCCTGAAACGTCAACGATTTTTGCCCGTCTTACAAAAGTGGCAAACGTCAGCCAAACCCACAAACGTCGACGATTTTTGCCCATCTTATAAAGTGGCAAAAGTCTGTCACAGCTACAAACATCAGTGATCATTACCCGTCTTATAACACGACAAAAGCTAATCAGACCCACAAAATATCAATGATTTTTACCATCTCAAAAGCCAGCCAAACCCCACAATCATCAAGCACCTTTGACACGTGGCAAAAGCAAGCTACTCCGCCCCCCCCCCCCCCCCCCCCCAAAAAAAAAAAAAAAAAAATCCGTGATCGTGTCCACCACCTTGTAATGCACCAATCAGCCCAGGCTATGCCTTAGACTACTTGGAGTTGGATTCAGGCAAAGGACTATATGGAGTTGGATTCAGGCAAAGGACTATATGGAGTTGGATTCAGGCAAAGGACTATATGGAGTTGGATTCA
>JADBJO010000336.1:472500-480000 GCA_016801955.1 Conus betulinus | reverse complement strand
GCTAGACGTCTCGCATGGAGTCCCAATAGTCTTTATATATCTTTAATAGCACAGCAACTTATAAGTCAGCATAAAAGTTTTGGACCGAAGTGACTTCAGACCTGCGTCCGTCCAAAACTTTAGTCCATGCTATAATAGCTATGTGTGTGGAAGTCAAGGTCATTTGAGAGCGAGAATTTGAAGGAGAAGGAATGGTTTTTTTGCTGCTCGTCGTCGGAGTAATCGTACTAATGGGTCTATGTTGCGGAAGAGGGCGAGGGAGGAATCGAAGAGGACGAAAAGTACGATATCCAGTTATCAGAGCTAGTCGTGGTAGAAACTACCGTCCTAGTGGCGGCATGCGAGCCTGGTGGAACCGGCGGCGTTCCAACGTACCACTGTTATGTTTTAGGCTTAACACAAGCAAACAAGCAATACTCCAACCAACAGCCGTGCGGTGGAATCCATTTTCTGTATTGACGTCACGACGGATGCATTAACATAACAACACCAGAGTGACGTCCCTTGATAGCCGACGATCGATAGACTATGGAAGCCAGTTCTCAACACTCCCTCCACCCTTAGATGAAAGTATGGCCGATAAAGTGAACTTGCTGTAGCACAATGGAATAAATCAAACGTGAACAAATGAACAAAACAGCATAACTGTAAAATAATAAGTTGCATAAATTTAGTCTTTTTCTGTTTGACCAGGTGCGTCTCCAACACATCAAAGATTGTCTACAACTCAATGGAATAGTCAGCTCTTTTAGCTCTTCAGTAACTTTGGAACACAAAACCTTGACCCCATTACATAGTCTTTCAAATATGCTGGTTGTCTCCTTTCTCTCAGAGAAACTCGTTTTTCTTGCTGTATGCCTGATGGTACCACTGATGCTTTAGACTGGTTTTTCAGTCCGATGATACTGGTCATGCTGGTTTTCATTGTCTGCCTGTTCCTGGACAAAAGGTGGCAGCACACCTGGCTGCATTGAAGTACTGCATGGTTCCACAGGAGCAGACATCCCCCCCTTCTCCGGACACACAGGCAAATCCGGACATGGAAAAGTAACCCTTGATGATGATGATCCAGGGGGATAATACCCTGAACCAGCAGTTCTCTTCTCTTGTTCTGCAATACTGTCTTTCTTGCAGTGTTGTTTCTCTGGATATGATCAACATGACGTCTGACAATACGCCCATTTCCAACTGCACAACATAGGAGACTGGACCTGACACCTTAACAATGACTCCTGAAATCCACTTCGCACCATAACCAAAATTCTGCACATAAACTGAACTGCCAACAGCAATGAACGTTCACGTGACTTTCTGTCATGATCTTCCTTCATTTGTTTTTGTTTGTTCTGAACCTTCCCTTTGCAGAGTTGGATGCAGAAGGTCCAGTCTAGTCTTCAGTTTCCGCTGAAACAACAGCTCTGCAGGACTTTTTCCTGTGGTTGACTGTGGTGTAATTCTATACTGCAGCAAGAACCTGCATAACTTTGTATGCACACTGTCGCCTTCAGTTTTGGCAATGCCTTCTTTGACAGTCTGTACAGCTCATTCTGCAAGCCCATTGCTGGATGGGTGATATGGTGCGGTCTTCACATGGCTGATGCCGTTATTCTGCATGAAATCAGAAAACTCCTTTGATGTGAAATTTGTACCATTGTCAGTCACCAGTGTGTCTGGCAGTCCATGCTGAGCAAACATTTCTTTCAGTTTCCTGATAGTTGCTGATGATGTTGTTTGCTTCATGATGGCAACTTCAATCCACTTGGAGAAAGCATCCACAACAATCAAGAACATTTCTCCCATATATGGCCCAGCATAATCCACATGAATCCTTTTCCATGGATTTTCTGGATACTCCCAAGGATGAAGTGGAGCAACAGCAGGTGCATTCTGATGTTCTTGACAAACACTGCAAGTACGTACAAGTGTTTCTAAGTCAGCCATCCATCCTAGGCCACCAAACATAACTCCTGGCAAGTCCTTTCATGCGACAGATCCCTGGATGTGCAGTATGCAGTTCATTCATAACCTGTTTTTGCCCTGGAGGAGGGATAATGACTCGAGCTCCCCACAATATGCACCCATCTTGTACACTGAGTTCATCCTTCCGCATTCGGTACGGAGCAAGGTCAGGATTCCTTTCATCTGATGGCCAGCCACGCAGGAGGTATTCATGAACATGTGACAAGACTGGATCACGTCTTGTCCAGTCAGAAATTTTCCTTGCTGACAGAATGGAACAGTCCTCATGCTCCTCGATCAACAGAACTCTTTCATCACACTCGGAGAACTCTGTTGCAGGAAGCGGAAGCCTTGAGAAACAGTCTGCATTCATGTGCTCATTTCCTGGCCTATACAGCATAGTGTGTACTGGTATGCTCCCAAGAGGAGCGCCCACCTTTGGATTCTTGGTGAAGCTATGGCAGGAACTTGTTTTTCTTCACCAAAAAGAGTCACTAAAGGCTTATGATCAGCCACAATGGTGAAATGCTTGCCGTACAGGTATTTGTGGAATTTCTTCAGTCCGAATATTACAGCAGCACCTTCCTTGTCCAGCTGTGAATAATTCTTTTCAGCTGCGTTCAGACTTCTTGAGACAAATCCAACTGGATGTTCTGACCCATCTTCCATAACATGTGACATCACAGCTCCCAGTCCATACTGTGACGCATCTGTATGCAGAACAACAGGCTTGTTTGGGTCATAAAACACCAACACTTTTGCTGACAGAATCATTTTCTTGGTTTTCTCAAAAACACAAATTGCTGATCTGGTCCCCATACCCATTTGACCTTCTTTTGCAACAATCTGTGAAGAGGGTACAATTCTGCTGACAAGTTTTTTAAAAACCGACCATAATAGTTCAAGAGTCCAAATACGCCTTCAATTGTTGCACATTTTCTGGAGCTTTAGCTTGAACCAGAGCTTGTATTTTGTCTTCCACTGGCTCAATCCCCTGTTTGCTGATTTTGTGGCCCAGAAAAATGGCCTCTTCAGCACCAAATACACACTTTTCTTTTTCTTCAATTTGGCACCAGCACTGTCAAGTCTAGCAAGAACTTCATCCAAGTGTTTGTATGACATTTCTGTTGTTTCACCTGTCACCAGAATGTCATCAAAATACACCACAGTACCTGGGATACCCTGGAGTATTGATTCCATGACTCGCTGGAAAATTGCTGGTGCACTTGAAACGCCAAAAGCAAGACGCTTGTACGTGAAGAGCCCCTTGTGCGTGTTGACCGTCAGAAACTTCTGACTCTCTGTGTCAAGTTCAATCTGAGTGTAGGCATGAGACAAATCTAGTTTGTGGTAGACAGACCCTTTGCCAAGCTGAGTGATTAAGTCTTCCAGAGCTGTAGGATAATAGGATAATGGGATAATAGGATACTGTTCCACTTTGGATACCTTATTCACTGTCACTTTATAGTCCCCACAAATGCGAACTTGACCACTAGATTTCAAGACAGGAACAATGGGGGCAGCCAAGTCTGAAAACTGAACAGGTTCAATGACATCATCTTGCTGTAAGCGCTGCAGTTCTTTTTCTACTTTCTCTCTCATAGCATATGGAAGAGACCTGGCTTTGCAGAAAACTGGAACTGCGTCATCTTGAATATGTAGTTTGGCCTTTACTCTTTGTATTTTGCCCAGACCTTCTTCAAACAGATTTTTGTATTTGTCAATAACTGTGCTGATTTGGTCTGTTTCAATTTCTTTGACAACATTGACTGTCAGCACCCCTAATTGCTCAATTAGGTCACGACCAAGCAGATTGTGTTTGAATTCTGTGACAAGCACTCTGCTTTCAACATCCTGATTTCTGAATGTCACTCTGACATCTAACATTCCGAGCACTTTAACAGTATGACCTGTGAATGACTTAATCTTCACCGAAGATTTTCCCATGTTGGGGGTTCCAAACAGCTTCTTCACCAATTTATTTGACAGAATGGTGTATGGAGAGCCTGTGTCAATTTCAAACTCAACAGGCTGTCCTTGAATTCTGACTTCACACACCATAGGTGCTACACTCCTTTTGCTCTGAACACTACACAGAATGATGTGATCAATCTCCTCACTACTTTCATCACTGTCATTGATATTCTTCACATTTCCTTTCATTTTCTGTGGCTGATCACATTTGACCTTAGCATGACCTTTCTTTCCACAACGGAAACAATATTTTTCTCTAAACAGACACATCCTTGGACTATGGTCTGCTCCACAACGAAACATCCAGTTTTCCACCTGTCTTGTTGCTGACCACTCTTTTTCCACCCTGTCCTGGAAAAAGGCGTGGTCTCACAGACTCCACCTTGCCCAGTGTGACTTTATTTACACAATCTGCTGCATCTTCCACTGAACCCTGCATCTCCTTCACATTCGGCATGCTGCTTCATGGGATTCAGCAATCTGAAATGCTTTATCAAGTGTCAACTCAGCATCTGGTACAGATAAAATCTTCTCTTGAATTTGCTCATTGCTGATCCCTGCAATAAACCTATCACGCAGTGCCCGAGTGATAAACTGACCAAAGTTACAAGGACTTGCAAGTCGACGAAGTTCAGCCAGAAACATCTGAACACTTTCTTCCTTCTTTCTGCTTTCTTGAATAGAACTGAAGACTTGCACTGGCTTCTGACAGTTTGGGCTTGAGATAATTGCTAACTAGCTCTGAAACTTCAGCAAATGTCTTTGATTCTGGTTTAGCAGGCAGGCAAAGGTTCTTAATAATGTGGTACGTACCTGATCCCACATTAGAAAAAGAATACACACCTTCTTCTTATCATCAACAATGTCATTGGCAACGAAAAAATGTTCGTAAATTTCAACGTATTCTTGCCAATTTTCCCTTCTTTAAAAGGTTGTAAATGCCCCAGTATACCTGCCATTGTTTAAACCTCACTCAATACTGCATGAAGTACAAGACCGTTTATCCTCGTCGCCAAAATATGTTATGTTTTATGCTTAACACAAGCAAACAAGCAATACTCCAACCAACAGCCGTGCGGTGGAATCCATCTTCTGTATTGACGTCACGACGGATGCATTAACATAACAACACCAGAGTGACGTCCCTTGATAGCCGACGATCGATAGACTATGGAAGCCAGTTCTCAACAACCACGCATTAACACGTGGCTCCGAATGCGGAGATGGAGAAGAAAACGTCGTGCAATTGGTCATAAAAGACAAGCTAGACGCTTGAATCTGTACAGGAATCAGTGCTATGTTCGGAGGAGGAGAACAAGGATTTGTGTTTTCCCTGGAGTGTGGATAAGGATGGTAAAGTTGAGAATCCTACGTTTGAGGAGTTGTGTCCTATTAATCAAAAAATGTCTTCCGGACAGTGAGAAGACCTTTGACATGAAGTCTTCTATTTGGAATATGTATCCTAGGCACTACTTTAAGGGCTACAAGGTTATTTACTAACCTCGTCGCATCCTGAAGCGGACGCAAATGGTAATGGTAAGCTAATAGCCCTTCGGGATATGAGGTCTGTAAAATTAGCGTTCGTGAAAGACAACTGGATACAGCAAACTCTGGGCCGCGAGAATCAAGGGAAGAAGCCAAAGATTCAAGATCCTTTGGATGCCGCCATTCCCATGCGGTGGATGACTGTGAAAAAGCCGTTTGTTTTGTCGTCTCTGAAAATAACGAGCAAAACACTGCGGTATGCGAATCCAAAAGTGGATTCTGAAGGAAAGCCTTGGTTTGGGTACTATGGATGGGAGAACGGTGATTTTGAGGAGTCAAATGGTCATGATATTCAATCACTGTTGCACCGTGCTGATTTGGGATTCTGCATGCTGGAAATTGGGAGAGATAAAGAGCATAATCATATATATATCAGCGGAATCCTGGCTGCTGGGTGGTTCCCGATTTGATTTCAAATAAACCATGGCTTGCAAAAAATGAACATGATCACCTCATTCTGGATGGGGAACTCAGAGTGTACAGCTGGTGGCGACATACTGGCTTCTTGTCGAAGAACATTTCTCTTGAGGCTGAAGCTCCATCGTTGGGTCGGCGTCGCAGTATTCGTCACAAGACGGCTCTTGTACAAGGCTTAGAGCCCATTGAAATATCCGGATCAGTCACTGGAGCTTCTGGAGAAGGCGTCTCAACTATGAGTGTAAATCTCCAGCAAGTCATGCCTGACGATGTTGCTGAAGAAATCCTGTGTCCTTTGCTGTGAATGAGTGGGAAGAGTTGGTGGGATGAATTATGCTGAGCCACGGGTTGGAGGTTGGGTGGGTTTGGTGGAGTTGCGGTCTGCGAGGGGAAAACACGTGGCGAAGTCACGTGATAAAATCACGTGATTTGTGTATGCAAATGAGATGGACCTAAGTTTTGGACGGACCGAGGTCTAAAGTTACCTCGGTTCAAGTGTTGTTATGGTTACGGAATAAGGTGTTAATTATATGTTCGTTCGTCCGATTTCAAGACTCACACAAAATACGAGTCGGAAGACCTGTGATGAATTGAAATCGAACTTTATTTGGCATGCCAATAAAAACTGAAAACGAACGAACTGGAATGGTTTGTTGTGAGAAATGTTCATTGGACTGGGTGTAATTCAGGCATTTCTGGCTCGTCTGCTTGTTCAAGAAATCGAAGGAGGTCCTCGAATGGGAATGCGTCCTGTTCTTGGGTCAGGAGTGGCACTGATGGTAGAGCTGTGTCGTCGATGGTTGCTGTTGCTTCTTGTTCTGGGGATGGTGGTGGGGGATCTTCGCAGTGGCATGGTGCTTCTGAATGCGGCATGGTTCTCGCGGCCTTCCTTGCTCTGATTGTGTCTGCGTACTGGAGTGTTTGGACGTTTTCTTCTCTTCTTCTCTTTCTGCTTTCTGCTTCGTTTTTGGAAGTCGATAACAGTTTTGCAGATGTATCTGTCTTCGGAGAGCTTGTCTAGCTCAGGCTGCATGTTCATGAAGACTACAATTTTGGGTGGTTTGAAAGTCCTCATGGTTGATTCGTATTTCTTACTAAATACTATTCCATTCTTCAAGCTTTCGATGGTTTTGAAGTTAATTTGCTGTCCTGTGGCTCTACATAGGTCGATGACAACATTTTCTTGATTTGTGTAAGCATACATTACGTCATTGTGTGACGTCGAATTGTGTAAAAGGCTCCAGTTTTGAAGACTAGCCATTTTGACAGCCAGGTTTTGCCAGTGTTGCCTTTTTCATCTACAACGAAGAGAATTTCTCTGTCGTTTTGTGTTTTTTGAAGTTGGGCAAGGCATCGTTTTTGCCATGGTCTGAGGTTGGCGTCGTGGAAGTAATCAGCCATTTCTTGTCGTTGTTCATTCTTCATGTCTTTGATGGAATCTCTGAGCATTCGTTTTTTGCCCAAATAATCCATTCCAAATTCTGCTACGAGATCTTCTTCTCTTGCTTCTTCTTTTATGTGATTGATCATTTTTGCGATGTCGTTTCGCTGTCCTTGGGAGGTTGTGCTTGTTACGTCCCCTATTTCGACGTAGTGTTCTTGATC
>JADBJO010000336.1:457500-462500 GCA_016801955.1 Conus betulinus | reverse complement strand
AATTATGGTGGAAACACTTTCAACAGAAGATTCATTTATTCATTCATTCATTTATTCATTCATTCGAAGAAGAAGAAAAAAAAAAGAAAACGGAAAGGGACTAGGTGGACTGCGACACAATTAAATTGAAACCCAGTATGTCTTGGGCTTGTTTGTGTCCCTTCCACCTGTCCTCTTCCCCTTTCGCTGCTCCAGATTGACCCAGAACTAAACCGCTGCAACATCAACCACGGGCAGCGCAGAAAATTTTAAGAGACAACAATAGAACGGATGGTTGGACTGCGTGCAGATCTATTATCTTACCCTTGTTAATGACATTCTGGCAAAGGGAGGTCACTTTACATTGCTTTCCGGTGTTAGTGACGGGATTACAAACGGGGGAGGAGGGCAGCGGGGTCACTGTGTTGTCAACCCTTCTTAGTGGCGTCACTACCCGTCACTGTGTTATCTGTTATCTACCCTTGTTAATGACGTTATGAGAAAGGGGGGGGGGGGGGGGGGGGGTCACTGTCTTGAATGCTACTGCTACTGACATTATCACAAATATAGGTCGTTGATTTGTCTACCCTTGTCAGTGACACTATGACGAAAGAATTCGCCATATTATCCACCTTGTTAGTGACACTGTCACAGTGACACCGCATTATCTACCTTTGCTATGAAATTCTTACAAAAGCGGGTCATTGTATTATCTACCCTGGTACGTGACATTACTCAACATGAAGATCACTGTATCATCTACTCTTAATCAAATCATTTTAAAACGTAGTTTATTTGATTCAGCACACACACATACACACACACACACACACACTTTCTCTCTCTCTCTCTCTCTCTCTCTCTCTCTCTCTCTCTCTCTCTCTCTCTCTCTCCCCCCCCCCCCCCCCCCCCCTCTTACACAGCCCGTTTTAATGTGCTTGTTTTTTGTGGATTGGTTCATTTTTAGTCCAGTATCACCATTGTTGTGAACCGGCGTTAAATCAAATCAATCAAATCACACACAAAACAGTCTGAACAGAAGGCAATAAAAAGAATGATTGTACAGAAGACGGAGGACATCTTTATTCTCAGGAAAGGAGGAGGAGAAGGAGGAGGAAGAGGAGGAGGATGCGAAGAAGGACAAGAAGAAGAGAGAGAGAAGGAAAAGCGCGAGGCATGTGATGATGATAATAGTGATAAAGAAATAATCTCCCCATTCCACACGCCGACTGACTGACTGACCCGTTCTCCTCGGTCAAGAAGAGAGAGAGGACGGCGGAGGTGAAGGCCTTGGTCAGGGACCCGATGCTGAACAGGTCAGTGCTGCTGACCCCGCGACCTTCGTCCGGGTCCGCCATCCCAAAGCCCCGTGTCCAGGTGTCGTTGCCCCTGACACAACCGCCACCGTGACGCCCACGATCTCACGACATTGTCGCAGCGCCTCCACAAAGGTGATGACGTCCTGCTCCTGCTGGGCTGTGAACACCTCCCCGTGTGACAGAGACGTGGTGAACAACAGCAGGAGGAGGAGGGGCTGAGTGCACAACGACATCGCCGACAGAGCTATGGAACAGAAAATGAATCATGATGATATCACACGACCTAGCTACCAACAATGAACAATAAACCAGCAATGAACGATATGGTGCGTATTTTGATAGTATTACACAACCATACTACCAACTATCAGCAATACTGTGCAAATTGTGATGGTGTACCACCGTCCCACCCAACAACTATGAAAAAAATATTGTGTAAATCATATCGCTATTCCCTGAACTGAACTGATAACCAACTATAAACAATACTGCGTGAATCGTGTTGGTATTACACGACGTAACCTACTAGCTACAAATTTTACAATCCACTTGATGACCTGCTCTCATGGGTGACCTCAGTTTTTAGTTCCTCTCCAAGTCGTTGTTGTTGTTGTCATCGTACCCTGGCTAAAAGACTCCAGGTATCATCCGAACAGGCAAAGTACTTGAACACTATGGTACAAATGCATTAGCTGGGGATGAGAACATTACATGTGTGACCGTTTTTGATTATCCCGCCACATGGGCAGCCACACTCCGACTTCGGGGGATTTTGGAGACTGATAATATTATGCTAGGAGCTTGTCACAACGAAGACAATCCCCGCATAAATATGTAGAGCATAACAACATTCTGATGCCAAGGTGAGTTCGTTCGACCTTTCAAGGTCGCCCGTATTGGCAAGTTCATGTGATCTGACGTGGGCCAGACATGGTGGCGCCCTCCAGCACTAGAAAGGGGTGGTCACTCATGCCGCTCTGAGGGTAAGCGATTATGAGTAGGTGGTGCCCTGCGCTATGTTGGATCAGAACAGATACCGTCTAACACCTCTGAAGTGACTTGGCAGCAGAACAGCGTTTTCTCAGGTAGGTCGGTACTGACCGCTTCCTGGAGATTGCTGGTGCCGCGGCTGTGGCTGCACAGGCAAGGGATTGAATGGGGAACTGGAATGAGTGATGACGGAGTCATACTACGGCAGATGAGACCCCCCAAAAAAATTGCAAAAATTCACAACGGTATTACACAAGCTAGCCACCAGCCACACACATTAACGTAAATCAGCTTACTAGGACCAGTTTTTACTTAACTGTTCAGAAATGCGGCACTGCAACCCAAAATTTTTGCCTCTCCCACCCCCACCCCCGCGCCTACTACCACCACGACCCCCCCCCCCCCCCCCCCCCCCCACACACACACACACACACACACACCAAAATATAGAATATAGAATTCCGTTCTTATTCAACATTTCTTGCCTGAAGAAGATAACACAGTACATGACCATTTTACCCTCTTTCACAGATCAACTCGTCAGCACCGCCGTGTCATCAGGTTTAAAAGAGAAGCACTCACTCGCACCTTGCACCAGGTAAACAACAAAAAACAAAATACAACTCTAACCTTCCTTTCGTAAACCGAACACTCTGCTGCCGCCTATTCTGTATATCCTATGATAAGAACGTGTGGAGTTCTTGTTCAACAACTTTGATCAACAATCCGAAAAAAAAATGGCCTGCACATTAGAGCATACGAGCTACAACTTCGCGCTGTCTCTCTCTCTCTCTCTCTCTGTCTCCCTCTTTCCCTCTCTGAGATTGAAGTCACAACGTAACTGGTAATAGGATCTGAAAGTTGGAGGGCTGGGTGTGTGAACAGCACGAGCGGCCCACTTCAGTCCCCACTTGAGGAAGCGAAACTGGGTTGGAAAGGCGCAGTTGTTTATACGTCCAGTTATGCATCGCGGATCTCGTCGAGCTGTAAATATGTGGGTTACAAGACGTTGGGGGGACGGAGGGGGGGGGGGGGGCGCGAGGCTGTGCGGGTTTTCTTCTCACCGAACGACGGAGGCGATTTGAAGCTGGATATAATTATTTCTTTTTGACATACCTGTGTTTACTGGTCGGTAAGGGTTTTTGAAATACCGGTGTTCAAAGGTCGGTTCGTACATACCCGCGCGCGCGCGCGCGCTCACTTACACACGCTCGAGCGCACGCGCGCACACACACACGCACACACACACACACACACACACACACACACACACACGCGCGCGCGCGCGCGCGCGCGCGCACACACGCACGCACGCACGCAAGCAAGCACGGCACGCACGCACACACACACACACACACACACACACACACACACACACACACACACACACACACACACACATTACATATTAATGATTATTTATACACACACACACATACATACACACGCGCGCGCGCGCACGCGCGCGCGCACGCGCGCACCCTAAGGAAGCATTCATGCACTCACGAACGCATGCACTTACGCATGCGTGGAAGCACGCACACACACACACACACACACACACACACACACACACACACACACACACACACACACACACACACACATACAACAACAACAACAACAACAAAGCGCGCATGTGCACGCGCACACGCATTTATGCACGCATGCACTCACGCACGCATACAAGCACGCACGCATACACGCGCGCGCTCGTGCACGCACACACACACACACACACACACACACACACACACACACACACACACACACACACACACACACACACACACACACACACACACACACACACACACTCACTCACAGTGAGAGAGAGAGAGAGAGAGAGAGAGAGGGGGGGCGTCAGACGAAGATTGTGGGGAGGTGGGGAAGATAGAAGAAAGCATTATGCAAATACACGTGTCCACATTCCATAGGTCTTGAAGGAGCGTCTGTGGTCTGACACTATGAGAAAGGAGGGTGGAGGAGTGGTACAACGTTGCCAATGAACAAGCCTTACACACACACACACACACACACACGCACGCACGCACGCACGCACGCAGCTCCTCTTGGCGCCTCTCTCCATTCCACTGTGCCCGCAACCTTCACCCCCTCCCCTCTCTCTCTCTCTCTCTCTCTCTCTCTCTCTCTCTCTCTTCTCTTCTCTTTTTTTCAGTCTGCATGAAAAAGAGAGCGAAGGTGCTGTGCTGCGATTGTATTAACTGTGAAAGACTTCACGTGATTGAACTCTCTCTCTCTCTCTCTCTCTCTCTCTCTCTCTCTCTCTCTCTCTCTCTCTCACACACACACACACACACACACACACACACACACACACACACACATGCGTACACACACACACACTCACACACACACACACACACACACACACTACCCGCGCTATATAGGCTTGCTTTTGAAAGGGGTACGAATGTCAGTATCGTCCCTTCATTGGCGCTTTCTTTGTCAATATCGCGCGGGCTCGGAGGGCGGCCGCACACCAGTATTTAAGATCAGCACAACACGTAACCACTCTCTCCACCTTTTCAGCCACATCACACCTCTTGAACTGAATTGCTATAAAATATAAAGAAATGATCCACTTAACTCACCTGCCCCTGTAATCAACTGGTGTGAGAGAGAGAGAGAGAGAGAGACAGACAGACAGACAGACAGACAGACACAGACAGACAGACAGACACACACAGA
>JADBJO010000336.1:425000-450000 GCA_016801955.1 Conus betulinus | reverse complement strand
AAAGTCTTGAAGTGAAACATAACGTTGTTATGAAACAGATCTTTGAAATCAGTTTCAGACTTGAATCCTCCAATTGTTAGCTTGCAAACATTTTTTTTTCTAGAAAAGTTCCGAGGCTACTCAGTTTTTGTCGTGTGTAGGAAGCTTAGCAGAGAGAGTTCTGCACATGTCGGAAAAGAATATGCATCACTGAACGTTACCAGCATAATGTCACAGTAGTGCAGTGTCTCCTCTGGTGGGTTGCCTCGCCATATTGATATTGATTGCTCGCTTTAAACTGTGTCAGTTTTCACTGCTCACAGACACTCCTGGGTATGTGGATTAGCCCAATTTAGCGGCATAGCCTTCTTGTTGATACGTTCCAACCGGCCATCCCGTTACTTGTTAATCATTTCTACACGTCCGTTCTGTTAGGGCCAGTCAATGTTGTTGACCATTCCTATCTGCCATCCTGTTAGGGTATGTAACTTGTTGATCATTAATTTTCTACTTGTCATCTTGTCAGAGCATGTAACTTGTTGATCAGTCCTATTTGCCATTTTGTTCGGGCATGTGACTTGTTTATCATTCATATCCGCCATCTTGCTGAGGCATGTAAGTTGCTAATAATTCCTATCTGCCATCCTGTTACAGGCCTGTAACATGTTACATTCCTATCTGTCATCATGTTACAGGACTGTAACATGTTACCATTCCTATCTGCCATCCTGTTACAGGCCTGTAACATGTTACCATTCCTATCTACCATCATGTTACAGGCCTATAACATGTTACCAATGCTATCTGCCATCCCGTTACAAGCCTACAACATGTTACCATTCCTATCTACTATCCTGTTACAGGCCTGTAACATATTACCATTCCTATCTACCATCCTGTTACAGGCCTATAACATATTACCATTCCTATCTACCATCCTGTTACAGGCCTATAACGTGTTACCATGCCTATCTACCATCCTATTACAGACATATAACATATTACCATTCCTATCTATCATCCTGTTACAGGCCTGTAACGTGTTACCATTCCTATCTACCATCCTGTTACAGGCCTATAACGTGTTTACCATTCCTATCTGCCATCCTGTTACAGGCCTGTAACGTGTTACCATGCCTATCAACCATCCTGTTACAGGCCTGTAACGTGTTACCATTCCTATCTACCATCCTGTTACAGGCCTATAACGTGTTACCATCCCTATCCCTAATCCTGTGGGTTTTTTTTTCTTTTCTTTTTTTTTTTTTTTTTTTTTGGGGGGGGGGGGGGGGGGGTGGTCTACTACGTCTTTGTTGGCATTCCTACAAGTCATCCTTGTTGATCTTTTCCCCGGTCAAAAAACTTCAACCACCCCCCCCCACCCCCTTCACCCTCCCTCCACCTTCGTCCCCTCTCACTCATATATATCACTTCTCACTGGTGTGTCAAGGAGGTTTGTTTCTCTTCTCACTTCGTGCGCGAAAAAAAAAAAAAAGTTTAAAATAAGAGACAAACTATTCGCCCACCCTCTCCAATCTCCCCCCATCTCCGGCCTTCTTCAGGACAGTCAACGACTTTTTTTTTTTTTTTTTTTTTTTTTGGGGGGGGTTGTTGTTGTTGTTGTTGTTTTGTTTTGTTTTGTTTTACATTGTACACATTCTTGGCAGATGTGTAAATAATTCCAAACACTGCTGGCCTCCCATGACTTCCTCCCCCCCCCCCCCCCCCCCCCCCCCCCCCCATCCCTCTCTCTCTCTCTCTCTCTCTCTCTCTCTCTTGGAGAGGAGTAATACTTTACTCTGCGTGTGTGTGTGTGTGTGTGTGTGTGTGTGTACGTGTGTGTGTGTGTGTGTGTGTGTGTGTGTGTGTGTGTGTGTGTACGTGTGTGTGTGTGTGTGTCTGTGTGTGTGTGTGTGTGTGTGTGTGTGTGTGTGCGTGCGTGCGTGCGTGCGTGTGTGTGTGCGTGTGTGTGTGTGTGTGTGTGTGTGTGTGTGTGTGTGTGTGTGTGTGTGTGTGTGTGTGTGTGTGTGTGTGTGTGTGAGAGTGAGAGCGCGCGCGCGCACGCATATATAGAAGCATGGCGAACCTACTTGGTGAAGCAGCACAAATGACTGTGTGACCTATGCTGCGCTCTTTAACCTCACAGGGATGAGAGTTAGGAAGACAGTTTCGCTTAGCGGTATGATTTTCCCACGAAAGTGTATTTACGTAGGTTGCTTGTGACGTGACTGTCAAAACACGTCATGGATTAAACATGTAGACTGGAAACTTAGGAGCAAATGCATTTGCCACGTCTTTGTTGCCTCTGGTGAAATTAATCGCATGTCCTTACTCCAAACAGACTTACATACATATGTATATACAGACAGACGGATAGATAGACCAACGCTGGTTAAACTATTCACAAATCCTTATTCAAAACAGGCTTACTTACATGTGCATAGAGAGAGTGACACATAGTCCGACGGACAGGTAGATCATCTCTGGTTAAACTAATCATATGTCCTTACTTAAACAGACTTAGGCGCATGTGCATGTATAGAGAAACAGACAGAGACAGACGGACAGACAGGCCAACTCTGGTTAAACTTATTGCATGTCTTACTCAAAACAGACTCACATACATGTGCATATATAGATAGAGAGACGGACAGACAGACCAACTCTGGTTAAACTAGTCACATGTCCTTACTCAAAACAGACTTACATGCGTGTACATATGTGGACAGACAGACGGACGGACAGACAGACCAACTTTGTTTAAAACGACTCACATGTCCTTACTCAAAACAGACTTACATGCATGTGCGTATATAGAGAGACAGACAGACAGACAGGTAGGCAGATATATACCTGTGTATAACTGTGTATCGATCGAGTTTTGAGAGAGAGAGAGAGAGAGAGAGAGAGAGAGAGAGAGAGAGAGAGAGAGAGAGAGAGACAGACAGACAGACAGACAGAGAGAAAACCTGCAGAACAGATAACTAAAGAATGAAAATACAAGCGCGAGCCAACAATTCTTCCGTCATTGAAACTGACGTTCCAAAGATCTGATGATAAAAAAAGGGGGTGGAGAGGGGGTGGGATGGCAGGGGGAAGAAAGGGGGAAGTGGAGAAAGAAAAATGAAAACTGATTTTCCTCGTTTTCGTTTATATCCCACCAATGTACAAGCCAGGTGGTTCCAAGCAGGCAGATTTAAATGAAGGGAAAGGGACTGTTTGGGGCGGACCACCTGGCGCAAAGAGCGGAAGGTCACGGGTGAGTGCTAAGGCCTGAAATGTGACGTCATTTAGGGGTAGGTCATGTATTTGAAGATTATATGTGATTTCATCTGTGAAAATCCCCCCCAAACAAGGAAAATGATTGGTGGGGAGTTGTTCTTTTCGTCAGTTATCAATTTGACACATTAAATGCTCACTCAAACTTATGGCAGGCCTCAAAACGCTTACATGGATAAACAAAAATAGTGTTTTTCTTGCAAAATCCTCACTGTGGCGTGTGACCTGTACGGCAAGCTGCCAATGTCAACAGCTGCAGAGTAGGTAATGCAGAGGCTGGAATGGCACCCACTGATTTTCCTGGTGGGATCGCCGCCAAAACAGACCCAGTGTTCCCTCTTTTATCGGCGAGGCCTGGTTGTACACATGGAAAGAGACAATTCTGGTGCGCGGACTTAGTACAGAAGCGTTCAGCGAGCAAGAGCATAGGTGAGGTAGATAAGGGACAGAACTGCAGAATACTGTAGCCTTCGCACAGCTGCGGTTAATTCCCTTAAAGTTTAAACCTTGGCGCAAGCAGGTAATTTGTTCAAGACGAATATTTCTTCCCCACCCGCATCTCGCCTCTACCCAGCCTTATGCCTTCCCCTACCCCTCCCCTCCTTCCCCTGCTTTTTCTTTACCCCATCCTTCTCCTCTTTCTCCCATTTCCCCTCCCCGACTCTGTCTCGGAAATGCTGTTCAGAGTGTCAATCTAAATAGCATGGGTCTGATACATACATACATACATACATATAGATCACATTTTGTAAAAAAAAAAAAAAAAAGAATTAAAAAAAATTTTTTAAAAAAAAACACCTGAGAACCATACGCCCCTTAGGAGTTGTATTTTCCTATACCACAGGATCTCCTAGAAGGAATGAGAGAAATGTGTGAAAGCAAAGTGCCCAAACTGTCAGATTTTTTGTTGAACGTTGAACTGTTGTTCGGAATAAACCTATAGAAACAGAACAGACCGACGATCTAATCTTACAGAATTAAAGGGAAAGATGACTTTGCTCGTTACTTTCACACTGTGCGTTTTTGTTGTTTCATTTACAAATACAAAATCTGCGCGCGCGCACGCACGCACGCATACACGTTCGCAAGCACGCACGCACGCACGCACAAACACACACACACACACGCGCGCGCGCGCACGAGCATCTATTAACAAGTAACACAGCCTTTTTTATATCTCGAATATAGTCGGACAAACACGGATCGAACATCGACAAATACAGGTACACAGCAACAAGAACTTGAGAACAAAAGAGAACGTAGAAATGTTCGTTCTGGCTCAGCCCCTCGCAAAGCTCGGAGCTGATGCCAGAACGAACATTTCTACGTTCTCTACAGTCAGCTCGGGAGCTGATGCCAGAACAAACATTATTACGTTCTCTACAGTCAGTCAGTTTAACCTTTATTCACAAACATACATATTGTGTAGGATTATGCTAGAACAAACATTATTACGTTCTCTACAGTCAGTCAGTTTAACCTTTATTCACAAACATACATATTGTGTAGGATTATCTGTTTTTAATACTAATTTACAAAAAACTTTTGAGATTTTAGTTTTTGCTTAATTCTACGTTTCTCTTGTTCATCCTCAATAACATCATTTTCGCGTATACATTCATCAAAAGAATCTCTGTCTTTCATGTAAAATAAAACTACGGTCTTTAATTGTTCTCTAAAGTCTTTTAAAACTGAGTTATATTTTTGACATAAAATCCACACACACTATCCCAGCGTGTCTTCCACTGAAAGCCAGTTTAGATAAAGTATTTCTTTTTTTAACTATGTCTCTCTCTGCCGAACAGTCATCAATAATAAATAGTGTCTGCGTTCCTTCAAATAGTTTATAAAAGTATTCTAAATACTCACTCAGTTTATCACTAGGATCAACCAAATATATGTTATCATCTGTCCATATAAACATTCGATCATGATATGATTGATTCCACTTTATGGTTGGGCAAAAATTACTATATGTTCAAAGTTACAACGATAAACTGTTTGTAATAGGTCAAGAACAAATATTGTTTTTCCACAACCAGTTTGCCCGCAAATCAATGCACAATGAGGTTTTTTTTGTCATAAAGTTTAACTGCTCCATAGTTTTATAACAGAATTTAATCTAATCCAGTTATTATCTGTATCATACTATCTGTTAAAACTTGTTTAGTATAATAAAATCCTATAAGATCTAAATGTGTAATATTAATCCAATTCAGTTCAGTCAGATTGTTTCTATTTAGACTGATATTGATTTTATCGCTAGTTGTTATAACCTTCATATTCTCACCGTCGTAAAGAACAACAACAGTAACTTAAAGTCTTTCAACGTCTAAGTTTTGCCAGCTAATAAGAATTCCTTTCATAAGATTGTCACTGACGCCCACAACTCCATCACTCTTCTCATCTTTTAAGACAGAAATTTCAAATATTATTGTGAACGTTTCTTCTAATTTCATTCGTGGAAAGAACTGTAATTTTTTAGAAGCTTCCTTTGTAACTGATTCTTTTCTGTGGAGGATGTACTGTTTGTTTCCAAAAGGCTTTATTCCGATCTCTCTCTCCGACTATTGTCCTCTGGCATAAGACTTACATGTAAAGGACCAGAGTTTGAGTGCTTTTCTGAAACTTTTTTGACGGTCAAAGAATGTAAATGGACTTATGAATTCATATTTTATGTCCCATTCTACTTGTGGTTCTATGTGCCATTTGTTGTCAGTTTTTCGAACTATTTTATATTCATACTGACCTACACTGTCTGCTTCTACATTACGCAGTTGTTCTAGTCTAGGAAACCCTTTGTTGTCGCTAACCTCTTTGCGTTTATAATAACCATCTTTGGTGTACTCAAAACCATACAAAGTGTTTATTTCACCGTTCTGTTCAAAGTCCTCAGTGTCGGCAAGGTCTTTTAATTCTAACGTTATACACCTCACTGGCGCTAATGTACCCCCCGGTTCTTCTGGTCCACGCGACATTATTTTTTATTACAAATCATTATTTTATTTCTAAGACAATATGTAGGTTATCACATTTCACGACTTTTCCTGTTTTATCTGTGATTTTTATATTAAATGATTCAACCCTCCCACAAGCTAATTTTTTAAACTGTAAATTAGGGAATTGTATAATTTCATAATCGCAATATGCAGCTTTTCCTGATGGAAGAGCTCTTAAAACAGTTGAGGGCATTCCATCATATAAGTTTTCATCAGTACTCAGCTCATCTAAATGAATATATAGTAATGAATGTAATGCGAGATCGAGCGGATTTTCTCCCTCATAAGTAGTTTTGTTTTTGTGTAACTATAAATCTATGCATAGCTCGTCTGTTTTTCTGTAAAGCCTAACATTTTAGCTAGCTCCACATCAAAAAGGTAACCTACTTCTTCTTCTTCAGGTTTAAATGTCAACATTGCTTTCAGATTTGCATTAAGTTTGAGAGTAATGTCGAATTCACTCATTACTTCTTTTAGTGAGCAAAACCCGTAATAACCATCAGGTATGCTTAACTGGCTAACTAAGTTTCCTCTATGTCAAATTTTTTAACCTTATTATTCTTCTTGGATTCACTTATATTAAACCATAAGACTTTATAAAAAATTTCATGGAGTGCAACCCTTTGGGTTCCGCATTCGTTTTCAATAGCATACTTTAAAAATGAAGGACTGTCTTGAGTTGTTATTGTTACAAAACATTTTTAAAACAATATAAAATGAATCCATTTAAATATACTGATGCAAAATATTCTGTTGGACCGCACTACAACAATCTTAAAAATATAACAACTGATACTCTTGACATTTCTGTGACTCAGTCTGACGCCTTTCAAGTAAAGGTTAGTACTCCATTGAACAAATATCTTAACCCTCCTATTAAAAACGACCACATCCCAAAAGTATGGTTCAGTCATCCGATGCAGTTTTATCAGAACCAGTTAAACTTTGCTGTGTTTTGTGCATCAACTGGGTGTGGAGTGTCGTATGCTGATCATTTAAATCATCCTGATCCTTTGGTGAGGTCAGTGTATAGATTTCATTTCTATTACACCTTTAGACGTATTTTAACTGAACTGCAAGCGCCATTACCAAATGACAAACCATTTAATCCATTCAGCAACAGAATAGATATGAAGGCTTTTGAAAGGATCTGTAACGAATTCAATGTTAATGTTAGGACAGACTTTAGACAAAAGTTGGATCTTAATCATGGTTTAGGCACTCTTTATTATTGGGGCGTGCACAGAAAGTATAAATATGACTGGAATCCTGCTTACACATCTTTCTCTTCAGGTACAGCTGTTCACCTCGGGTCCATAGAGCAAGAACATAAAACAGCGTGGACAACATTTATTTTGGACACATCTAAGGGTCTAACCAGAGCAGGAGTAGAACGAATAAACGACTCTATTCGTACTTATGTTTGTGTTTGTTTAGGTTCGCAAGCACAAACGAAATCTAACATAATTGATCCTTCTACTGGCTTTGACGCACAAAAACAGTACTTAGCAAATTTAGAGGACGCCATTAATTCTGCAGTTGATTTACCTTCAAGTATTAAAAGGTACCAAAATGTTTTACAATACGCAAGATCGAAAGTAGACTTTGCTGTTGGCACTGGTCTATACATGCTGCCTTCTGACCTCAAGCTTCAGATAGGAACAATAATAAACTATAATAATGAAATTCTTGTGGCAGGTGATGAACAAAAGATCGGGAAAAACGACATAAATTCTAAGCCAGCAATAACAATAAGTCATCCACAACCCAAAGATCACAAAGTTCGCGAAGATCACGAAGTTCACGAAGTCCATGAAATTGAAAAAAATGATGATCATGATATGAATATGAAAAGACAGCACTTGTTTTTGGATTAACTGGCTTAGGATTACTTAGTCTTTATTTTACTAAAAAGTAACCCAACTATTAAGAGAACTAATGTCCATAAGTGCTCAGCCATAAAGCCAACTACTTTGCTTGCAGTAGACAAAAGCCAGCTAACGATACTCCCTAATATGCCTGGTAAAGAGTCTATGGCCTTACCAGCTAATTTTTTTAATAAACCTGCAAGATGATCGAGTTGTTTTTTTACCCATGATTTGTCAGGTGGTGATGGAGGGGGATGAACTGACCCTTGCCCACCACCACCACCACCTGTAATAGACAACACCAGTGTACTTATTGCAAATCCTAAGGCTGTTATAACGCTTGCTAATGTGACTCTTTGCTCTCTAAACAATGTTCGTATTCGTTCTGCTAGCGTCGTGTTTTCATATAAATTTTTTGGATAGTTTCTCTTATTCTGTTTACTTGTGTTCGTAATTGTTCACGGTTAGTAGACAACACTTCTAGTCTTGATGATCTCTCTAGTTCAAGATTTTTTAGTCTTTGTGTTATTCTTTCTTTAATATCATGTCCTAAGTTGGCGTCGTCAGCCTCAACGAGCTTTTCTTTTTCTCTCTTTTATATGCTCATCTAGTTCACCCAATTTTGCTAAATTGTTTGTTAATTCACCTCTGATGCTTCTCAAAGTATGATCAAGGGCCTCTATTTCTCGCATGGGTAGTGTGGATCATGTATAGTTTTTTAATGCTGTTTCTTCTGAAAAACTGGTTTCTGCTTCTATTGCTTTGTATTATTTCGTCTGCTGTTTGACTTAAGTCTTTAAGTTCTATGTTTTGCATTTGGTTATCTGTTGGGAGTTCTTGTAGCGTGTTTTGAAGTTTAGAAACTGCCTCCACGCTTAATTTTGGTTTAGCAATGCCAAGACGACTTTGATCGCTCACACTAAGCCTTTGCCTAATTGTACTCTTTGCTAAAAACTTTGATGGGTTTTGTTTAGTTGTAAGTTGAACAAGTTGTCCTTGGTTGCTTCTCACAAACAGATGGTTATCTTTTGTTTCAAAATCATTAGGGTCAATAAAATCAGGAGGTTCTTGGCCTAAACTTTCGTAAAATGATCCGACTTTACTTAATGTTAATTCTCGCCGCAGTGAGTGACCCTGAACTAAAGGAGTCATTTCACTCATGTCGTCTCCAGGATCAAAAACATCATAATCTTCATCTTCAATTTCTGCCATATTTTTTTTTTTTTTAGCTTTTTATTTTTGTTTTATAAAAAAATGTCACAAGCATATGGTTCAATTCTTGACCCGCACAGATGACTGAAAGAGCCCTTAGGTGTGAAGGGAAATAAACAAAATGTTATTGTTCCTAATAATCCATCTACTATTGATTCAGATCAAATTCTTACCGTTAAATTTCCAGACCTAGGAGCAGATGAAGTTATTGTACCTGGCTCTGCGCGACTTACTTTCAAAATAGAACTTGAATCAGAAACAGACCCAAACAGGTCAGTAGTTGATAATCTGGGACGGGCAATTGTTAAGAAAGTTTCCGTAAAACTTGAGGGCCAAGAAGTATTTTCTTTACATAATTCAGACATATTTTTCATCTATTCTGATCTATGGCTAACCGCAAATGAAAGGGCGGATCTTGCGTTTCAAGGAATCCAAAATGATGATGATCTAAAACATAGAGTAGGCGCTGGAGATGCTAAAGACAGTAATAACAAGGCCAAAGCTATAAGTTTTGCGTTTGAAATCGATTTTCTATACCCTTGGATTTTGAGTTGTTAAGTGCGCATGCACCATACTTTCAAGGAGCATTAAAAGACAGATTGTCATACGAACTAACTTTTAATGAATACAGACGCGTTATTAGATCAGAAGACACCGAAGCAAAATACAGCATTTCTGACATCTCGTTAGAGTTTGACATTGTTAGCAGCCCTAGCTTAGCAAGGCTGATTGAGCAACAATACCAATCAAAATTAGCAATATATTACGATAGAGTGATTCATCATTCTAAATATACTAGAAGCAAGGTAGACACTATATGGAATTTTAGTTTTAGTGCCACAGCAAGATCACTTAAAGGTATTTTATTGCTGTGTGAAGATGAAGAACCATACAAAAGACAAACTGAAAAAGTTTTTTTAATCCTAAAATAACGAAAGTACAATGTTCGATTGAGGGTAGCCCTAACCAAATATATGCTAGCGGGCTTAAACCTTATCAGCATTTTGATGAAATAAGAAAATTGTAGGAGGTGGGTGGCATAGACATCCAGCCGCTGACCTTGTATCCAAAGATCTACACGTTCATAATGTTAGACTTAATGATTATTTAACAACGAAATACGGTTTATGGATTGACCTAAGGGCGACAGAAGATAATCAGTTGCATGGAAGCGGAAGAACTGTTAAAGTGGGGATAACCATTCAAATTGATAAAGAAAAGAGAGAGTGATAAACCAGTTAATGTATATTGTTTTTTTTTATATGATGCACAGCTGAATATTCACGACAACAGATTAAAAGATATTGTGTATTAAAATTATTTTTTACTTTTTTAAAAAAAGCATGCCTGTTCAGAATTATCCAAAGATTCCTTCAGCAACTCCAACAACAGAGTTGCCGCCAAGAGAGTTGCCCAAAGAAGAGATAGGTGACAACCCTGACATAAAAACATTCAGATTAACAAACATTACACAGATGCAACAACAAACTAGAGCAAGACCTTTCAAAATACAGCAAAACCAAACGAAGGTATTCTGCCACCTTTAATGCTGTTACATATGTTAATACTGGAGCATCGACTATTAGTGCTTTAATAGCAGGAACAAGTGTAGGTCTCTTAGCAACAGGTATAGGCGCATCAGTAGCTTTACCTCTAGGCGGTGTATCATAACTTTTGGTCTTTGTTCATTAGCTGTAGGTGCAGCCGGTAAAAAAAAAAAAGCTAAACTCCAAAAGCACACAGCTATGGTTCAACTTATAACAGCTAAACTTAGTTCGTTCAAACTGATAATAAATAAAGCGCTCGCCGATTCGCAAATCACGGATGAAGAATTTAGTCGCTTACAGGCTGATTTTGATTACTACAAAAGACAAAAGTTTGATCTTCAGAAAAATGAGCGGGCAACTTTTTCTCAACAACCAGACAACGATCAGATAAGAAAAGAATGTTTAAAAAAAAGTAAACGAGACATTAAACTCTGTTCTAAACAGCTCACATTAACAACGCCAAAAGGTGTTTATACTTTAGTTTATGAGTCCAAGCACAAAAAGACCGTTAATATTTTTTTTTTAATTTAAATAAATATTTTGAGTTAGAAAAGAAACTCAACATGGCTAAGATTTATGAAAGTCCTGACGCTTGGTTAGAGGAAGAGAGTTTGTCAAATGTTTTCGATGATGCCAATTTAGAAGTTATTGATTCAACAAATGTACAGGTAAGCGTTGCGCATGCTATTTCTCAAGTTCCGAGTAAACTAACAATAGACCCACCAGTTAAAGTAAGGTTAGCTGTTTTAATCGACTATATAACTATTAATGGCGAAAATCTGGAAGTCTGGGTCTCAACTAAACAGCAGACTATTCTTTCCTATAATGACTTGACACCTGGTTGGGCAGACCAACTGCTTACACAGTTTGATGTAGCCTCTGAAGAAGCTAAAATGAGAGGCTCTGGTTGGACAGAGGGTAAAGTCTTACAGATCAGATTAAGACAGAGTAAGTATGCGCCCATTGTAGGTAAGTCTTACATTCCACTACCTCCAGCATTAGTTGCAAAAAGAGCAGTTTTAAACATAAAGAATTCAGATGACACAAATGTTTTATGTGGTGCGTTCTTGCGAGGCTGCATCCCGTTGCTAAAAATGCAGAGAGGGTGTCTAAATATGAACCCTTATATTAATTCCCTTAGTTTTGACGGAATATCTTTTCCTGTTAGCTTAGATAAATTGATCAGTTTGAAGAACAGAACAAGCCAATAACTGTTAACGTATACACATGGTCTGAAAAAACCAATCTTTTGCCCATCAGAGTGTCGAAGAACAGTCCAACAATTGGGGATCCAGACAAAAATCATGTGGACTTACTCCTAATGATTTCGTCGTCAACTGGGTTGCCTCATTACACATTAATACGCACAATGAGTAGACTATTGAATCATACTACAAAAAATCATAACAAACAAGAATTTTGTAGAAAATGTTTAACAAGAATTCCATCTGTTCAAGCTGCAAGTGAACATATAAAACATTGTATTAGCCCAGTTGACTGTAATACAGAACTAATTACACCGAGAGAAGGCAGCAAAGGTTTGTTTTGAGAACTGGAAAAAATTACAAATGAATCCGTATGTTATTTATGCAGACTTCGAGTCGCTTATTGTTCCTTATGAGGGACCAAATAATTTACCAAAAACAGTCTTAGTTAGCAATCATCAGATTTGTTCATACGTTTTTGTCGTTTGTCAGGTCAGATGGTGTCCATTCGGAGCCAGAGTTATATAGGGGACCTCGTGCTGCAGAATACTTCTTAAAAACGCATGCAGCAAGTGCGTAATGAGTGTTCTAATAATCTAAACTTATCCGACATTGTGATGACCCCTGAAGACCAGCAACAATATGACTCAGCCACTCACTGTTGGATTTGCGGTTTAGAGCTAACAGATGTTCCCGTCAGGGACCATGATCACATTAGCGGAAAGTTCAGAGGAGCAGCACATAGTAAATGCAATCTTCAACTAAAGTTTGAGCCAAAGACTTGGAAGCTGCCTATATTCTTTCACAACTTGAGAGGTTACGACTCTCATCTTATATTGCAGGCAGTGACAAGCGACTTCAGAGCAAAATGCATTGCTCAGTCATCAGAAAAGTACATGTGTTTTCACTTTAAATAACTTGTCTTTTTATGACTCTATGCAACACCTTATGGGGTCATTAGAGTCATTGGCTACGTCCTTAAAGTCCTGCCCAATAACAGAAGAATATTTTGACCCAACCCTCGTTAGAAAGGGGCGTTTACCCTTATGAGTACATGAACAGTTGGGAAAGGTTTGATGAAGACTCACTTCCTCCTAAAGGTGCGTTCTTTTCCTGTCTTAGAGGAAAGGACATCAGCGACTCTGATTATCAGCATGCTCAAGAAGCATGGCAGAAGCTAGATTGCAAAACAATGGGAGACTATCACGATGCCTATTTAATGGCTGATACCTGTTTGTGGCGGACGTTTTTGAAAACTATAGAAAGACCTGCATGAAACATTACAGTCTAGATCCTGCGCATTATATTTCTGCACCTGGAATGAGTTTGGGACGCTTTCTTAAAATTTACTGGAGTACAGATTGACCTCTTGTCTGACCTACCAATGCTTCAAATGATTGAAACGGATTACGTGGAGGAATTAGTATGGCGTCGCACCATTACTGTAAAGCAAACAACAAATACCTAGATGATTATGATCCTGATAAGAAGTCTAACTATCTTATGTATTTAGATGCAAATAATCTGTATGGTTGGGCTATGAGTCAATCACTTCCATTACGCAACTTCAAAATGTACACAGGAGGTGTAAAGACATTCAAGGATTTGTAGAGCAACTGCATACTCTTACAGCTGATCGTAAAAGAGGTCTTATTCTAGAAGTTGACTTAGAATATCCTCGTGAACTCCATGATTACCATAATGACTATCCATTAGCGGCAGAAAGTCTAAAGGTTTCAAAAACAGAACCGGCTAAACTTGTGCCTAATCTTCGAGGCAAAAAAAATTATGTCTGTCATTACAGACTTCTCCAATTTTATTTAAGGCATGGTTTAAGGCTAACAGCAGTTCATCGTATAATTGATTTTGACCAAGAACAGTTCATGAAACCATACATAATGAAGAACACTGATCTCAGAACTAAATCCACAGATGCTTCAGAAAAAGACTTTTTCAAGTTGATGAACAACAGCTGTTTTGGAAAGACTATGGAGAATCCGCACAAGCGCAAAGATGTCAGATTGGTCAACAGAGAGAACGAAGCGATTAAGTTGACTTCAAAACCTAATTATCAGGACTTTAGAAGATTTCATGATCAGCTTTTTGGCTTAATAATGAAAAAAAAAAGAAAGTCAAATTGGACAAACCTATTTTTATTGGGTTTACTGTTCTAGAGCTGTCGAAGCTTTTGATGTTAGAATTTCTTTATGACTACTTTAAACCCTTGTATCCAGAGTCTAGAGTACTTTACACAGATACAGATTCCTTTATCCTAGACATTCCTACTGAAGACTTCTACAAAGACATAGAATCAGAAGTAGCTAAAGGGCGTGCAGGATGGTATGACACATCTGATTATTCTAAAGACAGCCCTTTACATTCAACTGTTAATAAGAAGGTTTTAGGAAAGATGAAGGATGAATTATCTGGAGTGGTGATTAAGGAGTTTATTGGTTTAAGATCAAAAATGTACAGTCTTTCGTGTCAAAGTAACACTATAGCGATGGGATCTCCTAGCACTAGTGTTATCAAAAAAGCAAAAGGAATATCTCGGAGCGTTGTGCAGTCAAACATATCTCATGACAACTACAAAGAAGCATTATTCAATAACAGACTTTTTTATCATGACAACGTAAAACTAAGATCTAATCTACATCAGATCAACACAACAGTTGTGTCAAAAAAGTCGCTTGACAGAACTAACACAAAGCGAGTATTTGTTAATCCAGAGTTTTCGTATGCAATTGGGCACTGGAGAACAGTATAATTTAGGGGTCATCTTCACGTTCAACTTTTATTAGAATCGCCTCGATATCGTCATCTAGAATAGCTAAATGAATATTCATGTTTGCAATATGTGCTCGAAATTTTTTTACCATTTTAAGATAGTCTGGTTGGTCTTGCACAAAATCGTCTAATACTTTTCTAATCATACTATTATAATTAAATAATTCTCGTATTAAGTTTAATAATTCTTCCTTCACCTTTTTTGATTCTTCTTTAATATCTTTCTTATCTTCATCTTTACGTAAAAATTTCTTCTATTATTTTAAAAGAATCTTCTTTATGAGCTTCCATTTTAAACTCAAATATATTTACGAAAATTAATTAAGTGGAACTGTGTCTGGTGGGATTATCTGCAGTTCTTCCTTCACAAAAGATCTTTGAGGGGCTGGCCGTTTTTGTTGTGTCAGTTTCTCGCAAATAATACACAGGTGGATTCATTTTTATAATTTTTTTTATTTCATATGGATCAACACTCCAAACTGGATCTGTTGCCCTGATGCGAGTGTCCCCCTTCTGCTTCTCCAGGTAAATAAAGATATCTTACTTTTAAACCAATTGGTAACAGTTTGCTGGATGATGAAGACTCTTCAACAACATTTATTGTTTTTTTTCGCTTGATTGCTTGTACTGGTTTTAACCCTTTAAATTCTTCATTGTTCATTGCTCGTAAAACTGAGGGCAGTCTTCTAACCCATTCTGTGTTGCGAGAATTGTCAATAAGCTCTCTGTGATACTGATAGGAGAACAGTCTTTCAGATAACTGTTTGTTAAAGTTTTCAACCCAAAGCCTGTGATCTGTGAACTCCTGGAATACCTCTTTTAATGGTGACTCTATGTTTTAACAATAATTGATTCACTTGGCCTTTAAATTCTTTTCCGTCATCAACTTGAATCATGCGAGGATAAGTTTAAGGGGCCTCGTTGATATATTAGTTGTATGGCAACAGCAACAGCAGAAGCACTCTTTTGTGTTAATGGTTCGGCATCTTTGTATCTTGAAGCTATGTCAATGACTGTAAGTGCGTACTTAAATATTTTTCGTCTAATCGTATTATGGGGTAAATATAGAAGGTCCATTTGATGGGTGCCGTTTGGCGTTATATTCGCAAAGTGTGGTCTCTGTATTCGTTTAGGTGCAGGTAAATAAATTTGCCAAATCGCTTGTTTAGATAACCATTCCTTTGCTGTTTGTTCACTGACTCCCGCTGCTTGGCTTAGCTTTTTAATTGCCGTGATTCCCTTCCAATATCCTTTGGGTGAATAATAGATTTTGTCCATTTTTATTCAACCAATATTATGTGCAACAAAATATACAACAGTCATGCCAACGACAATAAATGCTATTTCTTGCATCTTTTGTTTTTTCTGATGGTTGATAAAAGTCACTGAATTTTGGTGGGAGCAATGTCTCAATTTGTTTGCCTGTTACTAGATAATACTCTTTTATTGCCTGGTCAACATCTTTAAATGTGTAAGCTGCATGTCCCTGTTTTTTCAGTTTGTCGTTAATGAAATCTAACTGCTCAATCTCTCTGCTTTTCATAAGCGTCTTGTGCTGCAGCTAGTTTCTCCATAGCTTTGTTATGTCTTTTTCTCTCTTCATTAGTTTGTAGTTTACTAAATGCATAATTACTTCCGCTAAAAGCAAGCGCATTCCCCACAGCGCCGCCTATCATCATTACGAGTGAAGCCATTTTTATAAGTATGTTTTTTTTTTTATTTTACATATTTATACTGTCTGGAATTATTCCTTGCTTGACCAGAAAATCTTTCGTAGCTAATGAAGCTGCTATAATTGCAATCAGTTTTGCTGAGTCTTCAAAATCTAGCTTGCCAAGATCTGCTGGTTTTATTCTTAATAGGTTTTTACCAAGCATTGTGTATCCTACACTTAGACCTCCAATAACAGCAGAATGGTATACAAGATTGGTAATAGTTTTTTCGGCGCTCATTTTAAAAAATAAAATAATTATATTAATAATAAAACATGAATAGCGACGATCTCCTAAACATTCCTGAACTTATGATTACAAATGAGCAAGTGATGACCAAGCTATTATGCCAAAGAAAGAAAGATTATATTCTTTGGCAGCATGTGGGAAACAAAAAAACAGTATCTTGGAAATGAATTCAGCATAGAACAGATTCAACAAATGTCGCCACAAGACATTGTAAAGTATCACAACAGATATGAAGCGCAACTGGGGTCAAGAATGGTAAAAAGCGTCGGACAAACGGTTCTTAGTTTGTACACTAAACTAGTAGGTAGATTTGCGCCCATTGATTCTGAACAAGATTTTATGTATGATTTAACGCAGGATCCAGTTTTAACAAAGTCATTAGAGTCTCTAGGATGTGATCTATATTACAGATTTGGAACATTATTGTCGCCATTAATAATGGGATTAATTACTTTTAATCATATAGATTTTATTTTCCCTTAAAAATGACCGAGCCAGAACAGAATCAGAAAACGTTGAATCATTTGTCGAATCAGGTGGAGAAAGTGACCAGTAAAAAAAACACCCTGGACGCGTTGCGGCAGGACAAAAATTACAGAGTGGAACAAACAAAAAAGTTAAAATTACAAGCACAAAATATAACTCATAATAATAAAGTGCCAGAGCAACTGCCAGTTGTTTCAATGCCTATAAAAACACCAGAACAAGTTGATCCCGCAACGCCAAAGTTACCATGGAATATTGGGATCAAAACAGTTTTCATTTTTGGAGTCATTGCTGCTGGAGGTGGTTATTACGGTTATAAAATATATAAACAAAGAGAACAAAAACCAAAGCCGTCAAAAAAATCAGTGCCACTAAATACAGAAATTGAACAAAAAACCATGCCAGAAGCAGTATCAACAAAACTTCATTTTGATCCATTTCATATGCAATAAATATTTGAAGAACTTAATAAGTAATTATAAGTTGACTTGAAAGAAGAACTTTTTTTTTTAATTGTACTTAGAGGGTGACTTGAGACAAGAACTTATAAGTCACTTGAGTAGGAACTTAAGGATGACTTGAGAATAACTTGAGGATGACTTAGGATGACTTGAGTTAGAACTTATAAGTTACTTGAGTAGGAACTTGAAGTGACTTGAGTTAAGAACTTACAAGTCACTTGAGTAAGAACTTGAGGATGACTTAGGATGACTTGAGTTAAGAACTTACAAGTCACTTGAGTAATAACTTGACAGCTTTTGTTAATTAATTTTTCTAACATATTTCTGACATAAAATCCACACACTTATTCTTAGCGCAAAAGACAGACAGACACGAGGTAACGGTGAACCTGTCTTTAGGCCGACTCCTGATCACTTAATTTATGCTCCTCCATGCGTAACGGTGGGTCCCACGGAGTTAACATTGGTTCTGACTCCATTTCCCATACAGTCCTTTGAATGAGACTATAAACGAGGTTTTGTGTGTAAACGCACGCATAACATCTTGTACACACGTAAAATTCCATCACCACTTTTGGAAGAGAAGGCCAGTTTTGGCCGTTGGTATGGATGACACGTTACACATAGCATGCACCTTCTCCGAAAATGGAGTATGGCGCCTTAATGGCGGGATGAAAAAAACGGTCATACACACAAACTCCACTCCCTTGTTGAGTAGATGGGATTAACCTTGCCTGTCTATACAGGGAGTGTCCGCAGGAGTATCAGCCTGAGTACACAAAAAAAGAAGAAGAAGAAAAGAAAAGTTTAACTTAAGACTTGCGCAGCCTTTTTGAACTTAGTTTATTTGAATTGTTGTCGTTGCTGTGTATATGCGTCAAGTACAAGGTTTATGAACAAGCTTGAAAACGTCCTTTTGGTGGGGACGGCACAACGTTTTTGTTCTGTGTGCTCTGTGTTGGCATTTCACTTAGGAGATTTGTGTGCTAGACAGTATTTCTTTGGAGTTATGGGCGTGCATTTGTTTCTCGTGGGAGCATGAGTTACCCTGCCTGTTCGTTATTTCTTGTTTACTGTTCCCTGTCACTTTTAAGATTTCCTTTGATGAAAGCCAGGTTACCTGCATTTGTTACTCTTTATCCCTGCAGTTTGTTTGACTATATTCAAAATCCGAAAGGCTCTGCCACTCTGGAATAAATGTTAATTTGTGTTTGTTCCTTTCTCCAGTTGCTGTTGCTGTGTAGATGGGTCAGGTACTGGGGATGTGGGCAAGCTTGGCACATTTTTTTTTTTCGGGGACGTGTCCTTGTTTGTTCAGCGAGTTCTGTGTTGGCATTTCTGCTAGGTGATGTAATCGTGAGCACAGTTTGTTTAGAGTCATGAGCGTGTGATTATGTCGTCATAGGAGCAAGAGTTACTTTACTTGTTCGTTATTCACTGTTTACCATTCCCTGCCTCATTTTAGATTATTTTCAAACTGGATACATTCAAATCCAGGTTACCTGCATGTGTAACTTTTCATCCCTGTGTTTGATTGATAGTATTCAAGATAAAAAAAAGAATGTGCCAGGCTTCAGTAGATGTTACATTGTATTTGTGCCTTTCTTCAGTTGTTGTTTACATGTCTTAGGTGCAGGCTGTGAAGACAAGCTTGGAACCTTTTTCTTTTCGGGGGGGGGGGGGGGGGGGGGGGGGGGGGGAGGGGAGACCTCCTTGTTTATTCTGTGTGCTCTGTGCTGTCATTTCTGCTAGGCGATTTCGTGTCGTACGTAGCATTCGTTTGGAGTTATGGGCCTGTAATCATTTCATCATAGGAGCAAGAGTTACCCTGCTCGTTTGTTGTTGATTCGTTTGTGTTGTTGTTGTTGTTGTTGTCGTCGTACCCTGGCTAAAGGACTCCAGGGATCATCCCGAACAACCGAAGTACTTGAACACCATGATACAAATTCACCAGCTGGGGATGAGAACATTACGTGTGTTACCGTTTTTTGATTATCCCGCCACGTGGGCAGCCACACTCCGACTTCGAGGGATTCTGGAGACTGATGGCATTATACTGGGAGCTTGTCACGACTGAAGACAATCCCTGCATAACTATGCAGAGAGCATAACAACATTTTGATGTAGACTTGGTGTTCTAGCCAATGTCAATTGGTCTGACACAGCCCTAAGTCAAGGCTAATGATTATTGTTTATTATTCCCTGCTTCATTTAAGGTTTCCGTTTTAACTGAGTAACTCCCTCACTTACTCATTACCTACTGACTGGTGACCAACAGACCTATCGAAAGACTAACAAAAATGAGCTAAGTAACTGACTAGTAAGTGCGTTGCTCATAACACAACAGATTAAAGATTGGCAGATAACAAACAAACAATAAAACTTAGTGACAGAGTGACCAACACAGGACCAAATACGCCAGCTGTCTGAACAACACAAACAACTACATTTTCAAATCACAAACTTCAGGCCAAAGTCTTTTTACATGAAAGAAGACAAAAACCAAACAAACACTTTTGAAGAAAGTAAGAATCATGAACAGTCAAACATGAACAGTCAACATGAACAGTCAGGCAGATCAGCGGAAGGGGGTAGAAAGGAAAGCGTAGAAGCTATGATGAGCCAAGGAGTTGGGGGAAGGCAGGTGTGCTTATAGCGTCAATCAAACAATACGATAAGAAAATAAGAAACAATAATAAAATGTGTGGGTGGGGTGGGTGGGTGTGGGTGGGTGGGTGGGTGTAAGTGTGTGGCTGGTGGTGTGTAAGTGAGTGTGTGTGTGTGTGTGTGTGTGTGTGTGTGTGTGTGTGTGTGTGTGTGTGTGTGTGTGTGTGCGTGTGTGTGTGTGTGTGTGTGTGTGTGTGTGTGTGTGTGTGTGCGTGTGTGTGTGTGTTCTAAATTGTGGCATGTGACACCCAACATACACACATTGCGCGTGCTGGTCAGCAGAACATGACGAGACCCCCGCTCCTCGCTGACTCCTCCCACTGCCCGTTGACCAATAGCAAAGCCCGTCGTTCTCTACTCCCCATCTCTCGTGCCCTAGCATATGTCTTCATCCCTTTCCTGCCAGAGCGCAGTATTGCGTGGATCGTTGCACAGTCAGGCCTTGCATACTAACAACGTCGCCACTCTGGTTCTTTATGATTTTCAGCCTTGAACTAAACGTGTAAAGTTCTGGCCCTGGGCAGCTGTGTTTTGTGCTGTTCAAGTTGGTCCACAAACCATATTGTTTTCAGATCAGCAGTCTCGCCTCGTACGTAAAATCTGTATGAAACAATGCAGCTATCAGCTGATTCCACCCTCCTCTGGCTGTTGTTCACCACGTCTCTGACACAGGCAGAGGTGTTCACACCCCAGCAGGAGCAGGACGTGCTCAACTTTGCAGAGTCCCTCAGACAATGTCGCGGCATCGTGGGAATGACCATGGCCATTGTTAAGGGCAACGACACCTGGACACGAGGCTTCGGGTCGGTGGATCTGAACTCCAGTCACCACGTCAACAGTTCTCATCTGTTCGGCATCGGGTCCCTGACCAAAGCCTTCACCTCCGCCCTCCTCTCTCTCTTCCTTGACGACATGAAGAACAGGTCAGAGTCGTAGCATCGTGTGGTTGGTTGCTTGGTTGTTGGTAGATTTCCGATAAAAAAATGATGTTAGAAGGTACTTGAACTACTTCCGCCAGATAACATGGACAAACAAATGATAGGACAAAACACGACGCATTTCGACCTCTTAGATCTTATCCAGGCAAGAGAAACAACGCTCAGGACAACGAAAATGAAAAAAAAGTGATCATTTATCTTGTCAAATTCGGCGCAAGATGGGCCTTGAACAAGATAAGTGATTGCTCGTTCTTCACTTTCGTTGTCCTGAGTGTTGTTTGTCTTGCCTGAAGAAGACCGAAGAGGTCCTAACGTGTCGTGTTTTGTCCTTTAATTCATTTGTCGATGTTATCTGGCGGAGTTAATTCAAGTACCTTTGAAATTTTGTTTACATTTCCACCTGTAGTCACCTCACTGTGCAACTAACTTCTGGAGAAGATGTTTTGGGGAAAAGTTGTCATTCAGGTAGTCCCCCATTGTGGGGAGTGCGTATGATTGAGACTTTATGATAGAAATTCTTTGTAGCGACGGGCTGCTATCATGGAGAAAGTCCTTATTTAGCATTTGGTCCTGTAGGTGACGATTAGTAAAGTCAATGACGACAGCAGCTTCAAGAAGGTGTGTAGGGAGTAAGAATGGCCTAATCTGCACTTTGACCAAAACATCCTCTCTCTCTCTCTCTCTCTCTCTCTCTCTCTCTCTCTCTCTCTCTCTCTCACACACACACACACACACACACACACACACACACACACACACACACACACACACACACACACACACACACACACACACACACACACACCAGACTGTACGTTAATCCATTGGTCAGACTGCAAGGTGTGACCGACCGATACATCAGGCGATCCATTGGATAAATCAAGCAGTAATACCATTATACTGTGGTGTCAAAAGCTCATGACAGCAGGAAACAGTCTTTAGCATTGGGACCTCTTCTCGTGGAACCATTCATTTAACTGGTTGAGCAGTCAGTTCAGAACGCTAAGAGCACTGGAAACAAAACACTAATAGCATTTGAAAATAAACCTGTAATTATCGTTCTGTCGGGAAGGGGGGATGGGGGGAGGGGGGGGGGGGGGAGAGGAGGACCAGGAACATGCTATTTTTAGTAAGAATGGTATGCCAATTTTGAAATTCTTTGCTAGCAATATCAACTTTTCCGTCAATCTCTCTCACCTTCTTTTTTTTCCAATTGTTAATTCTGCTGCTGTCTGACGACATTTTCCACTATCTTCTGACAGAACACTACGATGAAAAAAAAAATTTAAAAGAAAAATTACTGTGCCGCCGAAATGAAAGAAACACGCAAGTTACAAGACAATCACGATACATTTTGACTTCTTTGGTCTTCCTCAAGCAAGACAAAACACTTTCAAGGCAATGAAAACGGATTGACAGACAGTCACTTCTCTCCTCAAATTGGGCGCAAACTGAATGTAGAATGGTAACGATGCTGCTGGGAAAGAGACAATGCAGGTTGAAATAATAACAACAACAACAACAATAATAACAACAACAACAAAACAATAATAATAATAATAACAATGATGATGATGATGATGATGATGATGATGATGGAAGCAAAAACAACAACAACAACAACAACAACAGTAATAATAATGATACTAATAATAACAATAAAGACTATGAAGATAAACAAACAAAAAGAAATAGTATTGAGAGGATTACTACCATTTTTAGTAATAACATGATAGTAGTAGTCACAGTCATAGTAAGCTTAGTAACTGTACTGACAGAAGGGGAGAAAGAGAGGGGTTACAGGGTTAGAGGATAGTCGAACAACATGGTTATATAGTTGCAACAGTAATAGTGGGGATGGTGATGATGATGAAAATGATGATAGTAGTGACAATAACGATAAAAGTAATGATAATAAAAAAAAAAACAATATCAATAATGACAATAAAATAATCATAATACAATGATAACAATTATAACAATAACAATAAATGTAAATGATAGTAGTAATGACAGAAGACAAGAAGAGGAAGGAGGAGGGGGAGGGGAGGACAGGAAGAACAAAAGAGAGAAGGAGGTTATAGATCCTAGGAAAGGTAGAAAGGTAGAATCTAAGAATTACATTAACAGCTATAGTCATGTTCATGATATAGTCATCAAAATAAATGGGAAACAGTGTAATGTTTCCACACTTCAGTGTAGGTGGAAAAGAAACAAACATGTCTTTAATCATTTATCTTGAATACAGTGTTGCGTGAACAAAAAGAATCAATATCTGTCTCTAATCATTCATTACACGCAGTGTTGTGGGAACGAAAAGAAACTAACATTTTAACATTTCTATAAGAATCATCTTAAAGAAGTTTGCCTGAGCCAAAAGAAACAAAAATTTCTATGATAATTCATCTGACACAAGGTCCTCCTGGAACGAATAGAAACATTTCCATCATCATTCATCTTCATCATTAGTGTGTTCCGTGAACCAAAGAAAATAATAATTGCTTCAGAAGCAATCTTTGTATGTTCCTTTGGTTTTGTTTGTTTGTTTGCTTATTCGGCCACACTCAGAAAAAAGGGGGGAAACTTTGTTTATTTGTTTGTTTATCGTTTGATTGTTTGCTTATTTGTTGCTTTGTTTGTTTGTTTGTTTGTTGTTTGTTTGACCATTCAGAAAAAAAAGGAAAACATTATTTTTTGCTTTGTTTACTTGTTTACATGAACATTTCGAAGTGTTTGTCATTAAAGCACAGATAGACACATACATACATACAAACATACAGGCATGTACACATACATTGGTAGATAGAAAGACATACGTGTGTGTATGTGTATGCGTCTAGGAGACACGACCTAGATACCATTCGCATCTCAACTCCCCGATCCTCCCTCCCACCTACCCCACCCCCTGCCCCACCCCTGTGCCTTTGAGTGCAGGGATTTCAGGGCAAACACGCTTGTCTGAAGGTAAGCTTCTTTTCTGAAGACATTTTGCCGTCAAGCTCTTCCTTACATGTCAGATCTTGTAAACAGAAAGTGAAGTTCCTCCGAATGGTGCCAACGGTACAGTCTCTATCAATTTCATTGTCACTGTCATCACCATCTCTTTTTCAGTGTGGCTTCAGTACATTGTTTCACGTAAGTCTGGACCCTCTGTTAATTTTCTTTCTTTTTTTTTTTTTTTTTAAAACAGGTTCGTTGACTTAGTCCGTATTATGACGTGTTAATCTTCAAATTAACGTACGATTGCCAGCCACAGAAGAGCATGCATCTTTCTATTGTCAGACTGGTAGGTGTGAACACAAAGCAGCACTGTCTTTTAAGTTGTTTGCGCGTTTTTTTTTACTGTATATTCCCGCGCTGACTTTCCTTTGGAGAACAAATTTTCTGTACAATAAGATGCCATTGTTTTTATTGTATTTGAGTAGTTTTTTCTTCCGTTTGCGTTGGCGCTGCATATGGACGTTCTTTTGGGTAATGTGTTTTAAGCTTAAGCGATATTACGTGTTGATAACGTTGTTCGAAATAATGAAGTTTTTTTTTTCCTTTCTGTGGTTTGTCTTGAATTTTGATGGATCGACAAACGTCCTGTATACTATCTACGAAGTCATGGA
>JADBJO010000336.1:355000-417500 GCA_016801955.1 Conus betulinus | reverse complement strand
GCAACAAGATAGACAATAAACAAGTAGGGTACTCTTGCTCCCATAAGAAAACCTATCTCAGAATGACTGGCACAACCTTTTAAACTTGAATAAAGTCAGACAAATACAGAGATGAACAATCTAATAGTGGGGGAAAACAAGCGCAGGCCAACAACCACTCCGTCATCACAGTAATGACTTGGCAAAGATTCGAACTTATGGGGGGGGGGGGGGGGGGGGGAGGGGTTGAAGATGAAGAAAATGTGAACATAAAATTAAGAAAATATATTATAGATATGAAAACTCTTCACTAGCTGCATGAGGGAACCATCGAATCCCTCTCAAAGGCAGATCTATTTACAGTGTATATTGCCAGCTCCTAGGCCTTTCGTCCGCTGGATCGGACTCATCAGGGAGACACGGCTGGTTGTGTCTGCGCTCCTGGCGTAAAACTGAGACACACCACAGTCCATAACACTGTGGTGTTCTCACCACCAAGGGTTCAAAAAAGAATCCAACAGCACCCCCAAAGCAGCCAGCGAAGGGGTAGTAAATGAAACAAAACGAAAGTGTGGGGAGGAAAAAGGCCTACAGACTGAACAGGACGACAGATCAGACTGATCAACGAGTTATATTCCTAAACAGGATGTCAGGGTAGGAATAATCAACAAGTTATAGACCCAAACAAAATGTCAGATAGGAATGATCAGCAGCTTATAGACCCAAACATGAGGGCAGATAGAAATTATCAACAACTCATAATAAACCCAAGCAGGATGTCATATAACAACGATCAACGAATTATAAACCCAAACAGGATGTCATATAACAACGACCAACGAGTTATAGACCCAAGCAGGATGTCATATAACAACGACCAACGAGTTATAGACCCAAGCAGGATGTCATATAACAACGATCAACGAGTTATAGACCCAAACAGGATGTCATATAACAACGAACAACGAGTTTATAGACCCAAACAGGATGTCATATAACAACGATCAACGAGTTATAGACCCAAACAGGACGTCATATAACAACGATCAACGAGTTATAGACCCAAACAGGATGCCATATAACAACGATCAACGAGTTATAGACCCAAACAGGATGTCAGATAGGAATCATCATCAACAACCTTTTTAAAGAGAAATGATACTGTGTTGCATTGTATTGAATTGTATTGCATTGCATTGTAAGCATTGCATTGCATTGCATTGCATTGTATTGTACAGAATTGCATTACATTGTATTGTACAGCATTGCATTGCATTGTATTGTACAGCATTGTATTGCATGGCATTGCATTGCATTGCATTGCATTGTGTTGAATTGCATTACATTGCATTGCATTGCATGTATTGTTTTGTATTGTATTGTATTTGTTCAGTGATGGAAGATTCATATCATCATCCGACCACACGAGACCCTTTGAGGACCTTCAGCACGTAAGAAGATGGTCACATCCTGAAGAAGAAAAGAAGAGAAAATGGCTCCAGTCTCCCCAGCTGAGACCATAACAAACTCATCTCTGCGTAGGGGCCAGACAGGGATGACAAATCGCACAAACAAATGGCCCTGATAGGAATCGAACCCGTCGCTTCCCAGCCAGTAATCCGTGACCCTAACCACCGCGCCACGCAATCACTGAAGGTGAACTTATCATCATGGCGTAAAGATGCTCGTAAAGGTGAGGGTTTCTTTGCATTTTGCGGTCTTGCTCTTGGATAGCCTTAGAAGCCAGTGAATCAGCCTCGAAATATCTTAGTCCCCGTTATATATTTACTCTTATTTTAAATGCGGCTTCTTCTCACGAAGGTTGTTAGGATACAATTTCCCATCTAGTTATATGAAATTTCAAATCTGGTCTATAAGCTGTAAATGATAGGTAGAATTCTCCATGTCTTTGCTTTGTTTTGAATGCACACTGTCTTATATTCATGGGCTGTATTTGTACACCACTCCCATCACGAGGGGCATATGTTTAGTTGTTGTTTTCAATGTTAGTATCCTCTCTCTCTCTCTCTCTCTCTCTCTCTCTCTCTCTCTCTCTCTGTGTGTGTGTGTGTGTGTGTGTGTGTGTGTGTGTGTGTGTGTGTGTGTTCGTGTGCACGTGTGCACTATTTGCATGCACGCACGCACTCTCCTCTGCCCTCTGTACACGAGTTCGTGTGTGTGTGTGTGTGTGTGTGTGTGTGTGTGTGTGTGTGTGTGTGTGTGTGTGTGCGCGCGCGTGCGTGCGTGCGTGCGTGCGTGCGCGCGCGCGCGCGCGTGTGTGTGTGTGTGTGTGCGCATGTGTGTCTGTGTGTGCGCGCACGCGCATGAGACACATTCTATAATGTTTTAATACGTGTTGATGTGTTCATCTTAAATCATTTTACACGCTGCATGACATCGTTACTGACATTTTAAAATGGGTATTCCCAACAACAATAACAGCAGCAACAACAGACGCCGGAAAGGTGTGGGCGAAAAGAAGGAACCCACACAACCCCACACAGCCCCCTCCACACAGCCCCCCCCCCCCCCCCCCCCCCCCCCCCCCCCCCCTCCTCCATCCCCCCCCCCACGTCTTGAAACCCTCCTTCATGTTATTTACTTTTCGTGAAGATCCGCTTTGCATGTCTGGGCGTATAGACTGCAGCAGCTCCTCTCTCATCAGTTTGGCTTCGGCAAGTGGGTATCATTAAAGTGGGCTGTCAGCGAGAGCAAAGCTGTCTTCACACCACTCGAAGGCAGCGTTACGCATAGCCAACACCCCCCCCCCCCCCCCCCCCCCCCCCCCCCCCCCCCCCCCCCCCCCCCCCCCCTGATCTTTTAGAACCTATCATCAATAACCTGTGTGCTGATTTGCAACTTGACAGTCAGCGAAGTAGTGTCAACTTGCACAAGACTTCAGGTCGTTTTTTGACTGTTGATCAAAGTTGTAGACCGTGAGTCCTACGCGTCTTGTGACGTGTGCAGGATATGCAGCTTAGAGTTTGTTAAGAGAGGAATGCGTGAGTGGGGAAGACGTGATTTTTTTTTTTACATGAGGCAAGGTGCAAGCCGGTGGTTCTTTTTTAACTGTAAAACACGTGAATGAATAATGTTTGATCAGTGAAAAAGGGTGAAAATAATGCATACCTCGTTCTCTTCTCAAGCCAACAATTGCTTAGGTGAACAGGATTAGGCTATATATTTTAGGGAGAAAAGAAATTTCTTTTTTTTTCCTTTTTTTTTTTTTCAGTTGTGCTTTAAACTATTTCACAGTGTTATGGTTGCCCAGTTTACCCGTATTCTTAATAGTTGATAATTTGGTTGTGAAATAACACCGTCACGAATAGCAAAGATTTTTTTTTTTTTTTTTGGGGGGGGGGGGGGGGGGGGGGGGGGGGTGGTGTTAATCATCTTTCGTTGTACCATTTTTACTGACATGTCTCCCACGCTGCTCAATCCAGCTGCCTCTTCACAGCCGCTCCCTGGATTGTGCCGCCGACAGAAAATAGTCAATGCCAAGTCTTCACGAGGCAAGCCACCAGAGGAGACACTGCTTTGCTGTCAAGTCACTTCGGTAGTAGTCAGTGGTGCCTGTTATTCAGCATACGCAGGACACACCATCTACTAAATCTCTGCATAATTCTGTAGCTGAGAGCTAGCATGAATGCGCATCGCCTTCCAGAGGGCGCCACCATGTCCTGTCCAGTGATGGACCCTACTTATTTGCCAGTGCTGACAATGTTAACATAAACTCTCCCAAAAGCATACATGTGAGAGGAAGTTGATGGTCAGGTCACCACAAGGGGAGGGCATTAAGTACACGATATACTTTTTCATAAGTGATGGAAAGGTTGTGTAAATATTGTTACGATTTCATGGTTGGTGGTCAGATCATGTAATATCATCTCGATCCACACAGGATAGTCTATTATGTAGTGGACAGACCGTGCAATACCATACCATCACGATTTATATAGTATTGATTCTAGTTGGTTGCTAGTTCGAGTAATATCATCACAACTCACGCAGTATTGTTTATGGCCGGTGGGTGAGTCCTGTTACTGTTCATATTATATTGTTTATTATTGGTCGTTGGATTGTGTAACACTACTATGATTCATACAGTATTCTTTATAGGTAGGGGGGTGGGTCATATAATACTAATATAATTCACATAGCATTGTTTATAGTCTGTGGTCCGGTTATGTAATGGCATCATAATTCACACAATCTTGTTAATAGTTGATGGCTAGATCATGTGACATTTTCACGATTCGCACTGTATATATCAGTCGTTGGTTTGATCGTGTAAAACCATTGTGAACAGAGTACAGTGGTGGCTATATTATGTAACGTTATCACGATTCGCACTGTATAGTTTAAAGTCATTGGTTTGATTGTGTAAAACCATTACGATTTACGCAGAATAGAGTATAGTCGGTGGTTTGATTATGTAATGCTATATCACGATTCGTACTGCATTGTTAATAGTAGTTTTGTTGAGTATAATTGCCAGTTAGGTCATGTAATGCTATCAAGTTTCGAACTGTATCGTTTACGGTAGGTTTGTTGAGTACATTGGCGGTTAGGTCATGTAATAGTATCATGGTTCGTACTGTATCGTATATGATTTGTAGTTTTCTTGAGTATAGTTGGCAGTTAAGTCATATGATAGTGTCACGATTCATGCTGTGTTATTCCACCTTGGCTTAAGCTGTATCAGGCCAATTGACATAGGCTAGAACGCCAAGGCTACATCAAAGCGTTGTTATGCTCTGCATAGTTATGCGAGGATTGTCTTTCAGTTGTGACAAGCTCCTAGCATAGCGTTATCAGTCTCCAAAATCCCCCGAAGTCGGAGTGTGGCTGCCCACGTGGCGAGGTAATCAAAAACGGTCACTCACGACATGTTCTCATTCCCAGCTGATGCATTTGTACCATAGTGTTCAAGTACTTTGGCTGTTCGGATGATCCCTGGAGTCTTTTAGCCAGGGTACAACAACAACAACAACAATAGCATACTGTGTTATTTAGGGTTTGTAGTTTTGTTGAGTGTAATTGGCGGTTAGATCATGTAGTACTATCACGATTCGTACCGTATCGTTCATAGTTCGTAGTTTGGGCCACACCACCAAAAAAGCCTAGAAAAATAAAGTGTCGGCTAGGTACCCTGCATCGAAAGTTTTTGATTGATCTGGAAAGAGGGTCAGTTGTGTATTACTTTTTGACATACTAGAACTTTGAACGCAATCCAGTTTGTGACAAATATGCATTTAAAAGTGATACTTTCAGTCAAAAAGACAAGTATTTTTTAAAGAAGCAAAATCTGAAAAAAAGTCATGTGACATACTCCAAACCAACTTTCAGACACCTCAGATAATAAAATGATTTAAGTTCTAAGGCACTGGGTTCATAACAGGAACAAAAAAAGGCAAAAAAGAACATAAAAGATAGTTCTCAACTACCTGATTCTGAGAAAGAATTATGTGTCTTTTAGCTGTACTAATGCAATTCTTATGTGCACATATATATTTCCATTGAAATCAGCCCACATTCTATACAGTTCAAGTCAAGCACAGCACAAATATTCACTGAATTCTGTTCACATTCTTTTTTTATTGTCACTTTAGATGACTGTCCCACTAGTGAAAGTATGAATTCTGGCATATATTGCTTGATCACAAACAATAATGACTGTTTTCTGGTCGAAATGGTCAGCAAAGTCCATGCTTCTACAGAAGATAGTGTTGACTGTTAACATGTCTGTAGCACTGCCATCAATGAGTGGAGGATAGGTCACAGAAGCACAGGCTGGCACTTCCTTCTGAACAGCTGCATTAAATCCAGTCCAGGGTGGCAAAGAAAGGCTTTCAGGTTACTGGGCACATAGCTTTGAGCACAAAATTCATGTTTTACAATGGTCACTTTGGCATTTTCTTGTGCAGCATCAGCAGAACCTAGTTCTGCAAACGAGGATCTGTCCTCTTCTTTTTTAGAGAAATACACAAAGTTAGTCTCAGCAAACTCCAGTTTTCTCTTTGTGGATTTGCTGATGTTAGAATCATGGGTAGTGGCATTTTCCTCAAATGTAGCTGGCAAAGAATGTTGTCCATGCTGAATTGCAATCCCATTCACACAATGTGTTGTGTTTTGTCCATTCATAGTTTCTTCCTGGCAGTCAATGCTGTCCCATACCACTGTGTTGTACATTGAGACCTGTTGATTGAAGATGGCACTGGCTTTCTCATTTCAGCTTCAGCGATAGAAGTCTCAACTCTCTAAAGTGTTATCTGTGACATACAATGCCCAAGCCCATTCAATATGTGAACAAGTCTTCCTGATCCCGTTATGTGTCTTACGCCATCCCAAGCATGCATGATCTGCTTTGGTGTGGTGTAATTCTTGTTTGCCAAGGAAATAATGGCCTGTGAGATGAAACAGTATCTTTTGCTTTACAAATGATGGAACATGTACATATGATCCTGTTCAAATTCACATGTGAAACCACAGATCCAGGCAATGAAGTTGAATAATTCAGCAGGAACAATTATTAAAAAATTGTTTTCATTTTCATCATCATCTGAAAAGTAGGCCATGAAGCTATTTTTGGAGTTGTTCTCAAAACATTCTCACAGAAAGAGCGGACATGTAAAGTTGCTCCCATTCATTTTCCGAATCACTGCTTGCAGCTTCTGCAGTTATCTTTGACTGTTTTTTATCCCAGTCACAAGCCTTTGTCTTACTCACTGTTTCACAAGTTTGCTGACATTCAGCATTAGAGTCTGTAACAGCTGTATTCTTCTGGGCCTTAAGATCCTGAGTGTAGATAACATCATTGTTAGCCTCATTACTCTCTCCGTCACTGTCTTCTGATTCATCACTGTCGCCAGGTTCAGTGTCTTCTGGTTCTGTGCTCACAAACAATGCTTGCCCAGCACTGAAAAAAAACACCACCTGTGACTTGCTTTTGCACCTTTGCCCTGCAAAAACAATGTAAGAGTATGCTGCCATGAGGTTTGTTTTCAAATATGTGCTTCTATATAATGTTTGCTCAAAGAAATATTTTCCACTCCTTGACATGTTTGCCTCAACAGTCTGTTCAGCATAGTGACGGTGACTATTCTTCCACTCTTCCACAGTTGTGGTTCTATCACATTTATACAGAATGAGTCAAATGATTTCTGCAGTGGGCATAGTGAACACAGGGTAGAAGTTGATTGGGATGAACCATCACAGTCAGTTGTTTTGGCCTTCACTGTTCCCTTGAATGCTGAATGCATCAGACTTCTGTAGCAGTTGTGATACCTGTGAAGAGCAATGAAGATTGATATTAAAACTAAGACAAGAGGCTCAGAGAGGGAGGGAGGGAAGGGGGGCAAAAGGAGAGGGAGGTAACAGAGAACAGGGAGGGAGATTAATAGAAAAAAGTTTTGAAATACATAAAATATACTGGTGAATTCTTAAAACAAAATGAATAATAACAACATAACTGCAGTCACCATCATCATCCCCATTATAATCATCACTTAATAAATACAATAACAAAAACCATCACAGCAATTGGTACCTCTCAAAAGGCAGTAATACTGGCCCCAAACTAAAATGGGGGAAGGAAGAAGAAAGTGGACTGAGATTAGCATACTATGAAGTTCCACCGATTAAAAAGTAGCTCGAGAGTGAAGGTACAAAATGAATGTAAGACTAGGAAAAGAATGGTGACTGGATGAATGAACATGAAAGAAAAACTGAAAAACATTATGACCAAAAAGGATGTTAGATGAGAGAAAAAAAAATCACAAGTGAGAAAGTAGATCTAACTTTTTTTTTTATTTGTTCTTCAAACAAGGATCTATGAACATTTTTCTTTCTGCATCTGTCAGCCTCTTAAGCACACACACTCATGTGCACAGTGACACACATACAGTAACACCTGTCATACACTTCTCAACAAAAACAAGAAGATCAGCAGCAGCAACACACACACACACACACACACACACACACACACACACACACACGCACACACACACACACACACACACACACACAGGCGCCCAGCGTGTGTGCAAGAGGGAGAGGTCTCAGTATGAAAATGGGGTAAGTATGTGAACTTACTTTGCCTCCACAGCTGGAAAGTCCGGTCTGTACTGAATGTCATGGAGGACATTCTCTGAAGACTGACGACAGCATCATAGAATCCTTCTGCTGAAGGGCCTCCCTGCTGGCATCAGATAAACCGATTACATATTAATGCCTATTATATACATACAGACACACAAATTCTCACACACACACACACACACACACACACACACACACACACACACACACACACACACACACACACACACACACACACACACACACACTGCTAATGTTTTAAGCAATCAGGATCTACAACTATGCATTCAAATACCCACTCCCTATCATATGATTAAAAGTGAAATTTTTACATTCAGACACTCACTCACCAAAGTAAAAACTTATCTATGCTACAAGGAAATTATACACATGACGCTAAATTTTATGCTGATTGTCCTTATGTCAGTTACATCGTTCATTTCTAGAAAATAAAGCTACATATCAAATTACCAGAATTTTATTTTTCTTGATTCTGCAGATTGCATAGATTTTTAAGTGCAGAATTCATACTTTGCAACATTTGTTTTTGATGATCAATGCTTATCATTATTATTATTACTGTTATTATTATCATTACTATCATTATGAGTATCATCACCATTAGTAATATTATCATTTTGACATAAATTAGTGCATACTCAGTAATAAGTCTTAAATTGCATTTTGGTCCAGTTGTACTGGTTTGTTTTGATTTGAATATATAGGACAAACATGTATCAATTGAGCAACAAGCAAAAAGCAATAACTTTGTCAGTTGTCAGACTGGGACCCATCAGACTAGCACACTCTCACATACTCAATGACCTTGGTAAAACACATTCAGTGGCTACTCAGCACAGCAGCTGACAGTCCACAGCACACATTGTTTTTATGCCAATTTGTCTTTAGATGAAGGGATGGGGAAGAGGGTGGGGAAGTGTAAATGAGAACAAATGACAGAAACACACTACTTCATTCCTTCAGTCTTTCTCACACACACACACACACACACACACACACACACACACACACACACACACACACACACACACACACACACATACACACAGGTCATGTCATCGGGATAATAAAATGTTCTTGACTGGAAATGAAATGGGATGCCAGAGGGGGTGAGGTGGGGAGGGAAGTGGGGGTGGTGGTGGTGGTAGAGAATGGTAGGGGTAGGTTAGAACCGTAAGCAGTCTGTGAAAATGGGGTATCAAGGACCACCCTTATTTCTCTCTCTCTCTCTCTCTCTCTCTCTCTCTCTCTCTCTCTCTCTGTAATAAATTTGTCAGTCTGCATCAGCAACATCCCCTAATTTTTTTTTATTGAAGTTCTGTCTGATGTCAGCACGATTAGTTTGCTCATGACATGTTTGTCATTCACTATGTGATGCGTGACACCACCTAAAAATTTATAGTTACTGCCATAACAAACATGCTTTAAATAGTTTTTCTGGACACCATATTCCTGTGGTTGTGTTGCGCTTCCACTTGGTCTTCTTGCATAAAATACAGATGGGTGCAAAACGTTGGAACTTGTTCCTCTTCCATTTTTCTGTCGTTGTGGTCTTACTTTTTTTCCTGTGAAACTGTACCAGCAGTTTTGCCCTTTTAAAAACGCACCTGTGCTTGCTCTATTCTGCGTTTACCGGTACCGTGCATATTCTGGCTTCGAGTCGAAACCCAGAAGCTTTTGAGCGATCACCTGTTCTTCTCCTTCTAAGACCGTCCACTGGTGACAGGATCGTTTAGTTCTAACCCATCGAATGTAAGAAATTAGTTCTAAATTGGTGGAAACTTCACCTTCGCAACAAAAAACAAGACACTCGCTGCCACGTTAAGGGAAATAACTCGCGATGAAAACAGCCGTAAAAAAGACGTTTTCGGCTTCATTAATTCGCCAACTTTTTTGCGTTCTACTGATTAATTTAGATTGGTTCGGTGGTTCTAGGCTATAAAATTTAATCTTATGTTATCCAAGTACCTTACGCAACAAGAAAAAACATTTCGATGCAGTTTTCTAGCCAACGAACTTGAACGATAGCGCGATGTGGCCCTCGGACTACTTGTCGTGTAATATCATTATGATTTATTTTCTGTTCCATAGCTCTGTCGGCGATGTCGTTGTGCACTCAGCCCCTCTTCCTCCTGCTGTTGTTCACCACGTCTCTGTCACACGGGGAGGTGTTCACAGCCCAGCAGGAGCAGGACGTCATCAACTTTGTGGAGGCGCTGCGACAATGTCGTGAGATCGTGGGCGTCACGGTGGCGGTTGTCAGGGGCAACGACACCTGGACACGGGGCTTTGGGATGGCGGACCCGGACAAAGGTCGCGGGGTCAGCAGCACTGACCTGTTCAGCATCGGGTCCGTGACCAAGCCCTTCACCTCCGCCCTCCTCTCTCTCTTCTTGACCGAGGAGAACGGGTCAGTCAGTCAGGGCGTGGAATGGGCTGACCTTCTGTGCATCACCACTATTGTCACGTGCCGCCTTCTTCTGTTCTTATCCTCCTTTCCCCTTTTTTTTTTTTTTTTTTCCCCTTCTTTGCCACCACCTTCTCCTCCTATTTTTTTTCGTTCTTTTTATTTTATCCTTTGTATGTGTGTTTGCCATATTGTCCTCCATCTTCCGCCCTTCTGTAGATGTACAACTATTTTCTTGCCTTCTGATTTGTTTATGTGTCTATGCGTTTGTTTGTTTGTTTTTCATTGCCTTCTCATTGCTTATTTATCTGTTTGTTTCTTTGTTGTTGTTGTTTTCATGATGTGACCTACATCGAACATAAATATGGTCGAGGCAGATGATTAGCAATCAATGTTTGTAAATATGTCACTAATAATGGTACATAACATAGCCTTCACCATTCGTGATAATGGCTCTAACAAGAGTTGTTAATGTAATGAACCAGTCTGTGACAATGTCACTCAAAAGAGTGGACAAGATACGACGAGTGCCATTCGTCATTATGCCACTAACAATGGGAGATAATTAAGTGACCCAGCAATGGAAGTTAGCATAGTGACTTTCCATAACGCTAATGTCAGTAACAGGGTTAATCAATACAGTGACTTATATGAACACCTGATAATGTCGCTACGAGGGTAGACAATACAGTGATTTCGGTTGGTGATGATGTCACTCAGAAGGGGAGATAACACAATGACCAACCTTTTGTGATAATGTCAGTTATAAGAATAAATTCTATAGAGACCAGTTACAGCAAAACTATCGTTAAGATTAGTTGCTAACACAACAGTTGCATGCAACTCAATCGTCTATTTTGTTGTTTCGCTTTCGAATCAAGAATGAAGAGGTGTTCTTGCTCTTTCTCCACCCACCGACCCCCACCCACTTCCCCCACCCCCCTGCCCGACTCCCACTCTTGGTCCCCGTCAATCCCCACCCCACCTCCCCCTCCCCCTGGGTGATGATTACGCAATGGTTCGCTATCCTCGATCTGGAACGACATGAGTGAAGTCAGGTAGGACACCAGGACTTTGTGGCTGACACAGTGACGGGAGGTCACTCTGTGACAGTACAGTGTTCATGGAACGCTGTTTGTTGGATCTTGCAGTTTCTTTCTTTTTTTTTTTTTTTTTTTCGTTTGTTGTGTGTGTGTGTGTGTGTGTGTGTGTGTGTAAGGCTGACGCCCAGCGGGTGAAATCAGGGACTATCCTGCACTGCTATGTGAAGATCTCACGGCTTGACACGCCATCCCACTTCAGATGGTCTTTCACATTGTCCTGGTGGTTGTGAAACGGCAAAGGTAGTGGGCATGGAGGAGAGAGGCGGAAGGGGGTGGGGGGGGGGGGGGTCGGATTGTGGAGAGGCTTTCTGCCTTCTTCCTCGCTCCCGTTTGCCCAACAGGGAGTGATGTGGGACATGTTATCGTTCATTCTGATGACAGACCATGACCAGTGAAGTTCGGACTTTTATAGCACCGTTTTGATGGAGAAGGAACTGGCTTGGCCCCGAACTTGGAGAATGTTGAATTTGTCTTGCCATTGGATGTCCGTGATTGACCGAAGAGCACGCTTGTGGAACATCTCCAGCTGTGTCAAGCTGTGCGACGCTGTCCTCTTTGCACCCGCAGAGGTGTTATGTAGGACAAAAGCGTCGCAGATTTTCAGCTTGGTTATCAAACAGTTGTGGTGGTCGAGTCGTCTGCTGCTAGGTCTTCTTATCTTTCTCGTAGAGGTGATCTTGTCAGGGTGTTTTTCTCCTGAGATGACTCTGCTAGGTATTCAAAGCTGCCATTGCGCTTGATCGCTGCGGATCGTTTTGTTGAAAGTGCAGTGATGAACGGTGCTGAATGGGGGAGGTTGGTTGAACCGTCCTATTTGGAAGCATCGGAGAACTTACATAACATGATTTCCAGCTCGTCTGGTTGATAATGGATGTACACTCCTTCACGATTCTTTGCAGCATTAGTTTGGACACAGGTTAAAGAATGATTTGAAGAGTACACATGTCGGAAAACAACGCTGCTGGTCTTCACGAGACCAGTTTTTTTCCCCCCTTTTGAGAGGACGTGTCCAGTCACGCGATCTGGGACAATCCTACAGATCTGGGCAACTTTGGAGGACGTCATTCTATGCCCAACATGGACCAGTGTGGACAAGAGGGCCGTACTTGAGACGATTTCAAAGAGCCCAGCGAGGTCCATGAACATGCTGTAGGGGTCGGGATTCTGCTCGAAGCATATCTTTCGGACCAAAGGTATTAAGTATATCATATCCTTGCTTCAGTGGTCTGGTTGAAATCCACACTAGGTTCATAGCATACTGGCTTCAAAGACGGTGACAAGCCGATTAAGATTGATACAGGCGTACACTGTTCTGGCTTTCGGAAGCAGTCAGATGTTCTCTGTGTGTGTATGTGTGTGTGTGTGTGTGTGTGTGTGTGTGTGTGTGTGTGTGTGTGTGTGTGTGTGTGTGTGTGTGTGTGTGTTCAATGGGCAACCACCTCTCTCACACAGTGCCACACCTACTAAACATCGGTCAGCCCCCCCCCCCCCCACCCCCCACCCCACACCCCACCCCCCATCGTTTTCTGACCCGGCCCATCAGACAGACTTATGCACCACGTCACCACCCAAATGTTCCCGTCACAGTTTGTTCCTTGACAATCACCCACGACAGTTAATTGGGTGACTCCACGCAGATGAGGACCCTTCTTTTTTCTTAATCTCGGCGAACAGACCTGACACTACAATAATGACACATTCTACCCGTGATGTTTTCTTCGTAGAAATCTGAATTCCATTCGACGCTATCATTGGCACATGTTGCGTCGGAGATTTGCTAGAAACATCTACAACGTCTGTGCTTAGAAATCAGTTCTCTTGACTTTTATTGCAGAACAGTTATGCTGATTTTGGTAGCTTGCCAGTGTTGCGTAAGACGAGAGACACCGGGTTACAAACTCATTAGAGTAGGAGGGCTCTTACTCTGGCAAGTGGCTGGCCAAGTACAGGAGCACTGGTGCTATTATCGGCCTCTTTCACATGGAGCAAAAGTGCAACACGTTGGGAGTCTGATGTGCCTTGATAGTCCGCCAGAAATCGTGTTTTTTTTTTTTTTTTTTTTTTTTTTTTTCCTTTCTGCGGTGTGTGTGTGGGATGGAGGTGTGTGTGTGTGAGCAAGTGTGTGTGTGTGTGTGTGTGTGTGTGAGAGAGAGAGAGAGAGAGAGAGAGAGAGAGAGAATGTGTGAGCGTGTGTGTGTGTGTGTGTGTGCGCGCGCGCGCGCGCGCGCGCGTGTGTGTGTGTGTGTGTGTGTGTGCGTGCGTGCGTGCGTGTATCTGTATGTGTGTGTGTGTGTGTGTGTGTGTGTGTGTGTGTTGTTCTCTCTCTCTCTCTCTCTCTCTCTCTCTCTCTCTCTCTCTCTCTCTCTCTCTCTCGTGTGTGTGTGTGCGTGTGCGCGTGCATCAGAGACAAACGGACAGACAGACCAAACGACAAACACCACCACGAGTTTATCTTGGGCTGTTGAGGTACACCTGGGATACTCCTGTGTCGGAGATCATGGGGAAAGACTTCAGCTTCGTCACGGAGGAGCTGACCCGCCAGATCACCTTGAAAGACATACTGTGCCACCGTACTGGTCTGGAGAACATCAACATCCCCTTATTCGTTGGATCCAACCTGACCAAACCCAGTACGCCAGGTGAGTCGGTCCCACTGTTCTTTCCCTTCAAACAAAACCCAGAGACGAAAAAAAAAAAAGCAGAAAAGAATCCAGCAGCTAACTTTCTTATGTTATTTGCGCCTCTGCCAACGGGGGTATGCAGTGTGTGGGTGCCTGAATGAGTTCTGGGAAGGTTATAGACGGCACACAGAAGAGAGAGAGAGAGAGAGAGAGAGAGAGAGAGAGAGAGAGAGAGAGAGAGAGAGAGAGAGATCTCATACAGTATCAAGCAGTCTTATTTACACCAAGTACTTTGTTGCACGTGCGCCTGCCATCGTAGGCTACAGACCACTGAAAGGGCCTTCCAGATGAATGGACTAGTATTAAAGTTTCAGTTTCAACAGTCAAGTGGACAGAAAACAAGTGACAGATCAGCAGTTACTGATGTGTAATCTAATCCTCAGAGTTTTGACGAAACATTGGGTGCCTGTCACCTGCGTTGCAGTTTGTCTAATTGTCAGTCTCACTCGTACTCGTTTCGTGCCTTGGCTTAAGGCTGTGTGTCAGGCCAATTGACATAGGCTAGAACACCAAGGCTACATCAAAATGATGTTATGCTCTGCATAGTTATGCGGGGATTGTCTTCAGTTGTGACAAGCTCCTAGCATAACATTATCAGTCTCCAAAATCCCCCGAAGTCAGAGTGTGACTGCCCATGTGGCGGGGTATCAAAAACGGTTACACGCGTAATGTTCTCATCCCCAGCTGATGCATTTGTACCATAGCGTTCAAAATACTTCGGCTGTTTTGATGATCCCTGGAGTCTTTTAGCCAGGGTACGACAACAATTCGTACTCGTTTAGTCAGGTGAACAACTTGTTGAAACGATCCGAATGGCTGGGTGTCTTTCCTTTAGCCTTACATTAACCCCCCCCCCCCACACACACACACACACACACACACACACCCTCTCCTTCCCCCTTGACCATACATAAACCACGCGAAGGGGGTCTCTAACAAAGAAAAGCCAATAAAGTAACTCCTCAATAGAGAGAGGAAACTTGGAAAACGTGGGGCCTACTGGATGCCGCATCTCAATATTGTAACTACGGCAGTTATAAATTAATGTTATGTTATTACAGTAATATTCGCATGAAAAAATGCGAAACGTATATCAGCACGTTTATCTATAGCAAACAAACGTGGAAGTTGTGTCCAGATTTCATTATTTGGATATTTATTTTAATTAGGATAGCAAAATCCAATGTTTCTCCGAAATGCATGTAGGCCTACCAACATGTACAAAAAAAACAAGAGCCACTCGAACTGTGTTAGTACTTCGTAAGATAATGCCCAAAACTCACGTTGCCTTAGGATACATATACAGAATTAAATACTAAATGTGCTTATATTATCGTATGGTTGTGAAGTATGGTGTCTTGATATGACCCACCTCGGGACGATATTGCAATAAACAGCAAACAAGTAGGGTAACTCTTGCTCCCACAAGAAAACAAATACACGCCCCTAACTCTAAAGGAATGCTGCTTACAACACCGAATCGCCAGGTAAATATGACAGCACAGAGCGCACAGAACAAACAAGGAAACATCCCTGGTTTGTTCTGTGTGCTCTGTGCTGTCATATCTGCCAAGCGATTCGGTGTCGTAAGCAGCATTCCTTTGGATTTATGGCCGTGTGTTTGTTTTCCTGTGGGAGCAAGAGTTACCCTACTTGTTTGTTGTTGTTTAGACCCACTGCCCTGCCATGCATGTCGTAAGAGGCGACTAAGGCAGGACCACCTCGCCCGGAGGATAAAGGGGTTTGCGTAGGGCTAACAACCCTGCCTGTAAAAAAGACCACTTACAGAAGCATCGACAATGAACCAAAACATTCACCTGGGCAAGGAGGGTCTCCATCCCGGAGACTTATGACGCAGTGCAGTGAAAGCCGAAAGGAAGCTGCGAGGCTGACTCCCTTTCTAACACCCAGGACAACAACGAGAGCAGCCCCATGGAACATCAGGACGATGTACGAAACGAAACAGAAAAAAACCATCCAAGTTGCAAGAGAGATGAAAAAACTACAAGATCGGAGTGCTAGGACTGAGTGAGACAAGGTGGCTACAGTCAGGACAGCTGAGACTTTCATCTGGAGAACAGCTGCTGTACTCAGGACACACAGAGGATGGAGCCCCCCACACTGAGGGTGTGGCCCTGATGCTGGCACCGGAGGCACAGGGGCACACATCGGATGGGAACCTGTCAATTCCTGCATCATCACAGCCAAGTTTACCACGAAGAAGAATGACATCAGGCTGAACATCATCCAGTGCTATGCTCCCATCAATGATGCGGAAGAAGAGAAGAAAGATTACTTCTACCAGCAACTACAGACAGTGATAGACAGAAGAGGAGCAAAGGACATAACCATACTGATGGGAGATTCCAACGGCAAGATGGGAATGGACTACACAGGCTACGAGGACATCATGGGGACACACGGACTTGGACAGATGAACGAGAATGGTGAGCGCTTTGCAGACCTGTGCGCCCCGAACCAGCTGGTGATAGGAGGAAGCATCTTCCCACACAAGCGCAACCCACAAGGCCACATGGAGATCCCCGAACCACGTCACAGAGAACCAGATTGACCACATCTGCATTAGCCGCAAGTTCAGGAGAGCATGGCCGATGTACGAGTGATGAGAGGTGCTGACGTGTCATCAGACCACCGCCTTCTTTTGACAACAGTGAGACTGCACCTCAAGAGATTCACCATCGCCGACAACACACGGACAAGGTACAATGTTGGACTGCTCAGAAACAGGGACACACAAGCAGCATTCCAGATCAGCCTTTCCAACAGTTCCAGCCGCTACAAGAGCTGATAGAAGACGGTGAGATGAACATCGAAACACAGCTAAGGCAAAGGCGCAGGATGAACACACAGCAGCAAACAGAGAAGTAAAGAGGAGCGTCAAGAAGGACAAGAGGGACTACTTTGACGACCTGGCCAGTCAAGCAGAGGCAGCAGCCGGACAAGGGAACCTGTACCTGGTGACCAAGAAACTGACGGGCAAGTTCCAGCAGACAGACAAGCCAGTGAAGGACAAGAATGGAAACCCACTGACAACAACCAAAGAACAGCTGAAACGATGGGCAGAACATTTCAAGGAGCTGCTGAACCACCCCGCCCCTGACGCACCACCAGACATACCACCCGCGGAGTCAGAACCGCCCATCATCTGCGACAAACCCTCAAAGGCAGAGATCAAGAAGGCCATCATGACCCTGAAAAATGGGAAGGCTGCAGGGCCGGACGAGATACCAGCAGAAGCCATCAAAGCAGACAAATAGACAGCTGTCAACATGCTATACAGCCTCTTCAGCAAGGAGGTACCGGCCCAGTGGAAAAAAGGAATCATCATCAAGCTGCCAAAGAAGGGAGACCTCAGGACTGCAGCAACTACCGAGGGATCATGCTCCTGTCAATGCCAGGCAAGGTTCTCAACAGGGTTCTTCTGGAGAGGATGAAGGAGGCTGTCGACCCCAAGCTCTGAGACTAGCAGGCAGGCTTCCGGCGGAACAAATCATGTGCTGACCAGATCGCCATCCTCGTCGTGGAGCAGTCGCTGGAGTGGAACTCCCCCCTCTACATCAACTTCATAGATTATGAGCAGGCTTTCTACAGTGTGGACATGTAGACGCTGTAGAACCTCTGAGGCATTACGGAGTCCCCAAGATCATCTCCTTCATCTGGTGCACCTACCAAGACATGAACTGCAGGATTGCCCATGCCAGCAGCTGTCCGAAAGTTTCAAGGTGAAGACCGGAGTTCGGCAGGGGTGCCTGCTGTCACCATTCCTCTTCCTCCTGGTCATTGACTGGATCATGAAGACCACCACAACAGGCAGGAACAACGGTATAGAGTGGACACTCTGGATGCAGCTGGACGACCTCGACTTCGCTGACGACCTGGTGCCTGTCACACAGTCACAGCCAGATGCAGGACAAGACCACTCGCCTGGAGACCACATCAGCCGGGACACGGCTCAAGATCAACAGGAAGAAAGACCGAGCTGATGAAAATCAACACCACTGCCAACACACCAGTCACAGTCAGTGGACAGCCCATCAGGGAGGTGGAGTCTTTCGTCTACCTGGGAAGCGTGGTTGACCCAACAGGGAAGCACGGACCGAGATGTTACAGCCAGAATCAATCAAGGCAAGAGCAGCTTTCGTCATGCTCAAGAACATCTGGGCATCTGGAGGAATCAGCATAAGAACCAAACTCCGCATCTTCAACTCAAATGTGAAGTCAGTTCTGCTCTACGGATGCGAGACATGGCCGACAACACAGACGATGCAACAAAGATTCAGACATTCTTCAAAACTTGTCTGAGGCGCATCTAAAAAATCCGATGACCGAGAAGATCCGAAACGAAGATCTGTGGGCGCGTGCGGGACAGGAACCAGTGGCCAAGCAGATACATGCGAAGGAAGTGGGGCTGGATCGGACACACCCCTCAGGAGGCCAGCGTCCAGCACCACACGCCAAGCCCTGACCTGGAACCACAGAGAAAGAGGAAGAGAGACCGGCCTCGCAACAGCTGGAGGCGAGACACTGAGGCGGAGCTGAAACAACAAGGGACCAACTGGACTGGAATGACCAGAACAGCCCAGAACAAAGTGCGATGGCGAAGGGTCGTCGATGGCCTATGCTCCACCGGGAGCGATGGCATGAATGAATAAAATAAGTTGTTTGTTCAAATACGGTCGAGATCGCACAGTGCTACACCGGGTTTCTAGCATTCCTATGTTTTTGTTTTTGAAAAAAAACGTAGACATGAAGTGCAGTTGTTGCAGAATGTGTGTAGTCACGAAGAAGGAAAGAAAGAGAAAAAAAAAAAAAAAAAAACAGAGCAAAATAGAAATCTAATGATTCTAATTCAGTCTGGGGATATGTGAATAGTGGAATCATGACTTTTTTTTTAAAAAATACACTTTTAAACATGATGGCAAACTTTTTTTTTTCCATTTAAATCCTGGTGAACGAATAAATTGCTTTATATCGCGTTTCTCTCTATTGATCCCTAATTGCAAATGTGCAGAGCATGAAGTTATTGAACTATGTGTTCTGACTTGTCACTACATTACCCATAGTTCTTCTTCTACTACTACTACTACTATTTCCTCTTCCTCCTCTTATTCTTTCTCCTCCTCCTCTTCGTCTTCTCCCCCTCCTCCTCTTCTTCTTCATCTCCTTCTTCTTCTTTTAAGACTTGATCAACACGCTGGGTTTATGCACATGCCAGGCATCTGATAACTCTTGTCCATGAGGCTCTCTTATCAAATCTTTTGATTTTCAGTCATTCCTGCATTTTGTCACCAAGTTAGTTATAAGCACTGTACACTACACCCTCATGCCGTAGCAGACATGGCGTAGCTTATGCGTACTCATCTGCATGTAGTAACACCTTTCTTAGTCAAAATGAAACTGAACTTCTTTCTCAACCTCTCCACTGACGATCGATCATATCCCAACTGCACAGAAAAATCCGATACCTACCTGTGATGAAGCCGTTCCGCGACGACTACAACTACAACAACTGGTTGTACGGGTTCTTGGGCAACGTGGCGGAGAAAGCTGGGTGGCCCCCCTGGGAAGAGCTGGTCTCCACTCACACCTGCTGCAGCCCCTGAACATGACCCAGACCAAAGTGGTGATGGGGAAGGCCATGGCGGACAACGACCCCAACGTGGCCAAGCCTTTCGTTCTGCTGGGCGGAGAGACCGTTCCGTCCAGCCCGGACACTTACAGGTAGGTACAGGGGTCTGTGACGAGCTCGATGGCACGCGCGTGCTCGTGCATGCATGTGTTGACAGACATATGAAGAAGTTTGGGCTTAGGCAGATCTGTACACAATGTAGAGAGACCAGTGAAGAATTTAATAGGTCTGTTCATTATGTTGTCTAGTCTTTGATGCTTGTCCAGATTAAAGGATGGATCGACAGAGGTCTGCAGTTTCCCGAGTGCCTTTCCTTTTTTTTTCTTCTGTCTCAACTCACTCACTCGCCAAATGACTGCATCACTCACGATCACATACCTCCTCAGCTCATCTCCCATTTCTCGAATCACGTGCATTTGTTTCACCCAAAGGATCACGCCCAAGGACGCCGCCGGTCCATAGCATCATCTGCTGAGGACATGGCCAAGTGGATGAGGATGTTGCTCAACAACGGCCGGACTCCCGACGGGCGGCAGGTACTCAGCGAGGATCGTCTGAAGGAGATGAGGAGTTCTTGCATCCCCATCTCGGCATCCAGAAGAGCACGCTTGGACCTGGTGAAGCCGGAATTTCCGATCGCCTACACCACTGACTCTTACGGTCTTGGCTGGAATGTTGCCAATTACAGAGGTGGGTAAAATGATGGGCGGCTGGGATGCGCGGGTGGTCAAGAAGAAAGTGGGGAAGAGGGGTATTCAGGAAGAAGGGAGGGGCTGTATGGTGTGTGTGTGTGTGTGTGTGTGTGTGTGTGGGGGGGTGGGGGGGGGGGGGGGGGAGGGGTCGTACAGGGATTTGAGCCCGAGCTCCTGAAAGCTGAAGTTTGGCCAGATCGAGTTTGTTAACAACCGTCATTCGAGCCCTCCGTTGAACACACCTCTCCAGTCCAGCCAGCTGCAAAAGGGGTATCTGTTTGAGTCTGGTGATGTGGAGGGAGAGATGTGTAACGACAGTTCCCGTGAGACGCTTCACTCACTGACACCATGTAGGTGACAGGAACACGCTGGGCTCAACCCGCAAACGGCTAACTGTCCAGAGTATAGCTTTAGTTTACCACCGTCTCTCAATGTGGACCGAAGTCACTATATGTTTCGGAAAATTGACTGGCTTTTGACTTCGACCGAGCTGGGGAAAAAATGGATGTTTTGGAGTTTGACTGACTTTTCCCACTTTATGAGGTGGGTTAACGTTGTTCATGTTGGGGGGCTTAGGTAGCTTTTGCCACTTCATAAAACCGAGAGAACTGATGATTCTTGTAAGTTTTAATCAGCATTTGCCATTCATACAAACTGGTAGAAATCGTTGGTGTTCTGGATTTGGCTTCTTTTTGCCACTTATAGAAACTGGTAAAAATCGTTGTTTTAGGTTTAGCTGGCATTTTCTATTTGTGAAGACTAGCTAAATCGTTGATGTTTCAAGTTTGGCTGACTTTTGACACTTATAAAGACCCCGTTAAGTCGTTGGCAGTTAGGGTTTGGCTGGTTTTGCCATTTGCAGACACTGGTGAAAAATCGCGCTGATGTTCTGATGGCTGGTTTTTGCCACTTTTGTGAGCGTGTGTGTGTATGCATCTATGTATGCGAGCGAACATGTGCTCTATCTGTACATCCAAGCTCCTTCAGTTCAGCCCCTTGTGCCCATGCTTCAGGTTACCCAATGACGTGCCATTCCGGAAGCATCTGGGCCTACACCACCCACCTTGCAATTGTCCCGGGGTTAGACCTGGGCGTCTTCGTCGCCAAACACGGTCGAACGGTAAAAACGCCACTCACCTCATCCTCCAGATCTTCTTCTACATTGCTGACGTGGTCCTGGGGGAGAAGCCCTGGCTCAACGTCTCCAACGCCTGTCTGTACCAACTCTGGCGCCCGAGCTCCTCGTCTGGAGGTACCCCCCGACACCCCTTCCTCCTGTGATGACTTCAATTTTAACAACCTGCAGCGCTACGTCGGTCTTTACCGGCACCCCTTGTTCGAGGAAGTGGAAGTGATGAAAAACGGGTCTCAAGGCCTATATGTCCGCTATGGGTTCCTGGAAGGCCAGCTGTGCCGAACGGATACCGAGGACATGGCGCTTTTCGAAGTGGTGGGGAAGATGGCTTTTATCTATCGGCCTTCGAGCACAATCAACTACCTCCAGCTGAACTTCAACCAGCCTTTTGTCCGACGGCACGTATCAAGAGGTGGTTCTGAACGTGTATCCTTCCAACTCCAAAGTTCTGACTTTTCACCGCTATCCCGAGACACCTGTCTCTGGGTGCCGTGGTGAGGAGGTGAAGGGTTTCAGGGCTGTCGTCAGTCTGCTGGTTGTCACCAGTGTGTCGTTGTACCCGTCTTAGATGGAGATCGTCGAGAGTTGTGTGCAGCTGCAGATTCGCGTCTAACTCAAACAGCACCTTTACCAGTAGTTTCATCTAGTGTGGTCAGTAATCGGATTGTTCCCTGTAAATAATGTGACGGGGGGTGCGGGGTGGGGGTGGGGGGTTGTCAGTCTGAAGGGCATCTTCTCTAAAGCCTGATCGTTTGTTCCACATCTGCTACAGGTGTTTAGCACTTGCAGCCCTCCGGAAGAACAGAAATCAACTATGACATGTTCAGGTTGAAATCTAGTTGAAAGTTGACCTATCATGCCTTTTTTTGTTGTTGCTGTTGCTTTTTGTTTGTTTTTTTGTTTGTTTAAGCTATATGACTTCGAGTCTATTCACGCTGGTCCCCTTTGTACCTCCCTTGCTCGGCTGCTATTTTATTCTATATTTATTCGGGAGAGAAAAAAAAAAGGTATGTTTTCTAGCGGATACTGAAATCTGAGTGTACCTACAATGATGCGTTCTGTGTACTTACAAAGAAATGGTTAGCAGATTCAATTTGGAATGATCATTTTCATATAATTTGGTAGAAAGCACTCAAGAATTGGGAATGTTTATTACTCTCTAAATATCCAAGAAACATCAATATCATCACACACACACACACGTGTGTGTGTGTGTGTGTGTGTGTGTGTGTGTGTGTGTGTGTGTGTGTGTGTGCATCCGTGTGCATCCGTGTGCGTGCGTGTGTGTGTGTGTGTGTAAATGCGCTGGCGTATATTTGTTGCTTTGCTCTTAGTCCAGATGTCTTTTTCACAAAAGGGATTAGAATGTAAGGATACATTAGATCTTAGCAAAATCAAATAGTCAAGACGTGTGTGTGTGTGTGTGTGTGTGTGTGTGTGTGTGTGTGTGCGCGCGCGCGCGCCTGCATACGTGTGTACACGAGAGTTTGTGTCCCATGATAACAAAAAACCAATATCGAAAGGTAAGCATGCCACATCTCCGAGTTGAATCAAAATTTTGAGATCATCTTCTGAAAACACAGTTGCAAACAGTTAGTGCCATTTTGTCCCTTGAAAATATTCGCAATGCAGCTTGTCAGTTCATGCACTCAACACTGAATTAACTAGATAAGTAGGTGATTGACTAAACAATATAAAATAACAAACGGTTTGAGTTTAACAATGACTAATTAGTAAACAAAATGAAATGTAACACTTTATTTTCCCACTCCCTAGCCAGTAAATTGAAACTGTGTTCTTCACTATTGGTTGATGAATCAGATTCGATTTGACTGGTTTCACGATCCACCGTCCATAGCGAGCGAACAGTCTCTGGCCTGAAGGAGTGGGATGGGTACGGTTTCTTGGAAGTGTGTTTTTGTAGTGTCTCCCCATTTGCAGTTGGTTGTAAATTTGGGCCTGGGATTGCCCATGATGTTCCTCGCAGGGCAGCAGGAGAAGGGGAACTTTCTTCTGTGCCCCTTGGTGCTGTCATTTCTCGAGATGGACTTGGTGGTGTGTTGACTAGGTCATAGTTTTTTCGTTTGTGGGGTAGCGATGATGGCACATCTGTTGTGTTGGACGATTCCCTTTGGTGTGTTGACGATAAAAGACAGGGGGTTGTTTGATGTTGAGATGACTTCACCATGTCATTTTATGTCACGAATTCACACAGTCTCAGTTTTTCAGTGGTGGGAGGTTTTCATGCAACGTGTCTCTTGTTGTAGTTTTCACTCTGTTTAGCTTTCATAAAAGCTCCTTTTTTTTTTTTTTTTTTTTTTTGCAATAGTATTGTCGTCTGGAATAGATGGTCTGAGGAGTTTGGGTATAACTGGCACTTTGGTTTGTAGTTTCCTTCCCATGAGAAGTTCTGCTGGTGAAAACCCATTCTGAAGTGGGGAGACTCTGTGCATGGGAAGTGCTATGTAGGGGTCTTTGTTCTTTTTCAGGAGTTGTTTGAAAGGTTTTCACAGCCCTTTCAGCTTTATCGTTGGTTTGAGGATGCTTAGATGAGCTTGTGACATGTGTGAATCCATATTCTGAGGCAAACTCTGAGAATTCAAAGCTTGCAACTGAGGGCCGTTATCAGACGCAACAATGTCTGGAATCGCTTGTGCAGCAAAGACAGATCTGATTTGCCGTATGATAGCTGCGCTGGCGAGTTTGTGTAGCAGTTTCACCTTCATCCACCTTGAGTAGTAATCTACAATGAGTAGGTAGTCTTTCCCGAACAATTCCTAGGTTCCTTTCATTCAGGCTGATGAATAGCATAAGTGTGACAGTTTTTTGACCATGCTTTCTATGTCTGCAGTGATGCAAGGGGTTCTCAGGCATGTATGCTGGCCAGCCATTGATGCAATATCCTCACACTTGAAGTAGAATGTCATCAGCTTATTTCCTGGAGGTTTTTTGCTGAGGTTGGCAGGATGTCTGTACTTTGTTTGGCATAGTTTGCCATTTTCGTTGATGAGATCAAGGTCAGTTAAGTTGACGTAGGCCATTGGAGCTCTTGACTAAGATTCAGCAGTGATATGAGATTTGTCTTGCACAAAGACTACTTTTGGACTGTATCGCATAAGTCTCAAGTGAACACACTGAATTCTGGCTGGCATCTTGCAGAGTTCAGTAGTGGTCAGAAGCGGCACCAGAGGCTTCAGGCAGAGGCAAAAACAAAACAAAGGAGAAAATGAGGTTCAACTCCAGTTCCAAGATGGTCCCATCTCAGAACTGATGTTACTATTAAAATATTGCTGATGATGCTTTTTGTTTGTAGTCGAGTATATATAACATAGTGCTAACACACTTGCTTTCATTCCACAGTAAAAACGCATCTCCATGGAAAAGAAAAGAATAATGCATTTATTCAGATACAACAGTAACAAAATACAAGGTAATGATAATAACAGAAAGCAGATATAAGCAGCTAAATTAATGGGCAAATCAAATGACTGCCAAATTTTCATTTTCTGTTGTGCTGTAGGCAATCCTGTGCACTGTAGCATATATCGTCAAAACTGGATGTGTTAAATGACATAATATCATGATTAAAAAAATAAACACCCTTTTCTCTTTAGCCTCACAAGCTAAAATAAACCGAACAATTCTCTAGAGAAATGCCAGTGGAAGCTCAAGAGTGTGAATATTACTTTGTACTGTCTTTTAAAATACAGAAAATTCTAAAATGAAGCAATAAATCGAGAGGATTTCCCTCATCGTTTTGCCTACTTCGGATATGTGTTTTTGTTTTAATGTTATGTTAATAAACTTGTTTTTGAAGAGGAAATGAGGAAGCAAAATATTTGTCATACAAACATACAAAAATATAAAAATTTGGTATCAGTCCATAAGTTGTTCCCTATTTCATTAATGGCAAAAAAAAAATGACTGACAAAATAATCATGATGAACAAACAATAAGAACAGAAAAACACATGTTTCAATGGAAATCAAGTCATACTTAAACATTGCACGCAAAGCATAAGCATGAAAAGAAGCACCTACATTGCACAAACAGGGAGGGAACTCTTGGATTAACAGAGTGGAGTTGGAAATGAATGAAACAGAAATAAATGGAAAATATTGGAGTTAACAGAAACAAGATGGCAGTATTTGAAGAGAAACACCGATGAATACCATGGCAGGAAAAAATTCATGGATGTAATGACAGAAGGGCAAATACTGATGTCACAGTCAGTTCCGAGAAGGAAAAGCAACTGATAATGGAAGCATGATGCCTTCCCTTCACCTGCAAAATTTCATACAAACCCACAGATTCCCACGCTGTATCCCTCTATCCACAAGCCACAAAAGATAGAATTCCTTTCTCCCAATTGCTATGCCCCTGGCTCTTTGTTGTGACGACCACAACTTTGAGGTAACAGTAATGGATTTTTTTTCTTTTTTTTTTTTTTTTTTTTTTTTTTTTTTTGGGGGGGGGGGGGAAGGAGGGGGGGGACATTTAGTTCTCTATGTTCTTTTACTCAAGATCTTGGGATAAATACTGTCCCCAGATCCTGCACATCCAAATCTTCAGGTTCTGATCATCATCCCTCATCTAGAAATTCCCATAATGTTCATGTCAAAAACCTCTCCTCTGCAATTTAAAAATTCTACCAATCTGACCCCAACTTTAAATCCATCTTCCCCAAATCTACCTTAATTGCCTACAAAAGAGATTAAAACCTCAACTGACCAATGGGCACAAGCCTCACCTAGCTCCACCAGTGACTCAACATTTTAATTCAGCAATTAGCCACGCAGATAACCGGGTTGTAAAAGCTGCCCCTTCGCATCCAAATCCACCATATAACTGGTCCCCTTCACAGCCAAATCCACAATATAACTGGTCCCCTTCATGGCCAAATCCACAATATAACTGGTCCCCTTCACGGCCAAATCCACCGTATAACCGGTCCCCTTCGCAGCCAAATCCACTGTACAACTGGTCCCCTTCATGGCCAGATCCACAGTATAACCGGTCCCCTTTACGGCCAAATCCACAGTGCAACTGGTCCCCAACAAATGTTGACAACACAATCCCATTTCACTGCAAGTCCACCGACCTGGTATTTGTGACCAGACGCAGGTTTAAAACTGTGTGGGAGAGAGACATACCGCACTCTCAAAGAACATTTTGCAAAATATTTCAGGGGAATCCAACTGTCCTGTTCAAACAAAGTGGGAATCCATTTCAAAACAACTGTCACACTCAGTCCCAGGTAACCATCATTGCTGTCAGCTACTTTCTCCAACTTAAAAAAACAAACGAGCCTCATGACCTGAACACCCACAACCGACTTTCACTCGTCCTTCCTGTTCTGAGCCCAGCTTGCCCCTTTCTGTTGTCCCCCCCCCCCCCCCCCCCCCCCCCCTCTCATATACACCCTCACCACCACCATTCACATACATATGCATGAAATTCATGTAAACTCACATTTAACAAACCCCTGTTCAAGACTCATTCCCCCCCCCCCCCCCCCCCCCCCCCCCCCCCACGCTCCCTTCCTCCTCTATGTCCGTTTTCCTTTCTCTCCATCTCTCTCAAAACACGCATACATGGATGCTCAAACACACTTATACAAATACGCATATGTGCACATGTTTCTGTCAGTTACATGTGTTGTGCATAAACCGTATTTACATTAATACATCACTATGTGTCATTTTGTTTGATGTCAGCTGTAAAGCATCACACTTAAAGGTCTATGGCTGAAACATGGGATACTTTTCTTTTGGGGTCTCACGTCTTCCCTCCTCCTCCCTCCCTTTCCTTCATTTTTTTTCCGTTTTCTTTTTCTCTTTTCTTTTTAATCTTAACCCTTTCCCTGTCACAGTATAAGAGCTTTTCTGTACTGCTGAGTGCCGGGACCAAACCGCAGTAGGTTCACTCATCTGTTCACTACTCATACATTTATTAAGGTATCTTTTAGATTTGTAGCATGTTTTTTTTTTCTTATTCCCTGGGCTATGATGTGGTATCATAATAATTTGATTTTGCTGGTCATTAGTATGATATATGATCAATGTGTTTTTGTAGTAAGTACCCCGTAATAGACACGGTTATGGGCGTACAAGATCATGAAAACACAACTCCATAATAGACATGGGGCAAGCAGGGAAGAGGTTAAAAACCTGCCGATATCAGATATAAGTAGGCAGCACTTGATGGAGATGATGGGAGTTAAATACTGATGGAGATCATGATAGAAGTAGATGTAAATGATGAACAAAAGTACTAGTGAAGCTGGTGCTCTGAGAAGATAAAGGAAGAAAGGAAAACAGTGATGGGAATAATGAAAGGAAGGAAAATACCAAAGGACATAATGAAAGGAAGCAGGCATCTCTTTTTTTTTTTTTAAATGGCACCTGTACAGGCCAGGTAGGCACAAGACAGATGTGTGAAATACTTTCACCAAATCATGGACAATTAATCGCATCCTGTCGTCTTTGCACACAAGGCTCATTAATAATCTTTTTTTCTTTTCTTTTTCTTCTTTTTTTCTTTATAATCAACATACATACAAAAAGCCCAGTTTACAGACCACATTAAAAACAACCCCATCTGTTTAAATCAACTTACTGTTAACGACTGAAAAAAAAAAAACTTAAATCAATTATTACACTGAATAACATTAAGCCACAGTGGTCTCAAGGCAATTGGCAAAATAGGCGATGTTATCAATTCCTTTCAAGGCAAAAAGTCGTTATACAAAATAGAGAATTTACAAAACAAAACAAAAAAAAGTGCCTAGCATCAAAGTCACTGCCGCTGACTGCCAGAGGCTCGCAAGGCACAGTCCTAAAACCTGGTGTGGATTACAAGAGACTTTCACTAATCATGGAAACAGACCAAGTTGTTGCCTATCTTGTTCCTTAACTTTTGGATGCTATTCTTGCTGTAAAATAATGCTCGTGAAATAGTTTGTGACTGAGCAAGAGCTTTTAGGCATAAGGTTTTGCATTTACGTGCATGTGTGTGCACAAGTAAATCTGCATGCTTGTGTGCGTTTATGTATCTGTATGAGTGTCAGTGTGTGTGCTTGCCTGTGTGTGTGTGTGTGTGTGTGTGTGTGTGTGTTGTGTTCTGGCATTTGTGAATGTACTTTTACCTGTGTACTCATGTGTATGTGTCACAGTCACACAGGAGTGCACAAAAAATACAACTTGAGTGCAGCCATAAAGCAGAAAGACAGGGTACAGGGACAGAGCCATACTATATATGATTACTGAATTATACAGTGCCACTAGTGCTCAGAACTAGGATCATGTACTAAACAGTAGCACATTCAGCAGATCAAAATTCATAAAGGGTTAAATATAACAAAGAGTATACAGTCACTTGAAAAAGAAAATTACAAATATATATTCAGCACTATGTACATTTACTAAAACTATAACTTTAAAGCAGCTTATGTAATGACAATAAACGAGCCATTCTTTATTCAGCATTTGAGAGTTATCGAGGCTTCTTCAGCTTAATTATAACCTCATTACTAGGAACAAAAACATTCAGATGAATTCAATCTTAAAAGTCTGGAATTCAATAATCAGCAGTAAAGACTTCAGCTAAAATTGATGCTCTGTTCCTGCGGCACATATTTAACAAAGAACAACTAATCCTTGGTTCATTTGCAAAACTTTTTTTTTCAATTGGCTAACCTTTTTGTCTACACTTTTCATGCCGACTCGAACCAATTATGCCAGACAGAATACTTTTTTTTTTTTTTTTTTTTTAATCAATTCATGCACACAGAACAGAATCCTGCGCCACTTCCGCCAGTCCTACACATGAAAAACAGGACCTGGTCAACATGCCCATCATGGGCATGACAGCAGCAAGCTGACAGAGCGCAGGACAGCTCTACTTTATTTATCATGCTCACTTTCTTGATTGCTGATGCGGTGAAAATGATTAACCTTACAGCATGCACTCCATGAAAATAACACAAAACCACAGACATCAGCCAGTCTGTGTTCAATAGGTCTTTAGAATGTCCGAATCATTTTCCAAATCTGGTCTGGTACGAGTTAGCTATGAGAAACAACAGACTCAGAGATACAGACTGGATGCCCTGGCTCAAATTCATCAAGGTCATGGAGAACTTTTGACACGGACATACACCAGCTGCAAACAGCAGCAGGCAGCATGATTTCTCTAGCATTCCAAGACTGTAGGATGACAATCAGTCAAAAGAAGTTACACAGAATGAATACTGCACCTGTTCACAAATAACGGTTTCAAACTACTTCACTTCAGCATCAAAGTATTTCCTTGGGTTCAGCAGTCACAGATATATTCAAACCATAAATTCAGTGCCTTGGAATCATTCATCATCTGACCTATCTTGAATACTGTCTTTGCATGCCCTCCCCCCCCCCCAAAACCCTATGCAAATGCTGCATGCCTTTAATTACTGATTTTTATCCTGAAAGACTAGCAAAGTCACATGGTTAAGTGTCTCCTTTTCTCTTCATTCACTCATTTCTGGTTGGGAATGAACCCAAGGTTGCTGAAACCCGTTTAAGGAAAGACTATACCTTGCAGCATCAACATATTACTGCAGCCAACACAGAGTGAAAAGATGCATACAATTTCCCTTTAAAAGCTGTTGATTTGTTCAAATCAGCAATTAACAGTACAAAATTCTATTCTCAAGTCTTCTATGAATAGCTTGGTTTATGGCACGCATGAAAGATTTTTTTTTTTAAAGATTTTAAAAAAAACACATACACACACAAGACACATTTGTGCTTCTCTGCTAGACCTGAAAATTGTGTTGCATATGAAATGACTGCCGGTCACTGGACAGTCGTCACTGTTCAACTTGGTCAGTCTGAAAGTGACCCATGAAAACCCGGATCCCACTACAGTTCAGTTCCAGACTTCAAAAGATTTTCAGCTTATACCATTTTACACCTCAGTTCAATCTGTTCCTACTTTGTCCCCCCCCCCCCCCCCCCCCCCAACTCCATCAAAAAAAATATATATATGGCCACAGGTTACAAATGAAATTCAAAATTCAAATAGCATGCTATATTCATGAATTCTCTGCGCTGAGAAAACTACGGAACTACTCGCACGAGAAAAAGAAACAAAGGGAAGCATACAAAGTTTGAACTATTTACAAAAGTGAAGCTCCATGTCACATCCTCAGCTGATGATGATCAAGGCTTGGAGTGTCATTGTCACAGTGCAAAACGAAGGCTTGAAGGGCTGCTCCAGCATTCCTGATCATTGGGCTGGTGATCGAAGACAGACTACTTTGCCTGCCCCTTCTCTTGCTGAATGACTGTCAACAGCAGATACAACAGGACATGACAGGTTGATGTTCCATCTGGAGTGTTGCATAGTACAATTCTCAAATCCCATGATCCATGGGTTATAAGGAAACACACCACAATTTCCAGTGCATTTTGCAATGGCAATGTTTCAAGTTCATGTACATGCTTATCTTCTTTCCACTGAACAGTTCCGAGTGGCATTAAGAGTAGTTTAATCAATTAATGAACATTCGTCAAATGTACACCAGATGGACAAAATATTTCTTCTGGACTTTCATTGAAGAGGGGCGCCAATGAACTGGCCTTTGCTAACACCATATGGCATCAGCATAGGGGTGAATAAGATGAACCCGGGTTCAGCTGTAACGCAACATAATTCTTTTCATGAAATCTACAACTGTTGGGGCAAAATAACAGATTATAATGGTGGTTCCAAGTACTTGTAATATCTCTCTGGAATTCACAGAAGTAAACCATAACACTGTAGATTATATCAAGACACCTGTACACTGTAGACTACATTATACAAATATTTACTTTAGATACATAAAAACAATTTTTTAAGCAGCAGTACACGGTTACTTTACCAGGTACATGTGAGTTCATTTTTTTTTTTTTTTTTAACAAAGACAAGGTTGCTTCAGAAGATACATTTTTTTTTTTCAAAACAAAGTACAGTTGAGCATGCTTTCCCTGAAAATGAACACACCAAATATTTACAGTAACACACACTCTGGTCCTGTCCCCATTATCTGAAAAACCCCATGAAATGAGAATACTCCCACAAAAAGAAAGATTCTGTCCATTCAATTTCTGGTGACGTACTCCCATGGTTGGAAAAACCCTAGGGAACTGACCTTCTTTGGTAGGGAGAGGGTTTTTGACATCAGTTTCCGCTCTCTTCAAGCTGTCCCTCTTGAAACCCTCAATGGAGTGCCGGAATTCATCCTCTTTCTTCTCTGCCGCTATGGCTACACACACACACACACACACACACACACACACACACACACACACACACACACACACACACACACACACACACACACACACACACACACACAACAAAATCAACACTGCATTACTGGGTACAGAAGATGATGGTCAGAGTACGCCATGCAGCTTCTTTCTTATATCACATCTTGTCATACAGATTTACATTCACATCCTAGCTGATCATGAAAACCATATCAAGGACAAGGAAGGAAATAAAATACTGTAAAGAATTCAAACATTCTGGCATGCTGAATTCATACACCGCCAACCAATATCTCTCTTTGTCCTTCACCCTGTCAGTCAGTCACGCAGTGGTACTTACATATGCAAAAACACATACAGCATCATTACAAAAGAACAATGATCTTTCTAAAAGAAACCTCCAGTTGGTGAGGGGCTGTCACAATTCATGAGGGACCAGTTGTTAGTGATCTATCAAACTCTTGAACTGTTGGACAAAACCAATTGGGTTGAGACACTCCATTTAGAAATAACATATACGAGCCCCAAAACATCAAACACATACGCACAGATACATACATTTGAAGTATGGGTCCACAGTTCAGAACACTGCAGTGTTACCAAACACACATACGATACCCATAAAATTTGTTTTAATCCATCATTGAACAATTCTACGTTTGAGATTTTAGGTAAACGCTCTCAACTAGTTGGACTGGCCAGCATCTTGCATTAACACATCATGCTGGTAATTTTCCATTGTAATTGATAGTGTTCAGCTTCGACAATCGTACACAACTTCATGGCCAACTCAGGTGGTGATGCCAGGCTGTCCTAGTGTGTTGTTGCCAAAGTAACAATGAACGACATAGCACAGCATGAAGAATACCACGGGTCTACTTACCATCAGGAGAGGGCAAGGGGTTCTTTTCAGCCACCTGTTGGTGCTTGAGGTTGTGTTTGTCAAACTCTCCTATGGATTTACGAAGTTCAGCCTCCGACTTCTCCTTGTCAATGTCTGAACATACAGTTCACAGATACTATAAATATGACGAAAAGTAAGTCTGGTGTGAGTACACAGGACATGAAAAGGAAAATCAATACAATAAGTGGATACTAGTTCCTTCCCTCCGTCTTTCTGGAAAAAATCTATTGGCACAAGAAACAAGGATGACAATAACAGTAAAAACCAAGTAACACTTACCATGATGCTGACATCAAATACACAATACAGATCAACATCAAGTTTAAAACAGCGCATGCAAGAGGGTAGTTGAACAAGACTCAAAATATCTGCATGAAACTCACGAGAACAATCATTCACAATCACTGTTGGTTACAAAATCATAGTTACAAAAATTACAGCCAGCCATGTCACATAAGTTGGTGTTTTTTTCTTGCACTTTCTCCCCATATAGGCAGCTTCCTATGCAACAACTTAGGAAGTCAATAATTTCAAGGCTCCTGCTCCTGTTACAGATTGCCTTCAAGTTTCCTCTTAGCTGGTTCACATTAAAATGATTTTGTATTTCGATAAAAAAAAAATCTACAAAACTTTCATTTATTAAGTAAATCTGTACAGACAACAGAAATATTTATTTGTTCCAGATAATTCAGCCTCAGATCTATCTGGAAAGTCCTGAAGCATCAAGAAGGTTCTGGAAATTGTTTCTCGAATACTCCTCACATTTCCACTGGCTCGCTGCATACATGACGATTTTCACACTTTTATAGACTATTCCATGTGTTTTGACTGGCTATTCGATATCAGGGTTCTCACGCTTCTGATTTTACAGATGTGGGCTGTCTGAGAGTGAATGATTTACGAATTCTGTGGACAGTCTCCATTTTGGGACCCTCTTCCGCCCAATGAAGACAGTATCTGTGAATCTTCAGCTGTCATTTACCCACGCCAAGCTTTCCTCTGAATGCAACGCGACAAGTGGTTAGAGCCAGCTCTTGCCCTTCACCTCTGTCAGCGTTCTATGTCCATCCACTGAAGTGTTGTCACTGGTCAGCAGGTTGGTTCCCAGTATAACAACATAGTGGCCATAGTTTTCAAAACCATCGACACACCTCCTTTTACCTCATCAATGAATGCAGTGAATACCACTCTCCTCATGTGCCGACTTCTCAGGTTTTCTAATCAAAAAGAGAAAAAAAAAAATAGGACATGACAGACAGAGACAGAGAGAGAGAGAGAGAGAAGAGAGAGAAACAGTGGGTGGGAAGAGAAATACTCAGAGAGACGGAGGAGTTCGACACAAAAGTCACACACATCCTGGTTCTGCCCTTCGAAACAGATGCACACCAAGGATTCACATGTAAAGTGTAATGGGTCTATCCTTCTGCCTCGTTCTATTTTTCCGCTTTGTGTTCCGACTTATAGTACTTTTCACTAAAAGCTTGCTAACAGAGGAACCAACCGACCTACAGACACAGGTGAAAACATAACCTTCAAGATGGAGGCAAAAACTGACAGGGAGGGCAGCACAGTGAGGAGAAAACCTCATGCCTGCCTTCTCGCCCTGCTCTCAAGGTGACTGTTTCCAGGTTTTCTCCACATCCATGCCTACAGACAAGTTGCATCCACACCTCAGTTTAAAACAGTCAAGTATTCATCTTACACCTTGGAGGACAGTTCCCTATTTTATATCATTTTTTTTTTCAAACCATAATTTTGAGGGGTTCCCTATTTGATATCCTTTTTTTTCTTACCCATAATTCTGAGGGCAGTTCTCTCTTCTATACCATTTTTTCAAACAATTTTGAGGACAGGTACCTATTCTACATCCTTTTCTTAACTATAACTTTTTGAGGACAGTTTCCTACTCTCTCTCTCTCTCTATATATATATATATATACACACATATATATATATATACACACACACACACACACAATATATACTGATTTCTTTTGAACTTTTTAGGACCTTCCGAGAAAAGTTAGACATTGTTAAAAACCAAATAATCTTTTTGTCCTTTTTTCCCCCGAGTGAAAAAAAAAATTCAAAATTAAAAAAAAAAAAAAAAAAAAGCTTTCGCATTTTGCTAGAATCTTTACAGGCCATCATTTTCAATACACAGTCCAAACAATTCCAGTCTCTCATGACCCATTCATATTGCACAGGCTTTACTGTGTCTTTGATGCAACGCAGGTCTTGTACGACCCATACTCTTTTAAAGATAATGCCTCTATGAACACACACACACACACACACACACACACACACACATATGAGAGTCATAAGAGATCTGCATCATTTGGAGAGTACAGTTGGAAAAAAAAAAAAAATCCTGTAAAATTCAAAGGCGGGATGAAGGGGGAAAAACCCCAAAGAAAATCTATCTGCAGCAATGCAGTCTCCTTTGGTGAGTTGTCTCATGTCAGCTTGATGCTCACAACAGCCACCCTGCACTGCTGGCACCGGGTGTGACTGTGTAGGGGGACAGCATGGGGGGACTGGGGGTGGTGCTGGAATAAGCAGTGAGAGAGACAAGTCACCAAGGGCCGAACGGATGATAGGGAGGAAAAGAAAAACTCCTGGCTACCAAAGAGACCAGCAGGATACTGAACAGCGCATGCAATCCACCTTCCCTGACTCCCCTCACTGTGACGCTGGATCTCTTGGGCACAGACATTTTCTTCTGGACGTTGTAGCTTGCTGAAATCCCACCAGCTCAGAGGTTTACCGGAAGTAAACAAGGTCATGCAGTTTACTTCTCTGTGTGTGTGTGTGTGTGTGTATGTGTGTGCGCGTGCATGCATGTGTGCGTGCGTGCGTGTGTTTCACCACAGCAAATAAATTAGAAGAGAAGCTGGTGAACAAAGGGTGCCAGTGCAAAAACTTCAACCTACCACCCCCCCTCCCCTTCCTACACAACATCACCACTACCACCAGCATACCTCACAGCCTCCAAATGTGGACTAGCCAAATCTGACTACTAGGCAAAAAATTATGATGGCTCGACCTGACTGCCACACCAGTGCCTAAGCTTAGCTTGGAGAAAAGGCGCCCCCTCCCTACCCTCCTCCTCTTTCCACTGAAGATGCTCCCTTCCCTTACATCCACTACATTGTAGTCACAGAGAAAGTCAATACAAACTGGTTACCCTCTCTCTCAGCCACACCCCACCTTCTTCTTCCTCCACATTATTAGCAAAGGGGGGGGGGGGGGGGGGGGGGAAACCAGTTCCAGTTATCCAAAAGCTACCTCCCCTATACTTCTGCTATGCTGTAACACAGAGGTAAGGGATCTATGCAATGAAGCCCACATCAATCTTTCCCTTCTGCTTCCATCATACAGTAATAATTGCAATAAGGCGGGTGAAGTAATAAGGTGGGTAGAGGGAGAAGGGAAGGGTGGCAGCTCAAGCAAACCTGTTGACTGCCAGAGATGTGGGAGTTGTTGCCCTTTGGTATTTGCATACGCCAGAGTAGAAGCTCAGTTTCTATTTGATCCTGCTGCAGTGAGAATAGCTCAAGTAAATGAAAAAGATGTCTATCCGTGAGCTGTCTTTACAGAACTAAATTGTGAACCCTATTATTTCCACTATTTTGCGTTTGAGTCACCTGATACAAGGCAAAGCTTGTTCTTTCTCTCTTTCTGCTCGCTCTGTCTCTCTCTCTCTCTCTTACAACACACACACACACACACACACACACAACCTCACCTGGGTACACGCACAAGTGTCCACCTATCAACCCCTTGCCTCTCAGATCAGTTCATCTTAAAGGTCCACTGACCACATCAGGCAACTGTTGATAAACTTTTTTTTTTTTTTTGCTGTCCCAACCTCTGCACCACCTCAGAGGCAGTGCACCCACGCCGCTCATTCCGACACCCCGTCCACAGCTGCAGCCCGGTCGGCCCCGCCGCAGACCCGGCACCGGCAATCCACAGGGCGGAGTCAATGTCAAGTCGTCAAGAGGCAACCACCGGAGGAGACACTGCACTGCTGCCGAGTCACTTCGGTGGTGTTCAGTGGCGCCTGTTCTGATCTAACATACGCAGGACACCACCTACTAAGCCCCCTACTGACGACAATAATTGCTTAGTCGCGGAGCCGGCGTGAGTGAGCTCTCCCTCCGGAGGGCGCCCCACGTCCGTCCAACGACAGCCCCCATCGACCCGCCGATACCGATGACCCCCGACGGAACCAAACCAAGGCCACAAACATGGAGAGGACATCGAAACTGAGGTCACCATGAGAGCAGGGCATGAAGGGCCACAGAACTTGGGACATTTTTTTTTAATGCTGATCGATGAGAATGAGGATGATTAAGATGATGCTACGGATTTCCATTTCGGTCTGAGACTACATGACAGGGCTGTATCGGATTTCCATTTCGGTCTGAGACTACATGACAGGGCTGTACTCCACGCTTCCTTTCATAATATATCCCGGCGTCAACAGGCCCGAGAGATACAGGCACCTGCAGTGTTGGTCAGAAAATTGAGCAACACTCTCAGAAACGCATCCATTAAGTGGATGAAACTCGACTGTGTGGTCCAGTCTTCCCAACTGAGTCCGCAGCAAACTCAACTCTGGGTAGGAGCCGGTCGGGGCAGAAAAACCCACATGCCTCTGATGGGATTCGACCCCACGACCTCCCAGCCGAGAGTCCGCGACGCTAACCACTTCGCCACGGCGGCTGGTAACTGTTGATAGACTTGGCCCATTCCAAAATCCGTTAGAAATGCTCACTTTGCTTGAACGAGCTTTACAAGAGCTGTGATCAGGCAACTGTTGGCTCCAAGCCAATGCTTGATCAAGGCAGACAGGAAGGCTGGGGGTACTACTACACCACCAACTGGATCCAATCATGCTGCAGTTGGGTCTCATACCTCTTGTATACTTGTGACAAATTTGCTACACAAGGGTTTGACTTTAAGGAGGAAGATACCAAAACAGCTGCATAGGAGTCAGGGCACGGAGGTCAAGGAACTAATCCATGATTTCCCTCACCATGCCACATGCCCTCCCCCACTAGATGTTGGGTAAGCCTCAACTACCGTGTGGAAGGGGGCCTGGTCGATCTAAACTGGGTTTCTGTTTCCTTCACTACATGTTAATGTCAACCAAAATAGAGGAGGGGGTGGACGGGGGGGGGTGGTGGTGGTGGTGGTGGTGGTGGTGGTGGTGGTGGTGAATTCTTACCAGACCAAAATTACCCTTGTGGTTCCTTTTAAACTGGATCAGAATGATTCCCATACCCTCTGGTAGGTAAACAAATATTATCGTGTCACATATGGATCTCATACTATCTTGTCAAGCATGGATCGTATCATTTACACTGACAAATCAACATCAAAACCCTGTAAATGTAACCATAATGCTGACAGATAGTCTCTGCATTCATGTATAAATGAAATGGTTAAGAGCAAGAGTGAGAGAGGGTGAGGGAAATTCACATTCACATGCAAACCACCAACAGATTAAAAAGAGGAATTTTAATAATAATAAAAAAAAATTTAAAAAAAAAAAAGCAGCTCAGGTTACTTCACTGGATTTTAAATGACCAGGCTGAAAAGCTTTCTCAGAATTTTCAAGGTATAAAAATACCAAGGCTTGAAGACAGGGAAAGGAGAGCGGGAAGGAGCACATTTTACCTTCCAAATGTTTACAGAAGCAGGGAGGGGAGGTGGGGGACGGAACTTGGACCGGATGACCATGAACTGAGAAAGCCTGTACAGACCTTCCTGTTCTAAGTTTTGTTCTCGATTCCTCAATAATCAAACTCACCAAGCCAAGACCACCTCTACTTGTTCTTCACACTCATCTCGACTGCTGAATTATCCAGTCCCGCTCACTGAATTTCTTGACACTGATAAGGCCTTGCCTGCTGACATACCAACCTGGTACAGACCATACATTGTGAAAGAATGGATGGTCCTGATCGTGATGAAATTGGGCTTTGACCTCCAATGGGGATCGCTTTTCCATGAGCAAGTCAACAAGTGTTCCATTATTTATGAGAGAAAATCTCCTTTAGGTTTGGAAAAACTGGGCCCTTGATGTGGAAAGTTTGCAAACTACTGGCAACTATCGGCGACTCCACATATAAAGAAGATGCTGCATTATCCCTTTTAGAACCTCATTTCCTTGCATAATGACAGATAACGCTATCGCAGACAGCATAGCTCTGGTAAACTTACATCACCATGGATAACACTGAGGGAGCAGAAAAGGCCAGAAGGAATTTTTTTCCATGCCTGAACTCACAGCATAAAATAAGCAAACAACAAAATTCGCTTGGCCTAAAAAGTGGCATCCCTGTTTCTTTTGCAGATCAAATCCAGCAGAACAAAACTGATGAAAATACAACTAAATGCTAAAAAGTATTTCAATAGTTTTCTTTCTAATGTACATGGGTACAAACACTACATCAACAATGATTGAACATCTGCTGCTCTGGGTTAAAAGAACAGAGAGGGTGGGGGGGATATAAAATGGTTAGCAGAACAGAGAGAGAGAGAGAGAGAGACAGACAGACAGACAGACAGAGACACAGAGAGAGAGAGAAAGAGAAGAGAAGAGATCTCACAGTGAATTCTTGGTTACAAATTCTGCATATTGTTTTCATTAGCATTTTACAAAATAGATTTTATACACAGTCACCAATCCAGGCTAATCTTGTAAATGCATACAAAATCAAGGTCATCATCATCATGCCAACTTTAAATGCTATGTCACCTAAGTCATGCTTACTACATAATTATAGCACATATACACATACACAAATGACAAACATGCTGTCAAGTTCTCCTATTAGAAGAAGTGCATAGCATCAAACACACGTTAAAAAGAAAAAAAAAAAATCATTTTGTATGTTTCTTTTTTAATTTCTTTGGGTTAGGGGAAGGAGGTATGGGTTGTTTTACACTTCTGAGAAACATAAGGCATTTCAATCCTTGAGGATTCAAAAAAAAAAAAAAAAAAAATACAGACTTAAACCCTTGTGACTTAACTTTCAATACAATGCATAAAACAATTAAATCAGCACTATGACTGCTTGATATGCTTGTCATACATAATATTCAGTTTAGTTACATGCATTCCATGGCATGTGTGTTTCACGTCTGTAAAGCCTACAGAGAAAGAACCAAGACGACATCTGGAACTTGTTGAAGACTGCTCCAGTTTTATGTTAGATGTGGAGTGTCCTTGAAAGCCTGTGGATCTATGAAATCACAACCCTGTTAACACACATACATCCATCTCTGACAAGCAGCAAAATGATGGAACGCACAAGATGACAAGGATGACTGATGCTGTTAACTCTGGTGTGACCTTGATGGAGCACCGTACAGCATCAGATCATTCACATCCACTTCATCCTGCCATGTTCAGCCTGCATTTCATCATTCTGGGCTATGTCAGCAAGGATTGGCTTTCTTCAATGAACAGGGTTGTAATTCACAGATCCACACATCTTGCTGTTGTTCATCAGGAGTATGTTCAGGCTGCCATCTTTGTGATGGTAGACAGCATAACCAGTCCTCAGACTCCATCAAAAACATCATGAAGACACTGGTAATCAAAGGCGCAATGCATGCAGTGCCTAATGCAACTATGCAGTCCCTGGTTTTAGAAAAACTATTTACATTACTCCCCAACCACTGCCACTCCCCCTTGTTGTGTTATGTACCAACTTGCAAAGTCTGTGCTCTAAGTACATTTCAACCCAGCTTACCATTCACACAACTTACATCAAACAATGTACACAGCTGGTACCAAACTAGGAAGGGCTTTAAAATACCCTGCATCACTCTTACGTCCCATGCCTGTTGTCCATCTATCATCACAGTGAAGAGATGCCCAACAGCTTTCATATACATTCCGTTAGGCAGAGCAAAGTGCCACATCCACAGCAAGTCAGCCAAAGCAATAACTTTCTTGCCATGCACACATTTGAAATGTGTGTACAAACCCTGCATGAAGCTATGCACAAAACTAAACCAACTACATAGATCATATCATCACAATCAACCTCTGGATTGCCAGAATATTCTTTGCTCTGTGCAGTTTTCCCCGATATAGTTGACATGGAGCCATTTTTCATAGATTCTGTATCACTGACATGGAGCCATTTTTCATAGATTCTGGATCACCAACATGGAGCCATTTTTCATAGATTCTGGATCACCGACATGGAGCCATTTTTCATAGATTCTGGATCACCGACATGGAGCCATTTTTCATAGATTCTGGATCACCGACATGGAGCCATTTTTCACAGATTCTAGATTACAAGTAGCCTGTCTCCTAAATATAACCATTCTTTTTGGGGTTTTTTTTTTGTCTCTCTTTGTTTTTCACATACACAAATACATCCTGAAGTATCTGTGAAGCTGCACCAAAAATTTTTCTAACAATGGAGGAGCACTATCCGTATTTTTCTTCTGAGCTTATGAAAACAGCATGATTCATGCCAGCATATAGCAATGTCAGAGGTTATGTTCCAGCAGTCTAGGGCTTAAACCTAATGTATACAGATTCAGCAGCAAACTTTCCCATTCGTAAACAAAAAAAATCGAATTCAACCCATCTGTACATTATGCTAGTTACCTCGACAGATTATCTAGGAAATGTTAAGAACCTTTACGCATTAAAGAAAGAGAGACAGAGAGAGAGAGAGAGATTAAAGCTCGAGCATCCTGACACTCAAGGTAACCACTACCATAACCTTTAAAACACATGCTACTGTTCTTATATACAGTATGAACCTATCTATGGTGCCATACATCTCTGGAGTCCAACCAAGCCAATCAAAGCCGATGCATCCACACATTTTGCAGGTAAGACATTGCTTACAGACATATAAAATATTATGAATGTATATGCTGACGTTGAGCACTGTATTTACAGTAATGACTATATTTGTCTAAGACCTTACATCATATTGTGCAATACATGCCCAAAAGAAAACTGTAAAGGGCTTTCATAAAAAATGTTTTAAAATCAAGGTGTGTATTGCAAGTTGTCCACTTCCAGTTTTCATGATGCACTCTTCTCATTTCATATGCTAGCTCTTTCACATCTTATTTTTCACCTGTTTTCTCCAGATTGACATCTGTTCCTTCTGCTTACCTTTTCATGAATATTTAATGTGTTATCCTGAATAAAGACACTTTCTGAAAAAGAAAGAGACATAGCCATACCATCACCATGATACAAGGACACTGGAATAGGAAGTCTCAGCATGTCGCATTACAGCAGGCATGGATACACATGGGATAAGGTAGAAACATGTGCAAAGCCCTAGAAGAAAATGTGTGAGCCACAGACGGTCACACACAAGTCTTGTTCAACACACGCACACGCACACACACACAAGCACACATGTACGCACACTAACGCTCACTGTATGCAGATTGAAGGGATAGACCTACCAGCAAGACCAGAAATTTGACAACCAACACAGGAATCACACACACACACACAACACATACGCACATGCGTGCGCGCGCACACACATACACACACACAGTGTTTGCATTTTATTTCTACGGATTTTTTTTTCCTGTTTCATGTGAGGGAAAACGTTTAATATAGGAATAATGGAGGAAATCAGTGCAGATGTGCATGCACTCATGCGCACGCACGCACGCACACACACACACACACACACACAGAGTATAAATGCTTTTGGATGACTGGTGACGCTCATGTACCATAACCAATGACTTGGGGGGCAACAGTGTTCAAGATGAATGATTCTCAGTGACAAGTGCTTGGTAAGGCATGACTGGGTCAGAGGTGGGAATTCAGGAGATGGGGGAGGAAGAGAAACAGGGGAGGTCAAAGTGAACAGGAAACGTTATGCCAAGCCTTGCAGGAAAAAAAAAAAAAAGGGAGAGAACCAACACTGCTGTACCCTCTTCTGTAGGGAGGACCAACTTTTCAACAGGCTCGACGTGGTACAGTGTACCCTTGCTAAAAGATCCAATGCGTTCTCGAAGTTCAACCTCAGTTTTTTTCGTGACATATCTCTGAAAACATCAAAACTGGCATTGAAAAATGGTGTATTCACAGATACAAGTTTGGGCCACAAAATGCATCTGCGGTGGATGAGAGCAGATCAATGAACGAAGTGCAGGCATGATGGCAAGCGTCGTGAACAGGATTAATTTGGGGGATGTAAAAAGTTCTACATACGTTAACTTTCACAGTACACAGCAATCTTTTAGTGGCAACGACTGTTAGGAGAAGACGAGGCGCACATGATCCCAAAGCAGCGGAAAGGAAAAGCTGCCATACAGTCTCAGTGACTACGTCCTCTACTTCTTCCCACGTACATCTTGTACAAAACATGTATATTCACTTCAAAATCACGTATGCTTGCACGCACGCACGCACACACACCACACACGAGTACGCACACATGTATATGTATTTCTTTTTCAATTAAACCAGAAGTATGCCAAGCTTTTGATCCAATACGAAACTATTAACCCTCATGGATCATTGCCAACACCACATGTACTGTCTCCCTGTCACTATTGTGCACAAGAAAAACTATTTCATGCCATCTTGTGGTAGTACATTTACTACTCACACAAGCAATTTTAAACCTGCAAGCTTTCACTTTATGGTTGGTGTTCATAACAGACTAAGGCCAAATGAAAAATCACTCACGTTCGAGCACAACAAATAAACACGCCTTTCACGAGAGAGGTATGTTGTCTACTTCCATGTTTTTAATTCCATTATTTTTTTCAACCTGTTCTGTCTTCTTGAATTACGTTGTGACATTACACCTGCATACCTGTCGTTGTTAGTGTGTGTGCATGTGTGTGTGTGTGTGTGTGTGTGTGTGTGTGTGTGTGTGTGTGTGTGTGTGTGTGTGTGTGTATGTGTGTGTGTGTGTGTGCGCGCTCGCGCGTGTGTGTGTGCATGTGTGTTTTCCATCTATATCACAGGCACACAATGCCATCTGTTTTCTACAAAGATTTGAATATGACTGAACATGTGGTCAAGTAAGCCTCCACACAGGCGACCACAGTTCAAAGTCTGATCCAAAGGACTTGGACGGTACTGGACTCGGCCCAGATGCTGACTGTGGACAGAAAGCCTCCTTTTATCTGGCCGATGACTAAACCTGGCACTTCAGGAAATAAGGGTGGAGAATGCTTCTCTTCCCTGAAGTAAGGAAGGAAAGTATTCCCACCTCTTGGAGATCGGGAGGAGACTGTTCCTATCTCCTGGAATAACAGTGGAGAGTGTTCCTACCTCCTGGAAAAAAGGGAGGAGTCTGTTCCTATCTCCTGGAACAGCAAGGGAGGAAAATGTTCCAGTCCCCTGAAATCACAGTGGAGAATGTTCCCCTCTCCTGAAGTAAGGAAGGAGAATGTTCCTACCTAGCTGGGGAGAAGAGTATTCCAACCTTCTGGAAAACATTTCTTTCTTCTGGAAAAAGGAAAGAGAATGTTTAATTCTTCTGATACAAGAAAAGAGAATGTTCCTATCCCCTGAAGTAACAGTAGAGAATGCTCCTATCCCCTGAAGTAACAGTAGAGAATGTTCCTATCCCCTGAAGTAACAGTAGAGAATGTTCCTATCCCCTGAAGTAACAGTAGGGAATGCTCCTATCTCCTGGAACAGAGGAAGAAAATGCTCCAATCTCCTGAAATACGGGAGAATCACGCTTTTACCTCCTGTAGTAAAGGAGGAGAATGCTCCTAACACCTGGAATGGAGGAAGAGAATGTTCATATTCCTGAAATATGGAAGGAGAATGTTCCTATCTCCTGAAATAAAGGAGAAGCATGTTCTTATCTACTACGATAAGGGAAGCAAGCATTCCTATCTCTTGCAATGAAGGAGGAGAAAGTTCCTATCTCTTGAAATCTGGGAGAAGCATGTTCCTATCTCCTGGAATAAGAGAGGAGAATGCTCCTACGTCCTGGAATAAAAGACGTCAATGTTCTCATCTTGTGATATAGAGGATAGGACAAGGGCGGAATGAGGAAGCAGAATGTTCCTATCCCCTAAAACAAGGGAGAGAAATGTCCCCAAGTCCTGGAATAAAGTGAACAATGGCAGGAGGACAATGCTCCCATCTCCTGAAATCTGGGAGAAGAACTTTCCCATCTCCAGGAATAAGGGAAGACTAATGTTCCTGTCTCCTGGTTTAGGGGAAGGCAATTTTTCCATCTCCTGATGTGAGGAAGGAAACAAATTCCCATTTCCTTCACTAAGGAAAGAGAATGTTCCCATCTCCTTCACTAAGGAAAGAGAATGTTCCTATCTCCTGAGGAAAAAAACAGGGACCTCTATCACCTCCTGTGTCAACACACATGGCAACCTCCTGGTACGTTTTTTTTTCTCTCCTTTTTTTTTCATGCTGTCCAAACTTCTATACCACCTCAGTAGCGCTGCAGTTCATGCCACTCATTCCAACATCCCCCACCCACCCACCCTCCATCCACAGCTGCAGCCCGTCTGGCCTGCCACAGCCCCCAGCACCAGCAATCCACAGGAGCAATCAATGTCAAGCCAGCAAGAGGCAACCCACCAGAGGAGGTACTGCACTGCAGCCGACTCACTTCGGTGGTGTTCAGTGGTGCCTGGTCTGATCCAACATATGCAGGACACCACCTACTGAACCCCTTCTACAACGACAATAATTGCTTAGTTGCGGAGCCAGCATGAATGAACTCTCCCTCCCGCGGGCGCCACCACATCTCTGTACAACAACAGCCCCCCTCCCCCCCAAGAATTTGAGCCTCTTGGCACTTTGCTGATCATCATGTGTGCTGCCCTGCCAACACTCTAATCCATGTGAGCATTCGCTGGTGTGTTAATATGAACACAGCCAACATGCAGCTCCAGAGTACCCAGCACAGCAGCATGAACAGAAGTCCTACATGACAAGAGTCTACATGCAGCCATGAGCGAATGCCTACAGGGCAGCCCCACTGTGCAGAAATAAACTGGAAGTGAAAAACACAGATGTTGTCATGGGTATAAGAGAGACCCGAGTGACCAACCAGCCAGCCAGCCAGCCAGCCAGCCAACCGCTGGGCATTTCTGAAAGGCAGCAAGTTAAGGCTGAAGACAAGCAAGCTAATTCTGTTTTCTACAGCCATAAACTTAAAAAAAAAAAAAGTCATGAGTTAAGACCGAGAGAGAGAAAGTGAGAAGAAAGAGAGACAGACCGAGACACAGGGAGAGAAAGAGAGAGAGAGAGAGAGAGAGAGAGAGAGAAAGAAGTGTGCATGTGTGTGTGTATGGATGTTAGTGTGTGTGCATGTGTGTGTGTGTGTGTGTGTGTGTGTGTGTGTGTGTGTGTGTGTGTGTGTGTGTGTGTGTCTATCTGTGTCTGTGTGTGTGTGTGCTTACAAGAGTGCGTGTGTGTGAGTGCATGCATGCGACTTGTACATACAAATACACTGAGTTCAGAGTCTCAAAAGAAGAATACAGTGTCATGCCACCATTCACAGACTTCACGGACTGACCCTTCTACTATTGACAAAGGGCCATTTGCAGGTTTACAGTGCTTTTGTCAAAGCAGTCTCCATCTCTTTGATCATATGCAAGTACAAGTAGATCCTTTCCTTGCTGTAATCCACTCGTGTGTGTGTGTGTGTGTGTGTGTGTGTGTGTGTGTGTGTGTGTGTGTGTGTCTGTGCGCGTGTGTGTATATGTGCATGTGTGTATATGTATATATAACATGTGAGCATGTGTATGAACATATTGTGTGTGTGTCTGTTTCCACATGTGTGCATGTCTGTGTGTGAACATGCGTGCATGCAAATATGTGTATGTGTGTTTGTGTGTGAACTGCATGTGTGTGTTTTGTTTGTGTGCGCTTGCGTGTGTGCTTGAACATGTGCACTCATTTTATCCATGTCTGCCTCTTTGCGCGTGTATGCATGCATGTGTGTATACGAAATGCACATGTGTATTGTCTGTGTACTTTGTTTTTAAAGAAAAACCCTGTATTAATACCAAGGTAATTTTATGTTCAGTGGAGGTGGGGTTAAAATTCCCAACTCTGGGGTCATTTGAATCAAACCCCATACGCACGCACGCACACACACATGCAATGCACACACACCCATATAGATGCACAAGAGCAAGAAAAACTGCCCACCCCCACTCCATCTGTCACACTACTACACTACACACACACACACACACACACACACACACACACACACACACACACGCACACTGCTCACTCTGAATCAAGCAGAACAGTAACGGAAACAATTTCAATCAATACCTTGGTTTCAATCGTTTGCTTCAAGACATGACCCTCCCCACCAAAAAAATCAACATTTTTCTTTTTCAAATCACTGGTTACTTCCATCTCAAGCTTTCTTTCTCCATTACAGCACTTAAAGCCAAGCAGAAGCTTACACCGAGTCTTCACCGTTGATCAAACCCACTCACAATGAACACAGTCATTGGCAAACCTTTGTGCTGGTACTGCGCCAACAGACCACTGTCCAAAGAAAGTAAAAACCACTCAAATACATTTGTATCTTCTTCAAAGAAATTTTCGGACGGAGGGAGAAGGTGGGACGGGGGAAAGGGAATGAAAGTGAGTGGGGTGGGTGGGTGGTCGTGGTGAATACTATGATATCTCAATTCACTTCACTGGAGAATGTGAAGAACAGTTCACAAGAAAAAACAGAATAAAAATGAGAAAGAAATCTGAACAGGGAAGCTGTATCGTTATATGTGGGTGTTCGCTAAGGGCAGGGAGTGAGGGAGGAAGTTGAAGGAGGTTTGAGGGACTAGGATGGGGCACAGTAAGTAAGGAGGAGAAAAGGTGTGGCTGGTGCTAACACAAATCATGGATGGGAGAAAAAAAAAAAAAAAAAGATGAAAACAGGGATGGAAAGGGAGTAGGAAAAAGAAAGGTGAGTATAGGTTGGGGAAAAAAAGTACAACAAAAACTGGTGAATAAAGGCTGAGAATGGACAAAATCAGCTGGGACAACAGCAAGGGCCATTGTCGTAAAAGGGGGAGACGACCATGTTGAAAGAAGAAGCCATTTCAACGAACACTGCATTTCAATCCTGATGCTAGGAAAACAAAAACAACAGGATGATGGCACACTGTCTGTTACAGTGGCCCGCGTTCCTCTTTTTCCTGTAGAATCCTACATATATCTAAATGATACACCAATAAACAGAAAAGAAAAGATCTCATTCAAAGTACTTCTTACTCTTCTCTTTATCTTTCTTTTAAAGATCTGATTCAAAATACTTCTTACTCTTCTCTTTATCTTTCTTTCTTCTGCATGTTCAAATCACTGTTTTTCACCACTGCTTCAAGAGGGAAAAAAATATTAATGAATAATACTGAGAAGAACAGCGGGAGGGAGGAGGGCAGAGAGAGAGAGAGAGAGAGAGAGAGAGAGAGAGAGAGAGAGAAGTGAATATCCTTATGACAGACCTCCAGTCACACAAGGCACAGGACCAGTGCATTTCACACTCCATCAGCAAACAGTGCAACTGTGGGGATCAACACATGGGGGACACATCACACACAAAATACCCTCATCACTGGGAAGCACAGTTTTTTTTCGTGGGCCTCTACATGCTTCAGGGAATCTTTGCGAAAAGAGCTGATGCTCTCTCGTAACTCGGTTTCCGTTTTCTCATGGGCAATGTCTGGAAACGGCCAACACTCCACGAATTACTAAGACAATCAGTGTCATAAGTATGCTCCGTCTTCGAAGCAATGACAGAAAGCTGTACTGGCCCTTTTAAAAGAAAAGCATAACCGGCACAAATAACCTTGTGTCACCTGCACACACAACCACAGTGCTTGATTTATTTCAACACGCAGGTATGTCAACAGCCATTCATGATTTATGAAGATGTAACATACATTGTGATAATATTCAACACGGTATGAAGCAAGCATAACAGCAAAGCAGCCTCCAGCTATGAATTGCTCTGGTAGTTAAAAACCACCCTTGTCAGCACTGGTGGTAATGAGTCACAGCCAGGCTGACCTGAACGACAAAATGTGTTCTGTTTTCTCTCTCAACTTCTAAGGGATATAACGTCCCTGCATAAACGTAGAACAGTCTACCAAGCGAAGTCTGGTGGAGCAGATATCTCGACCTTGTCACCACCCAACACAATCAGCTCACCAGAATAAAATACCCTGGCCAAAGACCCATCATCCATTTCCTGTGCCCGGACCATGGGGGTCACCTGCAGAAATGTATCGCTGCCCAAAGGGACAGAAAAATCAATTGCACAACGAGGGGAACCCTTTCCCTCCAGGTGCAGGTGATGTCAGTGACAGATGGAACACCCTTTATCTCTATCACAGTGATAGCAAGAAGTTTCCAATGGCCTTTGCACATTAAGTGATATTAGACGAAGGGAAAGGATTTGGAGAGGGGGAGCATGAGGAGGAAGTGGGTGGGTGGGTTATCTTGCAATCATATAAAAAAAAAAAAAAAAAAAAAAAAAAAAAAAAAAATTTACATACAATGAAAAAAAAAAAAAGGTATGGAAAAGCCAACTTTACATAACTAGTTGAGTCATAACACAAACTATAACAAATGTCCCATAGGACTGCGTAGTAAACAGTTTGCAAAATCAAACAACAAACTAAAATTCTCAAGGATACTATCAAGAGAACTTTCAGAAATAGCCGGTAAAATAGGTCTCAATCTCTGGCATTCCAGAAGAATGTGTTGGTTTGAAATTTGTTCACCGCACAGACATTTAACATTCTTCTTGCTGAATTTTGTTTTGAAGGCATTAAGCTTTATCCTATAAGACAGCGAAGTAATGTGTCTACATTGAAACTGTTGCCATAATTCACAGATATTTTGTTTGTTGAACCAACCGAATTCAGTAAGAGACTGAGAATTTCTCCTTCCTATGGAGAGATTTTGAAACTTTGTTCCACGATGCTTGCTCCAGCAAATGATACCCTTCTGTAACGGATAAAGGGATGTTTTATTTCTATAGATTCCCCGTCTTGCCTTGCACCTTTTTTTTGCGGCTCTGTCAGCACAATCGTTTGAATATAATCCAACATGTGAAGGAACCCAACAAAAGGTGATATTGGTTCCCTTTAAACTTAAAATGTTAATCATGTGATTGATTTCTATGATATGATAATTTTGATTTTTTTCTTGTAATCAAATGAACGTAAAGCGTACAGTACGGACTGAGAATCGACGCAGAATAAAATCTGAAAAATTTTTCAACGGAAGATCAATTATGTAATAAAGAGCCATAAGTATAGCAACGAGTTCGGCGGTAAATATTGATCGATTTTTACCAAATGAAGTATGATTTTTTGTTTTTTAAAGCTGGTATAACAAAGCCTGAACCAGCACGGTGATCATCTAAGAGTGAGCCATCTGTGTATACCTTTAAATGATTTGGGTATTTATTTTCTAGGTAAAATCGGACTTTCACTTTGCATAATATTTGGATTCTCATTCTTCTCACATCAGTGTAATTGATATCAAAATGTGGTTTATTCATCTCCCAGTTAGGGTAAGGAGAAAACTACTTGCTGTGCATCAATACACTGTGGATTTATTTCCGACTCTTTAAGTAAGTCTGATACATATGAGCCAATTGGCTTTAATGAAGATATCTGTCTGGCCCGTTTAGGAAAATTTATTTCTGATTTTATTTGTACTTCTTCCGAGGCAAAGTTGTCGGGTGCTGAGGTCCTAAGAACGTACTTTGCACATGCAAGATTTCGATATTCATCCAAAGGCAATTCTCCGATTTCTTTATAAGTTCCGAGGGTTGATGCGTGAAAGGGTACACCAAGAGCAAGCCTGTATCCTTTGCAATCGATACTTTGAAGTTTCTTAAGTAAATAGTTTGGAGCACTAAAAAATATTTCTTGTCCATAGGATAATTTTGATCGAATTAATGTTGTGCTAAGATGTTTCAAAATTTTGCTGTCTTGTCCCCAGTATTGTTTACTTATAACTTTTAAAAAATTTAAGCATTTTCTTGCTTTAGTAACAATATGGTTGATATGAGCGTTCCATGTTAGCTTTGTTGTAAGAAACAAACCAAAAATTTTACTGAATCCTTGTACTGAATTGTTTCGTTTTCAATTTTAAACAAAGGTAGCTCAGCAGGATTACTGCCATTATTGAAAAGCATCATATGAGTCTTTTCTGAAGATAATGCAAGGCCATTTGTGACCATATAATTGTTTATTTTATCAAGTTCCCTTTGATATAGCTTCTTGATATAGTTTAAAGCCCTTTTAGATGTATTTCTTTTCATTATAACATTCATCCATATACAGATATCATCTGCATATTGTACTAATACTACATGTTTTGACAAATGTGATGGCAAATCGTTCATCAAGATATTAAATAACACAGGTGCAATTACGGAACCTTGTGGCAAGCCCATGTGAAGAGATCTGAAATTTGAATATGAATTCCCTACTCTAACCTGTATACTTCTTTTACTCAAAAAGCATTTAATAAAATGATATAGATGACCCGATAAACCAGTCTGTTTAAGTTTATAAAGAAGCTTGGCATGCCAGACTTGGTCATAGGCTTTCTTGATATCAAAGAAAGTTGCAATAACGTTTTTTTCTTCTCGCAAAAACTGTTGTTTTTATGTTTGTTGTAAGTTTCACCAAATTATCGATTGCAGACCTGCCTTTCCTGAAGCCTGCTTGGTTAATGGGAATGATTTTATTTACTTCACAATAATGAACCAATCTTCTTAAAATAATCCTCTCCAGAAGTTTACACGTATGTGAGGTTAGAGCAATTGGCCTGTAACTATGTTTGTCCACTGGAGTTTTACCATGCTTTAAAAATAGGCACGATGACAGACTGTTTCCAGTGTTTTGGCATAACACCCTCAACCCAACATTTCTGAAACATTTTATGCAACAATAAAACAAAGTTATCTGGCAAGTGTTTAAGCATATCATTAGAAACTATATCTAATCCTACAAATGATTTCTTATTAGGAAAGAGATATAAGTGCATCTTTGACTTCATCAAAAGTAATTGGGGCATGATGAAGTGACTGTTGTCACTAACTGGATCTTTGTATTCATCTTTTCCTTCTTCTTCAGTTCTATATGTTTTATTTTTAGGGGCCAGACCTTCTAGACGCATAGAGTCTGAAAACATATCAGCGAATAATTCTGCCTTTTCCGAGTTTGACGGAAATTCTTTGTTCTTCAGTCTTATAGGACAAGATGGCAAATTTACGCCTTTTTTCATTTCATGAAACTTTTTTCCAAACTTTTTGGAGATCTGTGTGGTTTGAAATTTCATTTGTACAGAAAGAGGACCAGTATTGCCTTTTCGCCTGTGCTATTACCATATTGCTATGATGATTTGCTTTTCTTTTGGCAATTAGATTCTCTGGTGATTTGTCTTTTAGATATATCTTAAACATTAATTTCTTATTATTTACGGCTGCATCACAGGTTGGTGTCCACCAGATATTTCCTGAATGTTTGTTTGATTTGACTGGATGGAACTTTGGAATTGCTACATCAGCAGCTTTGAGAATGGCACAAGTAAGGTATGATATAATTGGTCTATGTTCTCAGTATCAACACTTTCAGTATGACAAGCCTCCAGACTATTTTTGAATTTCTCCAATTTCTCCCAGTCAGCAAGTTTATAATTGTATTTTGGAATTTTGTCTACGTGAGATTCACAAGACTCTGTCATTTCATTAAATGTTATAATAATAGGAAGATGATCGCTTCCCAAAGTCTCAGTGTGTGTGTGTGTGTGTGTGTGTGTGTGTGTGTGTGTGTGTGTGTGTGTGTGTGTGTATGTGTGTGTGAGAGTACATGTTAATCTGACAGTAAATGGTTTCAGTCAGTCAGTCAGTCAGTGTGTGTGTGTGCGCGCGTGTGTGTGTGTGTGTGTGTGTGTGTGTGTGTGTGTGTGTGTGTGTGTGTGTGTGTGTGTGTGTGTGTGTGTGTGTGTGTATGCGTATGTGTCTGTCTGTCTGTGTCTGTGTATGTGCATGTTTCTGAGTGTCTGTGTCTGTATGTGTGCATGTGTGTGTGAATGCATGGATGCAGTGTGTGTGTGTGTGTGTGTGTGTGTGTGTGTGTGTATGTGTGTGTGTATGAGCGAGTGCACATAACTGAGAATGCATGCACAGGTGCATAAGAATATATACATATATATATAAAGACAAGACAGGTCCTCAAAAGATCTCAGGTATTGAAAAGGTAATTGAAGTGACCACGAAGCCACTAAACAATTTTCCAATAAAAGCATAAAAGCAGGACTTCAAGAATCTGGGATATTTTAAAATTCTTTTTTTATTAATGAAAAAAGATCATTTTGAGACTATGACATCTGTTTCCTGTAGAGTAACAAAAGTAGGTCTACTTTAGTTTATTTTTCAGTCCTCGTAAGTAAGAGGTGCTTCAGCCTAGTCCTAACAAGGTATGCACCAGCTGCCTGTGCGTGTGTGTGTGTGTGTGTGTGTGTGAGAGAGAGAGAGTGCGTGCGTGCATGCGTGCGTGCATGCGTGCGTGCACATATGTATGCATGTGCATGCGTTTGCATGTGCACGCTGGTTAGTATTCATTTCTATAACTATCTTGAAAGCCACTTCAGGCCACTCCTCGAAAAAAAAAAAATGCCACAGTGTATGACCCCATCCATGTACACTATGCTAACCCACATCTGCCAAGCAAGGAGGCCAAACTCTATGCAGAGGAGGACGAGAAACGTGGAGTGGTCAGCTAGAAGCACATGGATGAGACTAGGCTGGTCTTTCACTAACAGGTAAAAAGCAGCATACAGTAGGTCAGACCTTGGCTGGCTGTCTCACACAGCTTGGGCTACCTACCACTGCTTTTCCTCAGCACATCGCTTTGCAGTAATTCTGAGCAGCAAGACTACATGCACAGGAACTATGCATAATCCCTGCTGAAACTGTGGACCCACACTGTCCCACTATGTGGCTACGACTCTACAGTGCACTGAGAAAATGTGAACACAGCCCCTAGGAGTGCAGGCAGAGGAGATCTGACAAGAGTTGTCCCTCCGACACAACCACAGCGCCACCACACCACTGTACCTAACAAAACGCGCAGAAAGTATGTTCTAAACAGTAGTTAAATGACTTTTTTTTTTTTTTTTTTGAATCATCCCCTCAAAAAACTCTTAGCAACAAAGGAAGTTCTAATTTAAATATTTTTACATGACTTGTGTCCCTTGCCACCCCGCTGGTCACTTTCAGGATGTTTTGTTTTCTCTTCCATTTCAGGATCTAAATGTACTTTTTTTTTTTTAATGCTCTTTCTACAGTGAAAACATTCTTAAAACACTATGTTAACCTCTCTTTCTTTGAGATGTGGGCACTGGAAGACAGTACCTCTCTGACATGCTATTTTATGTAAATCAACAATACAAAAAAAACAAACAAACAAACAAACAAACCGACGAAAAAGCACCAGCACCAATCCACAGCTGCTTTCAAATAACATTTCAACAATGAAACCTGGAGCGAAACATTTAGAATCAGATGACAGAAGAATCTGCAAATACAGTCCTATGGTCAGTCTTAAATGAAACCCCTACGTCCAATTTCAGTGACTCATGACACGCACCTTAAGGTAACAAGTCTTTAAGTAATTTGCTGGAAAGTTGCAAATATTCTTTCAGAAGCAGAGCTAGTTTCAAGTGACTTATTTCAAAACATGTCTGTTTTTTTTTTTTTTCCCCCTTTGTACAATTTTAAACAACAAACAAATACACCAAAACAAAAGCAAACAAGCATATCCAATCAACAAATGGAACTGCACAAAAGCAAAATGATCATGTCTGTTAAAATATGGTTCTTAAATATGTCCAAATCAATACTTTGAAAACAATCAGGAAGAATGAAGAAAACACTTCTTTCCCCTAAGGCACAAATGCACCACAGATCTACTGGGCAATAATCTATTCACTAAAACAAAAGACAACATCCTGGATCTACTGGAAACATGCTATTTACTAACAATATCCTAAACATACTGGGAAACAACAAATTCACTGAAAGACAACACAGCATTGGAGAGCTATTGATAAACCTTTCATTCACTAACAACATCCTAAATCTAGGCCCACTGACAGTCTATGCACTCACAACACAAGACAGCATACCAGATCTACTAAGAAGAAACTTTCTACAAATTTATCAACAATAATCAACTTTCACCAACACAAGAAAATATCTTAGATCTAATGAGACCACAGAGGACAGAATTCTAGATCAACTTAACAAACCTTACTAAAATAAAAGCGTCTTAGATTTACTGAGACAAACATTCACAGCACCCAAGTTCTTTTGGAAAGGGTCTATTCAGTAACAAAAGATAACCTCTAAAGAGTACTACAAAAAAAAAAAAAAAAAATATATTCACTAACAATCCTCATGGAAATTCATTCAACACAAACAACAGAACTTGTCTCAAGGAACATGAAACAATGCTGCATAAAATGTGTTTTCTAAGTCATGGAACATAATATGCCTAGCCGGCTTTTCAGCAAAGCAAGACTGATATAAGCAACTGCAACAAACTACTTAATAAAGCTTGGAAGATATGAACAAGGTTAAACCTTTATCACTCTGTACATGGTTAAATCAACAGCCACAAGCTAAAACACAACAAAAAAGCTTGAAGATATGTACAAGGTTAAACCCTTGATGTCACTCCTTACTAGGTTAAATCAACTGCAACAAGCTACTGAAAAAAGCTGGAAGACATGTACAAGGTTAAACCCTTATTGTTACTCTGTATATGGTTAAATCCTCACTGATGAACTATACAGGGTACTGATGATTTGTACAACGTACTGATGATCTGTGCAAAGCACTGATGATCCATAAAGAATACTGATGATCTGTACAATACAGTACTGATGATCTGAACAAGGTTAAATTTTACTGACGATCAGTACGTGGCACTCATGATCTGTACAAGGTTAAACTCTGACTGACAATCTGAACAAAACTGACTGATGATCTGTGTAAGCGCTGACGATCTGTAGAAGGTTAAACCTGTATAGTGTTAAACCCTTGATGATACATATCAGATATAAAACCCTTACTGATTAGAGGTACAAGGTTATATCCTTTCTGATGATCTGTTCAAAGTGAAACCCTTACTGAAAATTTGTTACAAGTATTAACGATCTGTTCAAAGTTAGCCCCTTATCGTCTATATATGTACAAGTACTGATGATCTATAAGAAATCAAACTCATTGAAGATCTGTACAAGATTAAATCCTTGTTGACAATCTAAACAATTAATGATCTGCACAAAGTAAAAACCTTTGTGATGATATGTAAAAATTTAATGCTTATTCACAGTCCGTAAAAGGTTATAACTAAGTGGTGATCTGCACACAATTTAAAACCTTACTAACAATCTGTGCAAGCCTAGGTCTTACATGATGATCTGTCCAAAATTAAACTCTTATTGACGAAAAGGAAGTGTGGGGGTGGGAGAGGGTAGACGGGAAAAGGGAAGGGGTGAGAGAGAGAGAGAGTGCATGAGTGTGTGTGCATGTGTGTGTGTGTGTGTGTGTGTGCGTGTGCGTGAGTGTGTGTGTGCGTGCGTGCATGTGGGCGCACCAGTACTTTCACTAGTATCCTAGTTCAATGCAATGTTTACATCACCAAGTCAGATATAGGCAGTGTGCCTTAAGAACCATGAAAACATACTGAAGTTAAGAAACTCAGGCTCACCATCACTGTTTGGTAAAACAGTCTTTTCCTCGTCTCCGTGTGCTTCAGGGCGGATTTGTCAAAGCTGCCGATCCTGTCTCGCAATTCCACCTCCGTCTTTTCCTGGGCAATAGCTGCACAGATACAGTGAAAAAACAATGATAAAACATAACACAGTGAACAGAATGCATAACTGAAGGCCCTGAAAATTAATATGAAATTACATAACAAATACAAGAAAGGAAAGACAGAAAAACACACACACATACACAAAAGAAAAGAAAGTAAAGGAATTGTAGCCCTCTTCTCATTTTACCAGCAGCATCTCTTTTTCTTTCTTTCTTTCTGCCTATGCAGGCTGATACTCCTGCGGACACTCCCTGTATAGACAGGCAGGAGTTTCCTGTATATGACCGTTTTTTATCCCACCATTAAGGCAGCCATACTCCATCTTCGGGGAAGGTGCTTGCTATGTGTAACGTGTCATCCATGCCAAAGGCCAAACTGGCCTTCTCTTCTGAAAGTTGGTGATGGGATTTTACGTGTGTGCAAAATGTTGTGCATGCGTTCATACACGGAACCTCGGTTTATAGTCTCATTCAAAGGACTGTATGGGGAATGGAGTCAGAACCAATGTTAAACTCAGAGGGAAAAATCCCCCTGTACTGAAATTTGAACCCACAATCCCAGGATCAAGAGTCCGCCGCTCTACCAACTGAGCAATTCTGGCCCCCCACCTCCATTTCACATTCACTGAAAAAGGCTAAAATCACCATAAGCTGTACAATGTGGGCGACTTTGTCGCCAATTCTTTTCCCATAAGCGTTCTGGCATCCATCCACATTACACAGATACCCAAAACTGGTGAGTTTCAATCCTGAGGCAGTAATGGTTTACATGCCTGAAATAACCCATTCTGTTCAACTACTCACATTTTGTCCAACGTATCTTACACAAACTGAAATATTGTAAATGATAAGAACTGTTTTCCACAGACACTACATGGTGACAGGCAGTTTGTATGTTCTGACATGCTTCTAACTAACTAAATTCATTTCTGAGAGTCAAGAGGGGGTGGGAGGGTGTGGGGGGAGGGGAGGGTTGTCCATCTCATGACCCCGTTAGCTCAAAACAGGAAAACAAAAAATGTGTGACGCTGCATGAAAAAAAAAATCATGGATAAGGGTCAACTTTTACAGAGTGAAGTTAAAATTCTGTTAAAACAAAACAAAAAACAACAAAAAAATCCTCATAAGTCTCCAAGATTTGTGCATTTAAACTTCAGGTCAATACTATGACAACAGATAACATACATGGAATGAAATTTTAACTTAAACAGGAGCCCACAAGTCCTTCACAATTTTTGCATGCAACGTCACATATGTCCTTTCTGAAGGGGTATCTGCTGTACCTTTCCAGCCTTGTCAAATTCAAAAGTGAAGTGAAAAGATATTTACGTGATTCCATCCTGTATACAAAAAAAGAAACCACAGAGTGGGGAAAAAAAATTCCAAAATGCTCTGATTCGTTTCTGCTTCTGAACAGGGGACAACAGTACGTCACCCTTCACCCTAAAATGACTTGTCAGTTCTCTACTTCCCATTTATGTATTTTCAATAACCAGCCACAATGGTGAAGTGACTAGCACTGCAGATTCCCAGTTGGGAGGCTGTGAGTTTATTCCATCAGAGCCATTTCTTTGTGGAATTGTTCTGCCCTGACCAGCTCCTACCCACCTACAGTGGAGTTTTCTATGGGTTCAGCTGGGAAGATTGGGACAGTCGAGTTTCCTCTGCTTGATGGATGCGTCTCTCAGTGTTGCTCTCATTTCCAGACTTACACTGCAGGTGTCTGTATCTCTCAGGCCTGGATGATACTGGGATAAATTAACTCTCTCTCTCTCTCCATCGCTGTCACATATGCACACATGCATTCTCTCTCTTTCTCTCTATCTCCATCCCTATTACATATGCACACATGCATGCTCTCTCTCTGTCACATATGCTCACATGGTTTCTCCCTCTCTCTCCCTCCCCCCACTTCCCTCACCCTCTTCCCTGTTTTAAAACAACATCTAAGACATTAAGAAAAAGCATAAGCGACTTCCCTCAGCGTCAGCACTTCTGTCAGCTGAACTACGCACAATAACAGAAGTATCAGCCTGGTTGTGTGCAGTCAGACACACTTTTCCACTCCACTCCCTGTCAGACTGATGCTGCTAAACTCCAACTTTACTCTGACTGTGGGTGCACGTTTTCACCCCCTGCCAATTTTGTGCACAAAAAAAAAAAAAAAAAAAAAAAAAAAAAAAAAAAAAAAAAAAAAACCTCAAGTCGGCATCATCCTTTTTTAGTTGAAAGGTAATGCTCAACAAGCAAATTTTGCAGCCCCACAAAGAAATCCCCTGACATTAAGTCCACATCATGGACGGCTGTCACGACACTGACACAACAGCCTGTTCCTATCTGCGCGAAGATGGAAGGAAACAGCTCTGATGACAAGGCATTCCAATCCCCTTCCTGGTTTCAATTTTTTTCCTAGGTTCACATGACCGCTTGGTGTATTTACAGTTCGGCATGAGTCTGAACGCCTGACAAAAGCTACAGCCGCCACGATAACAAAGATGATAACAGGTACTAACACCTAGCAGGTATCTCTTTAGGGAAAGTTTCAAGTGTCTCTTTCCCTAAACTTTCTAAAAAGAAAGTTCAAGCAAATACGACATGGACTACCTGTCATTATCAACATCATCATCAGAGGATAATAAAGTCTGCATTGCTGCTTGTCCCCTTTGGTCAGAATGTAAAAAAAAAAAGGGGGGGGGGGGGGGGGGGGGGGGGGGGGGGGGGGGGGGGGGGGAGAATGGGTTCAGAGAGCACAGCGTGTACACCCTGAGCTCATGTTGACTGCACAGACTTTGGGGAAAAGCCCAGACTGCATTTGTCACAGCTGTGACTCTGACTCAGGCTCTATAGATGCCGACAACTCCGATGAACATATAAGTTTTTTTTTCTCTCCTATCATTTCATTTCCCTCTGGTCACTCAGTGCTAAACACTGCCCCACCTGTTTATTCGCTATCAAAATGAAAAGATGTATTTTGATGAATTGTGATAACAACTTCTGATTCCTTTTTGCATTTTTTTTTCTACTTTTTTGTTGTTGTTGTTGTTGTTGTCATACAGTGCCAAATTACTGCCAGTGTTTTTTTTTTTTTCCCTGATGTGTTTGTTGATCAAGTCTCCTGTCACAAGGAAATGATACAGATCTGTTGCATTCCACATTTCTAGTCACTGCCTATAGGACTGTAGTGATTTTTTTTTCCTTCTCATTACATTGAGGAGTTTTAAATATTATGATGCCCTGGTAAAAAGATCTTCATGCTGCTAATCTTTGTTATTTTCTAGATTTTTTCCCCCTGGCATTGAGAAATTACCAAAAGGAAAAAATTCCAACAAGTGCACTGTTCAGCATTCTTGCGAATCGTTTTCTGCTTCCTGAAAATGAGGGGCCAACTTGCCCATACTGGGGGCAAACTTGCCTCAACATAGAGCAAGTTGATCCATGTGCTACTACTACCTCAGCTCAGAGCCAAACCAACAGTTGTACTACAACAGTTTAGTCATTTACTGATGCTGCAAACTTACGACTGTCACTGACCTTCGATTTAAACTACGAACTGTTGGGACTAAACCTGTTAACATATTCTCCACACTGTTTTGAGTGCAAAAGGAGGCTGACTCACTTCAGTCTCCCCTACCCTCACTGATTGTCATGAAAAAGTGCTCCAGCTCGGTGGCCCTTCATGCCCTGCTCCCATGATGACATTTCCCCATTTCCTCCCCAGGTCTATGCCCCTGATGAGTTCATGTCAAAGTCGACAGTCTCAGTTTCGTAGGGACTGTCATGAGATGGACAAGGTGCACTCTCCAAAAAGGGACGCTCACACGCTCTGGCTTTCCGACTGAACAATCCAAATCATCAATGGTAGGCTTGGTACTATAGCTAGTGAATTCCAATGAAGAGACTAGACTCCAGTGCAGAGTCTCCTGTGGTGGGTTGCCTCACGATGATTTATTCCGATCGCTCTTTTTGGACTGCTGTGCCGATCAGTGATAGGGCAAACCTGGGTACAGCTTTGCATGGAAGAGCTGAAGTGGGCAGGTTAGGGGTGAGGCCTGTAGGTGGTGCACAGAGGATGAAAAGGCAGAAAAAGACAAGACTAATGAATCATCAAAAATTACAAAGGGTAGGTGTAACTGTAAGTGACTGGCATGTACTACCGTGCACAGAATGAATTCACTGCTCTCGCACACGATACACACACAGACACACACACACATACGCGCGCGCACACACACACACACACACACACACACACACGAGCAGGTGCACATACGCATGAACTTATAAGACCGACCACACACACACACATGCACGCACGCATGCACGCACACACGCGCACACCACACACACTCACACACACACACACTGACTGACTGACAAACCATTTACTGTCAGATTAACATAGTGTTGTACTGACTACACACACACACACACACACACACACACACACAAGAAGGTGCACATACCATGAACATAGGACTGGCCACAAATTCTTTTTTGATGCAAAAAAAAAAATCTTTTGAATGAGCAGCATCAAAACGAACAAACAAACAGAACTATTGTGCCCATCTGTCAGAATGTGCTACGGAAAGAGTGAAAGAACCACCCTAAGTCTCTAAAAAATAATCATTTTCATCTCATCTAAGGCAAATGGACTCTGCAAAATCCTGTTTGGAATTTCTAGGTTTGAAGGCATCCACAGAGGCCTGAACATGTTGTCTGTCTACCTGGCAAAATCTGGAATCAAACCAAGTTCCTGACAGCTTCCACATTAGGAGAAAAAAGGATTATTTTTTCTGTCTACTAAATGACTGCCAGTACTGAAAAAAAATCCTTCACTTTCTATCTGTGTGTGTGTGTGTGTGTGTGTGTGTGTGTGTGTGTGTGGTGTGTGTGTGTGTGTGTGTGTGTGCATGCGTGCGTGCGCGCGCATGCATGCGTGCTTGCATGTGAGCACATTCATTTCAGACATGGGGCCAAACAATGTGCTGATCAATGCATAAGTTTGTATGAACTGCAAACACCACTGATGTGTCAATGCACAGACTAGCAAATTTACATCAAGGTAACGTCAATCATCCACAAAGTCCTCTCTCAGAATGGAAACAACAGGACCAATGTTCTTCTATAGCTAGGTCTTTCCAACCAGGAACATTTCTGTTCTACAATGCGCTACGTACACGGAACCGAACTCTCTTACTTTTGTGATAAAACAGCAGGGCTGAGCTTGCATGACCCAAACTAGAAAATCTAGCGCTAACCCTAACAATTCAGTCCTAACAAAACATCCATGGGAGTACAAATCATATCTGACACTAAAAGCTGCAAATGCAAGTCTCCAGCCAACAGTTCCCAAATTACTGTCAGGATCACGTGGTGTGCACACACACACACACACACACACACACACACACACACCACACACACACTCAGACACACACACACGCGTGCACACACACACACACAAATACATGCGTGTGTGCACACACACACACACACACACACACACACACACACACACACACACACACACACATACACACACACACACACAACTGCCGGATCTACCCAAAAAGTAGTTTTAGCTGCTGACCAATAAACCAAAATTACAGAAGCATGATTTCTGTTCCCAC